>CM024756.1:137031829-137144198 GCA_014218235.1 Colocasia esculenta
GTGGCGCTTTCTACTGACGCAATGTCGTAATGGATGGTGTAGGGAGAAAGCTGGCAGCACACTGTGAGGAGGAGGAAAGGGAGAACGACCGGTGGAGGGGGAGAGGAGGTGCTGGGGAGTGGTCAGGTGTTGGGAAAATAGGAAATGAAAACATCAAGCGGCCGCTGCAGTGAGAGGCCGTGCCCAGCGCGAGCTCCTCGGTGGGGTTGGCACTCTGCTGCGAGAGGCTCTTCAGGCGCTCGAGGTAGAGCAGGAATGCGGAGGCGACGGCGAACAGAAGGTGGAGCAGAAGGCGGAGCAGAAGGCAGAGCCGACCGTGAAGCTTCTTCGTGGAGCAAGAGGAGCTTCTCCGGTGTTCAGAAGACTGAGGAGGCGAAGTAGGGGAGGAAGCAGAAGCGCCATTTT
Source organism: Colocasia esculenta (assembly GCA_014218235.1). Lineage (NCBI taxonomy): Eukaryota > Viridiplantae > Streptophyta > Magnoliopsida > Alismatales > Araceae > Colocasia > Colocasia esculenta. Next base: position 137,032,235 of record CM024756.1, read on the forward strand.
TCTATCGCTACGCGGAAGGAAGCAGAAGCGTCGTCGCCCCTTCAACTTTTTCATTAAAAGAGAGAAGCACTGGGAGTACCAGGTATTTAATTAAAATTGTATGCATTTTTTGCATTAAAGTCAATCACGGAAAGAGAACCACTGCATTCTATTTGAATTTGAATGGCGGTGAGATTTAGCAAGTTTTTAAAGAAATTATGTGTAAGATTTAGCAAGATTTTTAAAAAATTAAAACTACAAGTTTTTTTAAAAAATATATGTGTAAGAAGTCAATTACGGAAAGAGGAACCGTTGCATTCTATTTGAATTTGAATGGCGGTGAGATTTAAAAAGTTTTTAAAAAATTATGTGTAAGATTTAGCAAAATTTAACATGACGGTTTAGGAAGATTTCTTCACTAATTTAATAGTTGTGTTAAAAGAGTGAGGAAGAAAAAGAATTTGTGATATTGGTGGGAATTAAAATGTCATAGTGCTGCCACGTGGCTGCCCCCAAATTGAGAAATATTATATTAGTATAGATATTGAAATATTCCATCTCGATTTCATCTTTCAACAGAGAATACCGACTGTTTGATCATGTCATCCAATATCCACCGTTAGATTATGGCCCAAAATTTACTTTCCCCATAATTACTCTGTATTTAGGCCCATTTAAGAAGGTCCATAGAAACTGTGTCATTATATACCCGCATGTCACAGCTGCCACTTCACCGTAATAACTCCATACTATTTTCTATAACGGCATATAGGAGCCCACTCCCGATTCTTCGTGTCTAATATTCCTATTTTGTATGTCCACAAAAAAAAAATAGAAACTGCCCTGAACAGAGAAATTTGCCGACAGAGTACAATCTGCTGCCCTACCTTTTACACTCATTGTCCTTGATTTGAAACTTTCCATACTCTGTTCCCTTTCTCCTAGTAAAATCAGAAGATTTATTAATACATTTTTCTATTGTACTAGTAATATATTTTTGACGTTCTCATTGAGTGGATACAATGAATCTGTAATATTATTGACTAATTAGAGTGGCTCAAAGTGTACTAAAAATGTAATAAGAAAATATAACAAGTCACGGTAGATCAAGAACGGACAAAAGCCAGCTCCAGTCCCAAGTGGATGCCAATCGTATTATTACTGTATGCATGGTTGATATTCATAATTATATTGGAAAAGGACAATGATGGCCAAATCATATAGATATATGTGTGTATGTATATACAATATATATATATATATATATATATAAAGAGAGAGAGAGAGAGAGAGAATAATTAATTGGCAATTTCTTCCTGCAGCACCATATTACAACTTCAACATAATTTAATAGGTTACAAAACGCTGGAGAAGTAAGCGATCCAACGAAGTATAGTACATGGCCAAGTGCTAGCTAGCTACCTTCCAGGTTATCCTAAAAGGATGAACTTGTAGCTGTTTGTCTTTATAATCACACAATTTGTAGCTTCTTTATTTCTATTGTCAGAATGAGTCACATTTCTACAATTGCATTCATTAACCTCCTCTTAGTTAGTTCAGGGCACCATATTTGTTGCCCGTTAGAACCAAAAAGGAATTAAGGTTAGAGTGCCACTACACCTTTTAGCCACATTACCTTCCTCTCGCAGTACCTCAATCATTTAATGGACGTTTGAGATGAATAACTTATGATCAACGTCTCGAGATCAACATGAATTTCGCTAATTAACAACCAAGTGCTCAAAGATTTTAAAAAAAAAAAGAATAAATTAATTAAGAGTTCCTAACAGATATTTGATTTATTTTTTAGTTCTTAATAGAACTGTAATTATTACAGCAAATGTTATCTCTAGTTACAGCAAATATTACATTAAAATATGTTACAGTACGAATCTCTCTATTACAGTCAGAGATTTTTAATTAATTTTTCCTAAAAGAATGACAGAATGTGGCATATATATGGAAAAACTGAACAGTACTGCATGACCCAATAACATTATAGTTAAATGGAGAACTCTGATTAGGTCGATCGGTTAAAACTTTTGTTTAGAAGTAGGAAGTCCTGCGCTCAATTTTAAAAGGGATTTACTTAATCTCCATGCAATCTTCAAGAGGGGTAAATTGGAGATTCTTTTGATAAAATGGGGTAAAAAATAATACAAATACACAGAAAGTAGGACTATCAGGTCATAATCTTAAAGTGTACGAACATTAATCTTTGAACCCATCAAATCACTGGGGACGAAAATTCCGCGCTAGCTAAACATTATTGCTAAATGTCCCCGACCTCAACAAATGCTCTCTTCGCAACTATAATATCACAGAAAAGCCGTAGATGGTATGCATGAGACGTGTGTGTGTGTGTATACATATGGCGAGTAATTAGTAAGAAATTTATGAGAGAAAACTTAAATATCCAGGCTAGCTACGATATTAGCAGAACTAAATCTTGATGATTGATCATGAATACATGCATTCTTCACCATAGCCATGCGTCTTCCTCCGCGGTCGCCGGCTCGTTCAGATCAATCTCCAGCTTCCTAATAATTCCACCACATGATTCTGATGCACCACCACCGGTGGATATAGTGGCAGCGGTGTTAGTGCTAGTGATAGACGTAGTAGCAGCAGTCTTCTCCATCGCTGCAGCAGCGCGATTATATTGTTATTCCTGTCGCCATCCCAGTGCTTTCTCTTGTGCCCTCCCAGCGCCTGCCCTGTCGGGAACACCTTCCCGCGAGTGGAGATCCTTTCCATCCGTAGGTGGAGGGGACTCCATCAGTACAAGGTAGAGCTGTCAATGGATCTTCGAATTTCGTTTAGTCGATCGATTTTCGTATTTTTTATAAGATGCGGAACTTCAAAAGAACTTTTCGATAATTTAGCGGAAGCGGAAATGGATATCCGAATTCTTATAGGATGCGGAAGCGGAAACACTCAATTCCGCATCCACTTTTCTGTTTCCGTTTCCGATAACTTTTAATATATATTATATAATTTTTTATAATAAAATCTCCTCAAACTCGAAGCTTTGGCTCTTAAATTTTCAACTCATTATCTCTCACCTCCCATCTATATGTAAATGTCATCTATTCTAGTCCAATTATGGGCAACTTTTTTCTCTAATAATATTTATATCTACATATATTGATTATCTATTACTCAACCATTATATATCACTATATGATTTTACCATACTAATTTGATCTTGTTATACTTCGTTTAGTAAGGGTCATTATAATGTACATGATGAAGAAGATATGGTAGAAAAGATTATTAAATTTACATTTAAAACTATTCATAAATTTAATAATTAATATACTTCTAAATTTATAAATTAATTCTAATTATACAAATGTTGTTACATCCGAAGTTTCCGTTTTGTTTCCGTTTCCGTTTCCAATTTTCCGATAGAAAGCGGAAATGGATGCGGAAGCGGAAACACCCTTTTCCGTTTCCGTTTCCGACTCCGAAATTTCTTATAGGAAGTGGAAGTGAAAACACCCATTTCCAATTCCTACTCCGACCCGTTGACAGCCCTAGCACAAGGGTAGGTGGAAGGTTTTTTTGAGTTAAACCCCTGGGTAAAAAAAATCAAAAAAAAACACAAGGGTCAAAAAAAAAAACCGGCAGTGCCCTTGTACTGATCGAGTCCCCTCCACCCGCGGGTGGAGAGGATCTCCACTCCCTTCCCGCACAGGTTGCACTGGTGCTCGACCCCGCCCACTGCCGCTGCCTTGGGCTCCTCATCACCCGTACCTCTTGGAGTGGCACTTCGTCCGGGCTGCTGCTCCCGGCCGAGTGCTTCGACGATGAGCCTGTGTCGCTGTCGTCCCCGGCGGCTTCCTGAGCTGTGGTGTCTAATCCACTGAGGCGGCGGTCTCCCCTGCCGGCCTTCCGGTGGCTGGCTATGTGGCCTCCTAGCGCTTGGTGGGAAGGAAACAGCTTGCTGCAGGTGGAGCATCGACGCTTCGCCATTTCTTCCACCCCACGGGAGCCCGCGGTTGCCGGCCGTGATATTATGAATCTTGCAGGGCCGGTCTTCGTCGTCCTCTTTCTGATCTCACCAAGATCTTGGATCGACCCTGTGACGGTATCCTCTCCCTTCTCCTCCTCAATGGTGCCGTTGCTGTCCCCCCAGCCGGGTTCATGGCCATCGGCACCGTCTCCTACATGACATCTGAGAGTACCACTCGGGGAGAAAGACGCTGACTCCCCTTCTTCCGGGCCATGGCCAGCATATTCCACCATGGTCGTCTCGGGCGATCTGGTGACAGAACGGAGAAGCATCAAGCTGGCGGCGGCATCTTCCGCCGATCCATCCGAGTACCCCTCGTGCATGAGTCGTGATTATCCGAGTCCCTTGAGATCTCCAAGTCGGTGTCGTCGTGGTTGGAATCATAAACTCCGTTGCCCTTGCGGCCCCTCTTCCCCGTATTCGACCAGGTTCTCACCGCGGTACTACTGCAGGCGTGGCCAAGGCCGCCGAGAACTGGGAGGGCGAACACACCACCTGATCAACAGCAAACGTGAGCGCCGCCGCCTTCCTCTCCGGATGGCACCTCATGTGACCATACAGCGCTTTCATGGACTGGAAGGTCTTGTTAGAAAACCACCCACACACACAGCCACAAACACGAACACGAGGGATGGTGCTGCAAAAACCAGTGCAGCGTTTTCTGATTTCTGGTTCTCTTATTTAACAGAAAAGAAAACAAAAACGTAGCACATGCATGGCCTTAACTGGCCATAACACAGCCTTCCGCAACAGTCATAGCCTTAACCGGCCATAACACACATGGACATTAAATGCCCCCCCCCCCCCCACACACACACACACTCTCCTTTAACCCTCCTATAAACGCCCAGAAACGGAACAAGTTTAAATACAGAATTTAAACATAGAATTAATCACAGAATTAAACTTAACAAACTCCCCCTAATTCTGATGTATTCTACTTGATCTCGACGACGCCAATCTTAGAGCGGAGCTCTTGGAACTTGACCCGGCCAAGTGGCTTCGTGAGGATGTCTGCCACTGCTCGTCAGAGCTGACATATTCAACATTGATCTTGCCTCCCTCGATGCATTCTCGAATATGGTGATACCGAGTATCAATGTGCTTGCTCCGATCATGGAACACGGGATTCTTGCAGAGAGAGATGGCTGACTTGTTGTCCACCTTGAGCACAGCCGCTTTAGGCTTGCTACCGCTGATCTCACTTAGCAGTCGTGTGAGCCAAACACCTTGGCATGCTGCGGTGGAGACGGCGATGTACTCGGCCTCACAAGAAGAGAGAGCCACCACCTTTTGCTTCATGGACTGCCAGCTAATCGGGCTTCGTCCGAGGAAGAAGAGAACTCCCGTGGTGCTCTTGCGATCGTCGACGTCGCCAGCCATGTCGCTGTCGCTGTACCCGTGCAGGTGCAGCTGTTCCTCTCCTTCCTGGCGAAGAAACAACTTTTGTGGAGAGTGTCGGCTATGTAGCGCAGGATGTGCTTCACCGCCGCGAGATGGTCTTCTCGAGGGGACTCCATGAACTGGCTCAAATATCCCACGGCGTAGGCAATGTTGGGCCGTGTGTTAACCAAGTATCGAAGGCTTCCAACGATGCTCCGATATTTGGTTGCGTCCACAAGCGGGCTTGCACTTTGCTTGCTCAACTTTAGGCGCACCTCCATGGGCACTTGACAAGGGTTGCAGTCGCCCATGCCGCTGTTCTCCAAGATCTTGCGCGCGTATGCCGCCTGGTTGATTGTGATGCCGTCCGCGCGTTGATGGACCTCGATTCCTAAGTAGTAGCTCAGGAGTCCGAGATCGCTCATCTTGAACATGCTGTGCATCTCCTCCTTGAACCTGCAAATCTCACGCTCATTTGATCCGGTGATGACCAGATCATCCACGTACACGCCGACAAGGAGCCGGGAGACACCTTCTCCGCGCCCGTACACGGCATGCTCCGTGGTGCTTCGCAGGAACCCGAGCTTGACGAGGCTGCTGTCCAGTTTGGAGTTCCACGCCCTCGGCGCTTGGCGCAACCCATACAGAGCCTTCCGCAATTTGAGCACCTTGTGCTCGTGTCCCTACAAATGAAGCCCGGGGGTTGGGCCACGTAGACCTCTTCTGTCAGGTCGCCATTGAGGAACGCCGACTTCACGTCCATGTGATGGACTTGCCAACCTTCATGTGCTACCAAAGCCAGCAGCAGCCGCACGGACTCCATCCGTGCCACGGGGGCGAACACTTCCTCGAAGTCGATCCCCGGACGTTGCACATAGCCCTTTGCGACGAGCCGCGCCTTGTGCTTCACAACGGCACCTTGTTCATCACGCTTCACCTTGAAGACCCACTTGAGCCCAATGGGTCGGTGGCCGGAGGGGAGGTCGACGAGCTCCCAGGTGGCGTTGTCCTCAATGGACCTCATCTCCTCAAGCATCGCCTTGTGCCAGCTTTGGTGCTGCTCGGCCTCGTCGAAGGAGGTCGGCTCGTCAGCCGTGGTGAAGTGCAGCTCGTCGCCGTCGTCGAGTTCACGTGACGCATGGCCTGGAGCTGGAGCAGCAGATGACCCGATGATGTTGGTGATGGTGCGGAACCGCAGCGGGGCATCGTCGTGCTCCTCGTCGAGTGATGCCGCCGCATTGGACGGTGGCGAGGCAAACTCACTGTGGCCATGGGCAACCTAGCGTGCGCGCCTGCAGCAGCAGGCATCGATGCGCTCGTGGTCGCGTGCATGCTTGTAGCAGGGGTCCACTCCGCGTCGCCAGGAGTCGACTGCAGCTCCTCTGCGTTGACTGGCGCTGCTGCGGCGAACATCCAACTGTGGGCGAGTTGGAACGGGGCGGTGTCCGGCTTTTCCCTGGTTCAGACATAGTAGAGTACTCGACATTGAATGGTTCATTAAATATCACCGCACCTTCCGCGTCATGGGTCTCCCAGTCCCATTTAGCCGACTCGTCGAAGACAACGCTATGTTTCACGTACACACGTTCGTCGGTGGGGTCGAACACACGGTATGCCTTGGATCCCGGCTCGTACCCAACGAAGATCATTGGCGTGCTCCGATCGTCCAGCTTCTTCAGGTGCGACTTCACGTTCTTGACATGCGCTATGCAGCCGAACGTGCGGAGGAAGTGCACCGCTGGTCGCTTGCCATACCAGGCCTCATATGGCGTCATCCCATCAACGCTTCGTGTCGGCGCACGGTTGAGGAGGAAGACAGCGGTGGAGACAGCTTCTCCCCAAAAAGTCGCAGGTAGACCCTTTGCTTTCAGCATGCTCCGAGCCATGGCGACGACGGTCTGATTTCGGCGCTCGACGACTCCGTTCTGTTGTGGAGAGTAGGGGGCAGTGAGCTGCCGCTGCACACCGCGCTCAGCACAGTACTCAGCAAACTCTGCCGAGGTGAACTCGCCGCCACGGTCAGTGCGGAGCACCTTGAGCTTGCGCCCCGTTGCCACCTCCGCCAAGGCTTGGAAGCGCTTGATCGCTGCCAGGGCTTGATCCTTGCTGGTGAGGAGGGTGAGCCACATATACCTGCTCTTGTCATCTACCAGGAGAAGGAAGTAGCGGTTTCCGCTCGGCGTCGTCGGCGAGATTGGCCCGCATATGTCGCCGTGGACGAGGTCGAGGACGTGCTCAGCTCGGTACTTCCCTTGCGCCGGAAAAGATGCCCGTCTTTGCTTCCCAGCGAGGCAGTTGTCGCAGATCTGCTCCACCTGAGCGATCTGTGGCAGCCCTCGCACCATGGCGTGCTGAGCGAGCTTGCGCAGTGCTTGAAAATTCAGATGACCGTACCTCGCGTGCCAACGCCATGCGTCCTCGGAACTTCTAGCCGACAGACACACCAGTTGCGTGATGTCGAGCTTGAGCATGTACAACCGGTTTGGGGAGCGCTTGACTCGAGCTAGCAGCCGCCTCTCTTGGTCGCGGATCCTCAAGGTGTCGCCGTCGATCAGCACCTGGCACCCATTCTCGTCGAGCTGCCCAATGCTGATGATGTTGGAGGTGAGCCGCGGGATGTAGTACACCTCCGTGAGAGCGCGGTGTTCGCCAGTCTTGCACGCGAACAGGACCGTTCCGCGTCCCTTTATGTCGACGACGGATCCATCCCCGAACTTGACGGTGCCGTGGATGTTGGAGTCGAGCTCGGAGAAGGCAGCACGGGACCCGGTCATGTGGTTTGTTGCACCGGTGTCGAGGTACCACATGTCGGTGTCGCACTCCTCCACCCGGTCCAGCTGAGCGAAGACCTTTTCCTCTACATGCTGTAGTGGATATGTCTTCAGCGACGGTGGAGAGTCGGAGTTGACGTGGACGCTTGCCATCAAGAGCGTGGGCTCGTCATCCTCACCTTTCGTGAGGTGAGCTTGTTCCGCCCGCTTCGGCTTGCTGCGGCACTCTCTGGCCCAATGGCCAATCTTGCCGCAGTTGTGACACTTGTCCTTTGAGACGTCACGACCCGCGCCAGGCTTGCCATCGCCGTGCCATCGACATCAGGCTTCCTCCTCATTTGTTTTCGACGTCGGTTCCCATACTTGGTACCGTCAGAGGGTCCCTCCCCCTGCTTCTTCTCCTTCATGCGCTTGATCCACTCCTCCTCCGTGAGCAAGAGCTTCCCGTCATCTCCCTTGGAAGTCGATGCAGGGAAGCGATCTTCAACCGCCTTGAGTCTCCCGGTCACCTCCTCAATGGAGAGTGTTGAGAGGTCGAGCAGGGTCTCAATGGAGAGGGCAATTTGGGAGTATATGGATGGTACCACACGTAGGAATTTTTCGACCACCTTTTGAGACGGCTCCGGGTCGCCGAGGATGCTCAGTTGGTTGACGATCCCAGTGAGCCGCATCGCGAAGTCGTCCACTGTCTCGCCGTCACGGAAGCCGATGCCTTCGTACTCCTTTCGGAGCTGCTGGGCCTTGGCCTTGCGCACTCGATCGATGCCGACGCGCATGGTCTTCACAGCGTCCCATGCCTCCTTCGCGCTCTCCTTGACAGCAAGTGTGGAGATCATCTCCGGGGGACGGCACGTAGGATGGCCTCCAGCGCCATCCTATCCTCCTGCAGCTCAGCCCCGCCGGTCTCGACGGCGTCCCAGAGGCCGCGCGCCTGCAGCATCACCTTCATCATGAGAGACCAGTCGCCGTAGTTGGTCTGCGTCAGCGTTGGGTAGGCCGCTGATCCTCCGACTTCCTTCACGACGCGCTGAACGACGATCTCGCGGCCACCAACATCACGGTGCCGCTGTCGGCGCGGAGGAGGAGACGGAGATCCACGTCGGTCTTCCCTTGTCGGCGTCAGAGAGTGATCGCCGTGTGGGGCTGACATCTTGCCTCAGATCACCGAAGCTCTGATACCAAATGTTAGAAAACCACCCACACACAGCCACAAACACGAACACGAGGGATGGTGCTGCAAAAACCAGTGCAGCGTTTTCTGATTTCTGGTTCTCTTATTTAACAGAAAAGAAAACAAAAACGTAGCACATGCATGGCCTTAACTGGCCATAACACAGCCTTCCGCAACAGTCATAGCCTTAACCGGCCATAACACACATGGAGCATTAAATCCCCCCCCCCCCCCCCCCCCCACACTCTCCTTTAACCCTCCTATAAACGCCCGGAAACGGAATAAGTTTAAATACAGAATTTAAACATAGAATTAATCACAGAATTAAACTTAACAGGTCTTCCCGCACAGAGAGCAGAAAGCGCCATCGCCATGGCAAGCAGCGGGTATGTTGCAGCAGCAGCTGCTGCTGCAGGCATGGGAGCGTCCTCTCTGTCTGTGCTTCTGCTGAGGCCGCGGACGCCGCCAAAGACGCCGTAGCCAGTGTTGGCGGCCCTTTTTTCGTCCATATGCACCTCCTCCAACTCCTCCGAGAGCTTCGCGTTGTCGTCCATGGGATCGAAAAGCGACTAGTTTCTTCTCGTCCGAGCAAAGATAATTTCCTCCACAGTCTGAAGAACAGATAGAAAACACACGAATCATATATAACAACGGTCTATATGTGATATCTGTATGGCATAATAATTTGATGATATAGATAACATATACTAGCTAGGCGTCTAAAGGAAAGATGAGGACACGATATGATGATTTGGGATTAGTACGTGGAGACATATGTTTTCCTACTAGATTATTACTTACTATTCTTCTTTTGCATATATGAGTTGACAATACAAGACTTTCTACGTACTCGATCGGTATATTTTGGGTGCTTTATATTTGCTAGCTAGAGCAGGAGGAAAGGGAGGAAACTACTTGATAAGATTAAATCAACAAACGAATAGCAGAAGAAGAAAGACCGAGTATATCCGATGAGAAAATCCAAGAGAAGGAGAACTTTCTACAAGGGCCCCCTTCTTTTCTTTAATTTCCTACTTTGAGAGTGCAATTATTTTTGTTCTAGATAACTTCACCCCTAGAACCCAACGCTAGCTACTTTGTAAAGATTAGTCACTTACCAGTTATAAACCTAAGCCCTCTACACTGTCTTCCTCCTTAGCTCCTGATATATATCTTCTTCTTCAAAGGAGATGAGAGAGATAGAGAGTTGCAAGAGAGAGTGGACTCTAAGGAGAGAGAGAGAGAGAGATGTGGGAAGTAGTTTGCTTGTGGCCTCATTGAGAGTAAGTACGGACCTAAATGATATGAGGATGAGAAAGACTTATTTTCGGTGAAACGAAAATTTTCTTTTACCTGGACGAGATACTCTATTAGTGGGTTATACCTGGTCGGACAGTTGGACTACTAAACATAGACAACCCCCCTCCCACACTCTTTTTGAGGGTGTATACACACAATAAATATATGAAAAATATTTAATACATACCTTGATATGGCACAGCTATTAAGATTGGAGGTTTTAAAAAAATATAAATGGAGAAGATATTATAATCTCTAAGACACATGACACAATTTTAATGAGTGTACTATATTCAATATATATTTTTTATCTGTACTAAATATTTCTCTAAATATATATACCTTTCACTCCCTCCATCTTATCTTGAAACAAGCATGCAGGATCATCAGTCATCACGCTATATTGCATGCACAGACCCACTTGGATAGGATTATTTCAATGTTTTTCTCGTTTTACCTGGTTGGTAAATTTTTCTTTGATTTTGTTCTTGTTAGACTTGCTTCGTATTCTCTCTCTCACTCCTATCCAGAGCAGGGGTGAACGCAGGATGAAACATAAGAAGGGGTCGAAGTAAGAAAATATTAAAGTAAAATAAAATATAAGGGGGGCCAATTTGAAAATTTAAAAAAAAAACTTAATACAAAAATAAATAAAAAAATAAAGAGAGCCAAAATGTGTGTGTGTGGGGGGGGGGGGGGGGGGGGGTGGGGCGGGCAGAAATTGATTGGTCCTTTTCATCTCAACTTGTAAAGGGATTATTACAATTAATTGATTTTTCATCCCTTTTGTCCGAGGAGAAATGCTAGTTGCACGTACATCCGGGTATAAATTTCACGATGTAATCGTCGGGGCGCGCTCAATTGGACCGCGTGGAAAGCACCCACGTCAACAGCCCAACACGTCGCCGCCTGCGCGCGCGTCTTCCCAAGGCCCGCCATCATGAAACTGTCTCCATCGCAAACAACAATTACAGATATATTTTTAATTAATTTAAAATGTACTTTTTGGACAGAAATCAAATTTCTCATGGAGTCATGAATTCGATTGACAAAGATGACGAATCCGGTGACAAAAAGTCGACTTAAATAGGTAGCTTCTGGTGACAAATAGCTGGCTTCGTGTCTTAAATGATTCACATGGAGTCACGAATTGGAGTGACAAATAGGTTGATTTCAGTGACAAATAAGTTTCTTCTGGTGACAAATATGTTGATTTCGGTGACAAATAGATTTCTTCTGGTGACAAGTAAGTTGATTTCAGTGACAAATAAGTTTCTTCTGGTGACAAATAAGTTGATTCTGGTGATAAATAGTTGACCTCATGTCTTAAGTGATTCATATAGAGTCACGAATTAGAGTGACAAATAAGTTGATTACGGTGACAATAAGTTGATTCCGATGATAAATAGGTGACCAGTGACAAATAAGTTGATTCTGGTGACAAATAGGTCACTTCTGGTGACAAGTAAATTGATTCTGGTGACAAATAGGTCACTACTCTAATGTGCCATGGTGAGTTTCCACGCAGCCCAATCGATCATCATATTTGCCCTGCAGTGGATTTAATGATGGCGGACGATTTCATGATGGCGGGCTTCAAGAAAACGCGCGCGCTGACGTGGGCGCTTTCCACGCGGCCCAATCTGAGTGCGCCCCGGTGATTCTAAAGTGAAATTTATACCTGAGTGTACATACACTTAGCATTTCTCTTGTCCGAGTAAGTTTACAATGGTTGCTGCTTCTTGCGGCAAATTGTTTAGCTAGCGCGCTGGTGCGCAGGATCTTTTACAAGAATGCACTCTTCTATTTGCATAATTATTTCTCTAATTTACATACTATCCATTAACAACTTTTTAATATTGATATACTGTCAAAGATGCCCTATTTGAGTCAACATCCATTTGAGATGCTAAGTATGTTCCACCCTCGAAATACTGTTAGATAAAGAAATCCTTTTTTTAAAAAAGGTGATTCTTCGAGAAAGTAACGGGTTCTCTGAAGGATAAAAAAAAACAAAAAAGGTTAATAATACTATGTTCTTTTTATGACATAAAGTAAAAGGATAGGATTTGATCCAACAGGTGGTCATTTACAGTTCCCAGCAAGTGCAAGCATTGCCGCAGAACAGCAGCTAGCCTTTTAATTCTTAGTTGTATTATCACACGAACAACAATTAATGAGGACTGACAATTTTTTTTTGGTAATTGAGAGGAGCTACATAAGCCCCCCTCAAACTCCAAATAGCAAAATAAATACCTAGTGGCATCCTTAACACAGAAAAACTAAATATAAAACAACCTATAATACGTAGAACAACAAGACACCAAAAATTAAACTAGACGCCAATAAAAAAAAAAAACTCTCCTAATATCTTACTGAGATCTTACATATATTTTCTTTCTTTAAGGTGGTTGCCAATCATTTCCTTCACTTTGTGATAACCCTTCGGGCTGCCTAAGTTCCCAAGGTCATCTCTCTCCCCTGTAGCCTCGACCCTACTTAAGCAGACTCCTTCCTTTAAACCTCCTTGGGCCTCCACGATTGGAAGGCTAGCGATCCTTCGCTGCTCTTGGAATATGGCATGTGAGCCTTGCTTCCCTTACAGCTTCCTTCCCTCTAGTCTCCCTCCCATCGTCAAACGATAGTAGAGATCGATCGGGACCAAGATCTCGTCGTTGCCTAAACGCGACGACGTTAATTACATCTCATAGAGAGAGAAAATCCTTGATTAATCGCCAGATTAAAAATCTCATGGCCTTAAAACGGAAACATCCGATAAAGGTGCAAAGTGCTTGCTGAAGCGAAGCTGGAATAACAACAAGAAAGATTTCTATTGATAGCATTTGGCTCTTCGTGTTCATTATCATCTTTTCATACAATTTTGTAGGCTTTTATTCATTTATTCATTTGGTGTTTGTCAATTAATGCCAATTGTATTCTCTTTGTTTCATTTAAAACATGATAGTTGTAGGTATGCTGGTGAGTCGGCAGACTGCTGAGTCGCCCAGACTGCTGAGTCGGCCAGGCTGCAGAGTCGGCAGACTGTTGAGTCGGCAGAGTCCTACTGAACTGGTGAGTCGGCAGACTGCAGAGTCGGCAGACTGCTAACTCAAGTGCGTTGGCAGAACTTTGCTGCAACATGAGTCGACAGACTACTGAGTCGGCCAGGCTGCTGAGTCGGCAGACTGCTGAGTCGGCAGGGTCCTGCTGAACTGGTAAGTCGGCAGACTGTTAACTAAAATGAGTTGGCAAAACTTTGCTGCAACATGAGTCGACAGACTACTGAGTCAGCCAGGCTGCTGAGTCGACAGACTGCTGAGTCAGTAGGGTCCTGCTGAACTGGTGAGTCGGCAGACTGCTGAGTCGGCAGACTGCTAACTCAAATGAGTTGGCAGAACCTTGCTACAACATGAGTCGGCAGGCTGCTGAGTCCGCAGGGTCCTGCTGAACTGGTGAGTCAGCAGACTACTGAGTCGGTAGACTGCTAACTCAAATGAGTTGGCAGAACTTTCCTGCAACATGAGTCGGCAGACTGCTGAGTCGGCCAGGCTGCTGAGTCGGCAGACTGCTGAGTGTTGCCGAATCACTTAGCCAACATGATTATTGAAGTCTTTTAATCTTATAAAGTCCATTGATCTTATAAGAATGCGCGAAAAAATTCGGCAGCACCTCCCCTTTACTCATGGCGAAAGAGGAGGGCACAGTACCCGTCCACCATGATGGAGACGGCACCAAAACGAGGTGTTAGCCGCATGCGGCGTCACCCAAACGGCACACGGTACCAATTCCCGAGGCTTACCTACGAGAGAACTGATGAGTCCCGGGATCGAAAACAAGTAATCGCATAAACCAAGGTTTGTCGACTCGTTATGTACGAGGCCTGCCGACTCACTGATTCAAATCTCTTCACTGATTCAGTGAGTCGGGAGCCAGCTGAGTCCTTGCCGACTCACCAGCTAGAAACACAAATCGGTTTAAACTTCACGGGAAAAATTCGGCAGCACCTCCCCCGGACTCATGAGGTGTGGGGGAGTCGCGGTATCCATCCACCATAATGGAGATGGTACCAAAACGGGGTATTGGCCATGTACGGCGCTACCCAAACGGCACACGGTACCGATTCCCGAGGCATGGCTACAAAGGAGCCGAAGAGTACCGAGACCGAGAACAGTCCGTTGGACAATCCGACGATGTACGAGTCTAGGAACTCGGGCATAGATATCATATTATCTAACCCGAGGCCTCATAGAGTCTCATTTCTGTGTGAGTCGGCAAGAAAAACTGCTCTATATGCATGAGTCGGCAGCAAGCAGTTCTGCCTGGATGAGTCGGCAGCCCTCATTTGCAAAAGAACGGCATCCAAATCACGGCGGAACGTCGTGAAACTTTTATGAGAGGGACTGAGGTACGTCCCGGTCAATTTCAGTCTTTTACATGAGCGAAAAGTCACGCCAATCGGTCTCAAACCTCTGAAAACGCACGTTCTACCCGGTGAGTCGGCGGCCAGGCAGAACTGAGTCGGCAACGCCCATTTGCAAAGGGACGGCCACTCAAATCACGGCGGAACGGCACGAAATTTTTATGGAAGGGACTGAGGCATGTCTCGGTCAATTTCAATCTTTTACACGGGCAAAAAGTCGTGTCGATCGGTGTCAAACCGCTGAAAACACGCGTTCTGCCTGGTGAACTGGCAGCCAGGCAGAACTGAGTCGGCAACGTTCGTTTATAAAGGGACGGCCACTCAAATCACGCCGGAACGACACAAAATTTTTAGGGAAGGGACTGACATGTATGTTGATCGATTTCAGTCATTCGCATGCACAAGAAGTCGCGCCAATCGGTCTCAAACCGCCGAAAACACCTGTTTTTCCCGGTGAGTCGGCAGCCAAACAGAACCATCTATTTGCGACAAGACGGCCACTCAAATCACATCGAAACGACTCGAAATCTTTAGGGAAGGGAC
The DNA here is from genome assembly GCA_014218235.1 of Colocasia esculenta. Classification (NCBI taxonomy): domain Eukaryota; kingdom Viridiplantae; phylum Streptophyta; class Magnoliopsida; order Alismatales; family Araceae; genus Colocasia; species Colocasia esculenta. Next base: position 137,047,819 of record CM024756.1, read on the forward strand.
TGAGGTGTATTTTGATCGACCTCAGCCTTTTTCATGGGTGAAACGCCGCACCAGTCGACTCTAAAATGCCAAAAACTCACTGCCCAGGTGAGTCGGCAGCAAACCTTCAACAGAAATCTCTTTACTTACATGATTTTTGACCCCGAAAAATAGGACGAGTGCGATGGGGGCGTGATGTTTGGGCCGAATACCCTCATGTTCAAGTCCCAAGCGAGGCATGAGTATCAAATTACCCATCCTTTTGTGCTTGAACTCTGAATTAAAGTGATTCGGCAGCAAACATTCAAGCTCAAATCGGACGGAATGGGGAAGAAGACTTGCTACGCAGGGGGTTTACAGCACCTCCCATGATGGGGGAGGGCTGTTAGTCCCAGCTCCAGGCCCAGACAAGATGTGAATACTTACTCACTCCCGAATGCCCAAGGACTCATATGGCTATGAGTCGGCAGCCTTCCTTGAAGAAAACTAAACACCCAGAACCAGCGCAATGGAGCTTTAAATGGCAGAACATAACTAAAAGCAAGAGAGAAACAAAATACAACTTACAAAGAAAGGATTCCCACAGTCGAGCAAAGGGACTTGGCATCTTTTTCTTCACAAAAGGAGGTTGGACATTAAGCTTGTCCATCCCCAAATGGAAGGAGGCTCATCTATTGCACAGTGGGGGAAATGAGGGGAACACCGGTTTACACAAGAAAAGCAAGCATTGATTAGACTATATATATATATATATATGTATATTCTGTTGCATGGAAAGAAGATTTGACATGCTAGCTCTTTTGCACATACATAAAAAAAACTCATGGCCCTTAGGAGGGTCTTAAATGACCAATAAACATAAAAGGGGAAGGAGGACAAGATAGGACAGATTGAACAAAGAGAAGCTCTCTCTCTCTTTCCCTCTCTTGGCTCTCTCACGCACACCTCTTGAGGGAGCCCCTTTTCCCCTTTCTTTTTGGCTTCTTTTCTTCTGATGCCTGCTGCGATTCCTGCTAATGGAGAGGGAGCACCGCCCCCACCTTCTCTTCCTCTTGGCTTTCCTTTTTTTTTTGCTATTGCTACAACTCTTTGGCCGGTGGAGAAAGAGAGTGCCCAGCCCCCTTCTTCTCTTCTTTTTTTCTCTGCGCAGAAACACCAGGAACCAGCAGAAACCCCCCCCCCCCCCCCCTTCCCTCTGCTTTCTTGCACCTCACGCAGCCAACTCCCTCTTCAAAAAAATTGCAAAATGCCAGGTCAGGAAGCTTCTCTTGGCAGGAAACCTTTTGTAGTGGGGAGGTGAGGAGTCTCTTAAAATGACCCCTTGCATGGGGGTTTTGGGCCTTTGATAATGGGCCAATAGATGGCCTATCTTGCTCTGTTTTGTTGTTTTTTTTATGTCCACAAATCCCCCCACCCAGGGGTGGTGCAGCGAGGACGAGCGGAGCGACGCCCATGGGTGAACCCGTACGACGTCAACTGGGTCTCATCTTAACTTGATGTGAGTCAATTGTGTCAGCATCGACAGTCGTTGACTCGTTGTCGTGCTGACAGTCTCACGACTCGTCAATGTGTAACGGTCTTTTGGCTTTGGTCTATTGTGTTCTGTTGTTGGATATAGCATGAGACGGCTGACGTCGACGCGAGTTAGCAACCTTCAGTCTTGCCCGCGTGATAATCAGGTCCTGCTTTGATAAGTAGATCGATTAACAGCCTTTGGTGAATCAGTAGGCTCTCTATTTAATGGCCTTTTTAGATGGGCAGACTCCTTGAGTCTGCAACCCTTGTATCCAATGGTCTAGCGATTCGGTAGGCCTCATGACTTAGTTGGCTATGTGATTCAGCAGCCCTCATGACCCGGCGTGAGTCGGCGGACCCCTTGAGTCGGCACTTGCGTGAGTCGGCAGGGTCCCGAGTTGGCAGCGGCGCGAGTTGGCGGCGGCCTTGGGTCGGCCAGAGGGTGAGTTGGCAACGCTCTGGGTCGGCAGCCATGTGAGTCGGCAGCGCCCAGCGTGAGTCGGCACCTGCGTGAGTCGGCCGGGGGGATGAGCATGTCCTCCGGGTAAATGTGATGGATGCCGCATTGACGGCGGCAGCCTCTACCTGCATTTCTGCAAGGCAGGTCTCATATTGAGCCGGAGTCTGTAGAGCTGTGATCAGCGCCTTTCTGGTCTCTTCACTTAAGGATAAGATTTCCCAAACCCTAAACCGTATAGGGATTTCTTGAGTAGCTTGATGATCCTGCTTTCTGCTCCGACATCATCCAGCTTCAATTCATCTTTGTCATTCAGGCCGTTCTTGGTCGGGAGTTTACTGACCAGACTGTTTTGCTCATCATCGGCTTTCTTTTGTGCTATTGGGAGTTTAGGCAGTGCCCTAGTCTGCTCTTCTGCTGCCAGAAATTCAGCAAAAGATGGATCGTGCCCCCAGTCTCTTCATTAGCATAGAGTCCCGGAGGGGGTGGAACTTGCACCCCTCGAACTTCGGGTTCCGGATTTTATAGGAGGGCTCCCCCCAAATATGATATTTTGATTGGCTGGAGGAGGGCGTCCCCATTTTCTTCTAGATCTTGTTATGAACTCGGTCCCTGAAGCCCCGATTTGATTAACATCATTAGGGGGAGGATAGAATTCTTCTTCTTCATGGTGCTCCACCAAACCCAGCAGAGAGGAAATAGTGTTGCATAAGAGGGTTGCACTGCCTTCTTTTTCTTGGATCTTCTTTTCTTTTTTCTTTTGTTTTCCTGGCTCTTGCCCACAGAATAAGTCCTCTTCAGGCTGGGGTGTCTCTTGTTCAGTTGGTGCTTCCAGAGTCAGCTTCTCGAGCTCTTCCCATGGAACGTACTCTTGTAACTGAACAGGGTGCCTTTGAGGCTGCTCATATTCATCAAGCTCATCGATCAGCGCTTGCAAGCGTTCAAGTGAAGGGCTGCCCCCTTTATATAGTGGTAGAGATGTTCGACGCCTTCTATTGCTAGGGTTTCTTTGGATGATGACCCTGGGTTCTATTGGATACCATATCGGGGTGACAACCGGTGGAGGTGGTTGAGGTGTCACTCCCCGAATATGTACTGTTGGGGTTGGCTTTTCATTCGTTCTCTTCTTTGCTTTACTTGGCACCTTTTGCCACTCTTCCTGTTCCTTGATTGGAGCGAGGATATGACTCTCATATGTCTTCTCCATACTGGCTTCGGAGACCTCTTCCGGCAATTGCTGGTATAGAGAGATCATATTGATCGTAGCTTGCCGGGCGGGTAGCTCATGCGGCTGGGGGGCGATCAACCTTGTAATCCCCCATTTGCAATTCACCTTTCTTGATCAGAGACTCCATGATGTCTTTGAAAACATAGCAGTCTTCCAAAGGATGCCCCAGGATTTGGTGGTACAACAGTACCGGGGATCATCCTTCTTTGCAGCCTGATTAGGTCTCTTAGGCGTTGGGAGGGTGATCTTGTTGTATTGATCCCCCAATCAAACAGTACCTTTGTCTTTTCCTTGGGGAAAGAGTACAACTTCTTCATTTTATCTTGGAAAGGGATGACCTTTCTCTTTTGTTCAATTTTGTTGCTGAAGGTTCCGGCTACCGCCTCGCCTTCGTCTCTTTGCTTTTCAAACGTTTTGGGTCCACTGCATGGACCTCCTTTCCAGCGGCTTCTTATCGGCCGGCTGCTCTCTCTTCTGATTTGTGATGAGTTGGCGGGGTATTTTACCAGGAAGGTTTCTATTTCCACACCACATGTTATCTTATCGAACGATCGGATCTCCATTCTGATCATTCTTTCTAACAGCTCTCTTTTCAGACTTTGTTTGCAAAGCTGAACCGCATCTTCTTGATGGGGAGGCCGCTTACACCTCATGCTGAGGTTTCTCCACCGCTGGGTGTAGTCCAGCGCTAACTCATCGTTCTTTTGTCTGGTTGCGTAGAGTTCGGCAACTGTCACCTCCCTCTCAGCAATGTAGAATCTTTCTCTGAACTTCTTCTGCAAGTCAGTCCATCAGATATGGACCCCGCCGAAAGGCTGGAGTACCATTCAAACGCAAGTCCAGTTAGAGAGGAGCCGAAGAACTTCAACAGGTATGATTCATCGGCTGCCAAGTCACCATCACGTTGATGTAATACGCGATGTGCTCTTTTGGTGACCCCTGCCCATTGAATTTATCACACTTTGGAGGTTTGGTGACGCCCAAGGGCAGCCTCTTTGCAGCATGGTGTGCAGGGTAAGGTACCCTATATGCATCAAAAGCCGCAAGCTCTCTGTCACCTCATTCAGCGAGCTTCATGTCAATCATCTGCTCCAACATCAACCTGTTGATGGTGGTGGGGTCCACTTGTTGAGGGTATAAGTGGGCCGCTGATTGTTCGGAGTGTTGATGATATCCACCGCGGTACCGAGGGCGGCTCTTGATTCTCAAGTTGCTGCTCAGGAATGTGAGCAGGCAAGGACTGTTGTTGTTGCAGAAGATGGTCTTGTCGCAGATGAGACTGCTGCTTTGCTGGAAGAACTGCGGCTGCAGGAGTGTATATTGGTCTATGTACGCTGTTGCTGAGCTACAGCCACAGGCGACTACTGTGGTTGTTCATTTACTGTCCGCACAACTGCGCGCTGGGCCGAAGCTTCAACTGACCCTAAGGTCCCTTGAGGGGTCTCTCCTGAGCCCTCAACCTCTCGGGATGCATGTCCCTCGGTCTCTTGAGCTCTGCAATTTTCGGCTTGATATTGCTGCAGCAACTCCATGATAGCTAGATCTATGGGTGCAGCAAGGGGAATCTCCCGCAAGGTGCCCCCGGGAGTCATTTCCGGTGGTGGTGGTGGTGGAATCTCATCATTGCCCCACCCACTACCCTGGGCAGTAACCACATGGCACTGACCGCTGTCATTTGCATTGTAGGTGTATCAACATTTCCATATACGGCTGCTAAGGCTGTTGCCGCTGCTCTTCTCCTGGTGACAGCACCAGGTCTTCTGCCAGCTCTATGATTTCCTCGTTCCTGGTGGGTAGAGCCCCATATCGGCCCCACACCCCGGCCATGTGGCATGAGAAATTTTAAGGTTCCCATACTGATCTCTTTCGGCCCTTCGGGAGGGAAATGTTAACCTCTCGAAGACTGACACCTGGGTTTTGACTTTCCCAGGCCGCTCATGGCAGTGCTCACAAGGAACATCGTTCTCGCCTGAACTGCTCTCAATTCCAGCTTGGGGCTCTTCTACGACTTTTAGCGGTCTTGACCTCCATAGAGGAGAGGTTGCAAGGAGGATGTGATCGCGTGGCCCGCGGGTCTCTTCTTGACGGTGATGGCGCGTGGCCACGACAGCATGTGTCAACGGATGACTCCGGACAATTGGCATACGAGCAGATTGTCGCAGCTCCATCCTTTGTCATGGAAGCGGGCATAGGCACATGCCCCTCCCTGCCGAACTCTTGCCCTGAAGCCTCTGGGTGGCCTCGAATGGCTGGGGATTTCCACAGCGATTGTTTCTCTTGGTGCCCCTTCCTCTCTTGGTTCAGCCTCTTCCATCATGTTCTTTTTGCATCTTCTTAGGCCTCAAACTTGTTTGAATTTGACCGGCCTGGGGGCCATTTTGCCCTTGAAGGTGTTGGCCAGCTCTTCCTTTCCTTGCTATAGCTTGGAATGAGTTTTTCACGGGCGTTGCTGCTGTAACCCGCTCCGGTATGGCTTCAATTCTCTTAGCTTGTAGATGAATTCTTAGGTCCCCAATCCGCACAGTTTTCACAAAGTTGGAAACCCGTGCACGACGGGTGACAATGTTCTCAACCTCTGTTATCTGTTGCGGGCATCTGTTGATTATCTTCCCTTTGTTCTTGTTAAAATGGCCACGTTCCACGTGATGAACGTGGCAGCTCAGCTTCTCGGTGATCTCTTTGACTTCAGCTTTGTGTTCAATTTCAGCTTCAGCTTCTCTTTTAGCTTCCGGGTGCAGGATGTCAACAAACGCGACCCCCAGGAAGTTGGGAAACTCCACAACCGGAGGGAAGCTCCCGAAACGAGTTGGCACAACCAGGGAGCCATACCTGGCATGATCCTGGACAACCAGTGGTCCAAAACGCACTCCAGCCATTGTGCTGTTAGTACCTGTTAGTCAATTCAAAATGATAGTCAGTATCAATTATGTAAGGCCACATGGCTTTCTATTCTGGCGAGAGATGAAGGGAAGTTTGGTCCCACCGGGCGTGCCACGCTGTGGAAATGGATTTAAGATCCATCAATTATTTTAAAATTTTCTGGTCTCATTTATCATGTTTTCTCATATTCTCATGAATGCATATTGTTAATCCAAGTCCTGTCTGGTGCTACTCGAGCGCATGGTGACGTGAGATGAATCGACAATTTGCATAGCGCAGGCGTGCCAGCCACCGAAGTGGCAATAAGTGCTCTGCCTCCAGAGTCGGAGGACTTTAGGTCTATTGTGCGCACCGTTTGGCTTCATCAAACGATAGTAGAGATCGGGTCGGGACCAAGATCTCGTCGTTGCCTAAACGCGATGACGTTAATTACATCTCTCAAGAGAGAAAACCCTTGATTAATCGTCAGATTAGAAAGTCTCATGGCCTTAAAACGGAAACATCCGATAAAGGTGCAAAGTGCTGCTGAAGCGAAGCTGGAATAACAACAAGAAAGATTTCTATTGATAGCATTTGGCTCTTCATGATCATTATCATCTTTTCATACAATTTTTGAGGCTTTTATTCATTTATTCATTTGTGTTTGTCAATTAATGCCAATTGTATTCTCTTTGTTTCATTTAAAAATGATAGTTGTAGGTATGCTGGTGAGTCGGCAGACTGCTGAGTCGCCCAGACTGTGAGGAGTCGGCCAGGCTACTGAGTCGGCAGACTACTGAGTCGGCAGGGTCCTGCTGAACTGGTGAGTCGGCAGACTACAGAGTCGGCAGACTGCCAACTCAGGTGCGTTGGCAGAACTTTGCTGCAACATGAGTCGACAAACTGCTGAGTCGGCCAGGCTGCTGAGTCAGCAGACTGCTGAGTCGACAAGGTCCTACTGAACTGGTAAGTCGGCAGACTGCTAACTCAAATGAGTTGGCAAAACTTTGCTGCAACATGAGTCGCAGACTGCTGAGTCGGCCAGGCTACTGAGTCGGTAGACTGCTGAGTCGGCAGGGTCCTGCTAAACTGGTGAGTCGGCAGACTGCTGAGTCGGCAGACTGCTAACTCAAATGAGTTGGCAGAACCTTGCTGCAACATGAGTCGGCAGGCTGCTGAGTCGGCAGGGTCCTGCTGAACTAGTGAGTCGGCAGACTGCTGAGTCGGTAGACTGCTAACTCAAATGAGTTGGCAGAACTTCTGCAACATGAGTCGGCAGACTACTGAGTCGGCCAGGCTGTTGAGTCGGCAGACTGCTGAGTGCTCCCGAATCACTTAGCCAACATGATTAGTGAAGTCTTTTAATCTTATAAAGTCCTTTGATCCCATAAGAATGCGCGAAAAAATTCGCAGCACCTCCCCTTTACTCATGGCGAAAGAGGAGGGCACAGTACCCGTCCACCATGATGGAGACGGCACCAAAACGAGGTGTTAGCCGCATGCGGCGTCACCCAAACGGCACACGGTACCAATTCCTGAGGCTTGCCTACGAGGGAACTGATGAGTCCCGGGATCGAAAACAAGTAATCTCATAAACCAAGGTTTGTCGACTCGTCATGTACGAGGCCTGCCGACTCACTGATTCAAATCTCTTCACTGATTCAGTGAGTCGGGAGCCAGCTGAGTCCTTGCCGACTCACCAGCCAGAAACACAATCGGTTTAACTTCACGGGAAAAATTCAGCAGCACCTCCCCCGGACTCATGAGGTTGTGGAGGAGTCGCGGTATCCATCCACCATAATGGAGATGGTACCAAAATGGGGTATTGGCCATGTACGGCGCTACCCAAACGGCACACGGTACCGGTTCCCGAGGCATGGCTACAAAGGAACCGAAGAGTACCGAGATCGAGAACAGTCCGTTGGACAATCCGACGATGTACGAGTCTAGGAACTCGGGCATAGATATCATATTATATAACCGAGGCCTCATAGAGTCTCATTTCTATGTGAGTCGGCAAGAAAAACTGCTCTATATGCATGAGTCGACAACAAGCAGTTCTGCCTGGGTGAGTCGGCAGCCCTCATTTGCAAAAGAACGGCATCCAAATCATGGCGGAATGTCGTGAAACTTTTATGAGAGGGACTGAGGTACGTCCCGGTCAATTTCAGTCTTTTACCGAAAAGTCACGCCAATCGGTCTCAACCGTTGAAAATGCACGTTTCGCCCTTGAGATCGGCGGCTAGGCAGAACTGAGTCGCAATGCCCATTTGCAAAGGGACGGCCACTCAATCACGATGGAATGGCACGAAATTTTTATAGAAGGGACTGAGGCATGTCCCGGTCAATTTCAATCTTTTACACGGGCAAAAAGTCGTGCCGATCGGTGTCAAACTGCTGAAAACACGCGTTCTGCCTGGTGAGTCGGCAGCCAGGCATAACTGAGTCGGCAACGTCCGTTTGTAAAGGGACGGCCACTCAAATCACGCCGGAACGACACAAAACTTTTAGGGAAGGGACTGACATGTATGTTGATCGATTTCAGTCATTCGCATGCACAAGAAGTCGCGCCAATCGGTCTCAAACCGCCGAAAACATCCATTCTGCCCGTGAGTCGGCAGCCAAACAGAACCATCAATTTGCGACAAGACGGCCGCTCAAATCACACCGGAACGACTCGAAATCTTTAGGGAAGGAACTGAGGTGTATTTTGATCGACCTCAGCCTTTTTCATGGGTGAAACGCCGCACCAGTCGACCCCAAAATGCCGAAACCTCACTGCCCAGGTGAGTCGCAGCAAACCTTCAATGGAGATCTCTTTACTTATATGATTTTGACTCCGAAAAGGGACAAATGCGATACGGGCATAATGTTGGGGACAAATACCTCCCGTCAAGTCCCAAGCGAGGCATGAGTATCAATTACACAACCTTTTGTGCTTGGAACCGAATTTGGGTGATTCGGCAGGGAACAATATTCATTCAAATCAGACGGAATGGAGGAAAATCCTGCTACTGGGGGGGGGGTGGGGGGGGGGGGGGTGGGGGGGGGGGGGGGGGGGGGGGGGGGGGGGGGGGGGGGGTTGCAGCACTTCCATGATGGGGAAAAGGTTGCCAATCCCCTTGGAGCTCCCAAAAGGGAGGGACACGATTCGTCCGCCTTTTGGGGGCCCTAATACTCACACCCAGGTGAGTCGGCAGGGGGCCTTCAAAGGCAAGAGCAGAAACAACGCAGCAGAGAAGGAGTTCTTCTTGTGAAGAAGACTCCAAATCACTTTAAAAAAAAAATGCTTGGGGGAGAGGGATCCACATGCTCAAACACGAAATATACACATTAAAGAGAAAGAATTCAACACATGCATTAAATGAAAGAAGCAACACAAACATATCATGTCATATATTCTATTCAAAAGGGTGGGGCATTAATTGCCTTTCCCATCACATTGGGGGGAATGGAAAGAGATAAAGAAATATACACAAGGACTATGACGGAACAAGACATGGGGAGGGGGAAAAAGGAACACAAAAGAACAAATGATAAGGAGGTGGCCATGGGCTCTCTCTTCTCCCTCTCTTCTCTTTCTCTTGCACACCTTTTGAGGTGATGGAGCTCCCTTCTTCAAGCCCTTCTCTTCCTCCTCACGTTGGCCTCCCTCTTCTTCTCTTCTTCTCTTTTCTTCTATTCTCCTTCTCTTTTTCTTGGAAGCAGCAGCGAACATGTCCCTCCTCTCTTCTGCTCTCTCTTTTTTCCCTTCCTCTTGGTCTCTTCCTCAGCTCCTTTTTGCTGCGCTAAGAACCCAGGAACCAGAAAAACCCCCATTTTTCTTGGCCTTCCCGCTCTCCTCTTCTTGCTGCCCAAGCCAAGCCAACCTCTCCCCAAAAGGTAGCCACGCACTGGTCTCCAAGCTTCTCATTGCAGTATCACTTTTTGTAGTGGGAAGGTGAGAGATCTCTTAAAATGACCTCTTGCATGGGGGACCTTGGGCATTAGATAATGGGCCCATTGCAATGAGCTCTCATCTTGCTTTGTTGTTTAGTCTTTTTTTTTTTGTCCACAACCTCCTTGGCCTCCACGATTGGAAGGCTAGCAATCCTTCGCTGCTCTGGAATATGGTGTGAGCCTTGCTTCCCTTACAGCTCCTTCCCTCTAGTCTCCCTCCCATTGCCTGATAGCTTTCAAATCCTGTGGATGTGAAAGGTCACTGTCCACAGAAGCTTCCCTGCTCTTTTCCATCTTTTTAACTTCATTTTTTTTTCTTCTGTACATAACTTCTGACTAGCCATCCAGTTATGCCTTTGAATGGCCGCTCAAAACATCTACCTTTTCTACCTGAGTTTCGACAACGAAGCGAAGCACCCCCATTTTCTGAGCTTCGTAATTTGAGCTCCTATGCCCAGGTTCCCCACATTTGAAGCACTTGGGCGTAGTACCAAGAATAAATTTGTAAGCAACATTTTGCCAAAATTTACCCAAACCATCATCTATCCAAACTCCGCTTAGCAGTTGTACGTCCGGATTAACTTCGTCACAAATCATCGCAAAGTTCTTGTTTCCATACAGAGTGGTTGTGTCAATCTTGATAGGCTTGCCGATTGCTGCAGCTATGGAGAATAAGCAGTGCCTCTCCCAATATTCAATTGGGAGATTATGAATCCTTATCCAAACTGCTACCGATGTAAATGCTTGTGGTGTCGGAATGAACGAAGTGACCATCTTTGAACTCCAATGAGTACACCTTTTAGATACCAAGGGCTCCCTGCCAACACCTCTTCAACATGATTTGCCTTCTTGAGCTCTGCCAAGATGAAACCTTGAGGTAGGGTCGCAAGTGTGGGACTCCACCTTGCCCAGATTTCCTCCAAAACCTTAACAAAAGCTTCTTCACGGAGGGCACTTCCTGAGGAAAGAACCACCACAGAATTCAACCACCATTCTCTGCTACTGTCAATAAACTTTGTCGGTAAGGTTACTAAGTTACCTTTCATCGATCCTAGCTTCTCACGATCACCTTCTTTGAAGAAACCTTCTTCATCCTCCTGCACCTTTTTGGCCATGAGAATGTCCTTCCATGATCTTTCAGTTGCTAGTGCTGTGGTACTGAAGACCCTCTCAACAATGTTGTCCACTGATGCAACTGCATGTTCTACATTGCCAATCCCTACCACTTCTCCTGTTGGAGTCTCCTTTTAGTACTCGTCTATATGCTTCCCAGTCTTCACCTCCTGGCTCCTGCTTCGCCTCCATCTGGATCTTCTACACCGTTTCCATCATGGCTGCTGCTATCATTGGTTGCTTCACCTCTTCCACTTCCCATCACCACTGCTGCAATGAGATCAGATATGAACACAAGGATTTGAGGGATTAGCAAGGACTGACATGCATTGCCTGAAATCTAGACATTTCGTCTGACTCGGATGCAGCTGCCACTTTTGAGACTAGTAGTTGAGAATTTGTGATATAGCATACTTGGTATTAGATAACATTTGGAACAGGCAACCTATGAAAATCTCAGACAAAGTTTTACAAGTTCACCGATCAACAAGGAGACAGTATGCTACCATTTTGACTTGCACGTTAGTTCTTTCCAGTTCTTAATTTGCTTCTTTTCATCAAGGTGAAACCAGCATGTCCGCTGCACTGACACTGCCAGAGAGAGAGAGAGAGAGGGAGAGAGAGAATCTAAGGCTATTTCAGTTGGATGTATAACCATTCCTTTCTACTAAACAAGAAATAAATTGTAAACATTTATATTTGTTTGTTCTTTCCAGGTGGTGGTCATAAGATGAATGTTGCAATAGCATTTGCCTGTACACATGCCCATATCTTTTGATCATCTCACATTCTAAATACACCGTATTTAGTGTCCTCTGCTACGGGTTTCACGGAAGCCGACAAGCATAATCCCAAGACCTTCCTAGTGTCTGCAGGATCTATGACGCCATCGTCCCAGAGCCTAGCAGTGGAATAATAAGGGCTTGCTTCTCTCTCATATGCTTCCACAACCTTGTTCTTGAATATTTCCTCCTCTTCTTTAGCCCACTGCACATAATGAGCAGAGACAATTCATACATCTGGGATGTATTTTGCCATAATAAAAATCTAGCTGAAACTGACAGCATTCAATTTAGTGATCCAACAAAAGGTGAAGGACTAGGGCCCATACCTCAATCCCTTGCTTTTCTTATTGCTCTTCTCTATTTGCGCAAGAACACCAGCAGCCTGCAAATAAAGTGAATAGAAAAGGGAAAAGAGAAGAGATTCTTAGAGCAGATAATGAGGACACTATTGAAAAACCTCTGGAACTAATAGAGAAACAGCATATTTGCAAATGATTTGCTTCCAAAAGGTCAATTTTCTAAGATCTTTTAAATTTAGTGCATTTAAAGGGTTCTACCACAGAATTTTTGTATGTGATAAATCTAATCAACAAGCATCTGAAGGAATATAGCCACTAATATGGACCAGACATCATATCCCACACTACAGCGAGTTCCCAACTAATAACCGGCTATAAAGAGAAAAGAATACAAAATACAAGTGATGCCTAAATGAAGCAACTGATTCATATGAAGACAAGATGCTGAATATGCTTGTTGATAGGCCCTTGGACCAGGACCAAGAAGCTCATGCGCCCAGCCCAACAGGGCCCTTGGCAGGAGAAGAAGGGGAAGAGGAGTAGCCAAGGAGACTTTAGTCACATATTGCCTATCCCCCTCCTCTTACAGCCCCAACAGCCTTCCAAGGAAAGCCAACTGAAGCAAGTAAAGGGGGGGATGCATGGCAACTCCTGCCCAACCCAAGACCTCACTTTCTCTCTCCTCTTCCTAAATCTTCCTCCCTCATCAGACTGGTCAACCCGGAACCCTTCCCAAGTTGACTGTCCTTTTTCAGGTTGGATTGTCCTCGGCGTGGTCCTGCCCCCCCCCCCCAGCATCAGATATCCCTGCACCTGGGCTCTGAGCTCGTTGAAACAACCAGGATCAGACTGGCCTCATCACTTGTTATCAGAGATAATCTTCCCCCTTCCCAAAGGTCTTAGAAAGCCCCTTCTCAGAGATCCTAGTGCAGAGACAGACACACAGACACACACACACACACAGAGAAGACCGCAGACCTCGAGGATGCTACCATCTCAAGATGTAAAAGCTCTAAAGTTCTTGCAACCTCAGGCAAGCCCTACTATACATTCGGTAGGAATCTAGTAGCATAGTCATGTTGGGGCGTTTCACTAACTACAAAACGTATGCTTCATTCTTAAAAACTCTACTATTGTATTCTAAGCATATAAACCAGATGAGAGCCAAAAGGAGGGACCACAAGTATACTCACTTGTCCTGAAAACCTCTCCAATGATGTGGTGATCAAGGAAAGGGAATTTTTTGCATTTTTTTTTGAGAGGTGGATAGTACCACCGATATATTAATGAAAAGAAAGAATGTACAAGTATAGACCAACAAAAGAAACCCCCAAAAAATAGACCAGCCCGCCTATACAGACCCATTCAACCTGGGATGTACAAAGAGGCTCAACTCCCCTCAAAGTAAAAAGAGGGGAATTGGCCGGATCCAATTACATAAGAATGACGTCCATTCCCTGACTATACCACGAATCCCCCCAACAAGAGTTTCAGCAGCCCAAGAAGCCCTAGCAAAAATACAGCTATTTCTTTCGCCCCAAATCATCTATAGGGTAGCATGCAAAATGAGCCACCACACTTTCCGATCGTCTCTAATAGGCTACTGCCTCGTCCACTTTACCATCATGCGTTTAATCTCCAAGGAGGAGGGGATGGTGCAATGAATTCTCACAGCCATCCCCCCTCCAAATAGTAGACGTGTAGGAGCAATTGGTGAAGATGTGATCAATAGATTCTTCCGCTGTCCCACAAAGAACACAAGAAGGCTGGATGTCCGGTAGGAACCGATGAAGCATGTCACGTGCAGGAAGTCTGCCAATAGATATCCTCCACATAAGAGAACTTTCACCTTTAAAGTGCTTCTAGGCTTCCACACGCATAAAGACCATGCCGAAGACCTCCGTCTGAGATTAAGTTGTAAACTGATTTGACCGAGATAAAGCATCATTTTCCCATCTCCATATCCATCGGTCCCTAGGGTCCGATATGGTTATAGAAAAAAGGCTGGAAAGAAGGTCCTGAAGCTACAAAGTTTCCTGACATGACAAATCCCTCCTGAAAGTGAGTGACCACACACTATCCCGCAAAGAAGTATCAACAGCCTGAGAAATAGAGAGCAGAGGCACATAGGCCACTTGAAAAAGATCCGAAAATAGCATATAGAAAGGGAAATCTCTACACACCATCTATCCATCCAAAATAGGGCCTTGTCACCCTTACCCACCCGGACCCTAATACCGACAGACAAAAAATCCCTGCAAGCATAGTGTCCTGCCAAAGAGGAGAAGAAACTACCCTAGATAAAGGAGGCAAATCCCAAACTCTAGATCTCCCAAAATATCTCTGGCAGATGATATCAGCCCACAGTACACCCTGGCCAGCCCCCAATCTCCACAGCCACTTTGTTAAGAGCGTCAAGTTGAAATCCCTAATGTTTCAGGCCCACACCTCCTTGAGCTCTACTCTTGGTAACCCTCCCCCAAGCAACATCATGCCACCCTGCGCACCTGTCTCCACTATCATGCCAAAAGAACCTACATTCAATAGACTCCAGCTTCTTCGTCACCTAAACCGGGATCCTGAACAGAGTTGCGAAGAACAAGTGTTCCTCCATAAGACAACAACCTAGTCTTCCATCCCGCCAACCCAGTCTCAAATTTATGAATGATAGGTTGTTGTTGAACTCGAAAAAAATCCCTCATGAATTATACAACCCCAAGAAGCACTTGTTTTGAATTTTTAGAGCAAGTTCGCGGGGAAGAAAATTCTGTTTGAAGTCACAGATGAAAATAACCCAAATCTATTTATTCTAAATTTTCAAGATGAATAAATAAAAAAGAAAACATTTATTCTGAATTTTCGGAATAAATAAACAGCAGAAAAAAAGTAATATATTTCTGCGACATCTCAGAAATGTGAAAACAGCCGCTCCGAGACAAGTCGGAGCAGAAACCGATATGTTCCCGGTGTTTTCAGATTAAAATCCACCCCGAGTGTACAATTTTAATGTCCCGAAATATTCCGATGGAAGTCGTCCCATGCGGTGCACAATTTTAAATGTGTAAAGGTCCGTCCAATACCCATGGTGACAAAAAAACGATGTAGCACGGGCGCGGATCCTGACACAACAAACAGACAACAAAATATCCACCCTTGGAGCACCTCCACGTGGTGAAGACAATAGCCACGTGGCTTGATTTAAAGAAAAAGGGGAACTCCAAGGGGGTCCCATCGGCGCACTCCCTCCGTTGGGAGTCCCAACAGAGATTGCGCCTGTTGGGAGTCCCAACGAAACCCGCGCCCCATTGGGAGTCCCAACGGGGCCCCCTCTATTACAGCCTGGTGGGAACCCCATCGGGCACTGCGGCCGGTGGGACTCCTATCGGGGCCACCCCGCAGTGGACCGCGCCCAGTGGGAGCCTCACCAAGGCCCACCACGGTTCCCGATGGGACTCCCACTGTCGCGGTGGGGAGCCCCCGATGGGCTCCCATCTCTCTCTCTCTCTACTCTCTCTAAAAAAAGATGAAAAAAAAGGGGGGGATATCCAGAAAACCAAAAGACTCACATTAATGCTGGAGCTCTGTTGGGATCCGGGATGTGCTCCGTTGGGGCGAAAAATGGTACTCTGTTGGAACACCCAACTCCCCACCCAGACTCCTATAAAAGAAGGCCAGCACTAAAGAGCAAGAAGAAAAGAAAAAAAGGAAGAATCGACCAAGTCTTGGAGATTTTTGAAATCGCCCATGGCTCCCCTGCTACAGCTCTGAAGTGTTGTGTGTTTTGCTTCAGGCAAGAAATATATCAAGCCATGTTCTTTTGTAAATAAGTCCTCGCGGGTTTATGAATTACCCCAATGGCCTATTCTTTGTCAAGTTCATATTTATACCCAAAAAATGAATGAAAGAAATGTTGGAAAATGTTCTCACTTGATGTTAGGGCTGCAAACGGGTCGGGTTCGGAATCGGAAACACAGATTCCGATTCCGATTCCGATTCCGATAAGAATGGTTAGTTCCGATTCCGTTCCGATTCCGATAACATTACCGGAACCGAAATTCCGATAAGGTAAGGTGTTTACCATAATTTTACCTTGAGTTTATGATAATTTATCAGAAAAACCGATACCGATACTGATTCCGATTATTTTTTCAATTCCGATTCCGATAACTTATCGGAATATCCGATACCGATTCCGATAAGCTATCGGTATCATTTTCCGATTCCGAAACCGATAATTTTTATCGGAATCGGGTCGGAATATCGGAATATCGGGTTCCGTTTACACCCCTACTTGATGTATATGTGACGGAATATTATTTCTGCATACTAAACAGAAAAATTACAAAAAAAGTCCTGATCTTTCGTTTATTTGTATAAACGACCAAGAAGTGTAGAGAACTCTCTAAGCTTAACATTTCTAACAAAATAGATGTTAAAATTTAAGTTCTAAAAATTCAAAAATAATATTCTTTTCGATATTGCTCGGTGGAAAAATCATAAAACAGACCCTATTCAAAGGGGGATTTACAAATCAGTCCTCATTTTGGAGGAAATATGTGAATCAGCCCCTATTCTAAGGGAGTTTTAATGAATCAGTCCTCATTTTGAGAGGAAACATGCAAATCAGCCCCCATTCTAAGAGAGTTCTTTAACAAATCAGTCTCATTCCTATCCAGAAAGACGGATAGTGGGGCTATGTGTTATATATCTCAATCTATTCAAATGGTATTTTCATGAATTGCTTGTTCGCAACTAAAGGGTCTAACATGTATCAAAGGTGTTTCAGTTCTCCTCAATGTCATCGATTTCAATCGACGGAGAATGGTCCAGCGCACAAACCCAGAATCAACTGAAAATCATGCGTGGAAGATGACGATAAACCCCAAACGATGCACTTCTCTATATGCATGAGGGTTTTAAATCTATATTTTCCACCCATTGATATATTGATACAAATAAAAGAACTACGAATATTATTGTTCTCTTAAACAATTGTTAATCTGAGACTCTAAGAACACCAGGAGAGAGAGGGAGGCTAAAGTAGTTGATAGGAAACCTACCAAGCCTACAGCCCAACACAGTAGTTGCCCTTCACATGACATTCTCCTCCACATTCACCCCAACGAGAAGGCTCTTGTCATAATTTACTTTCAGTGCAGTCACTTCTTGCAACAAATCCAAGAGAAATCTCACCATAAAAGGCCTATGTACACCTAGGTTGTGCATGGGTCGGTCTGGCCCGCTTTAGCCCAATTTTTGGGTAAACCGAACCGAGTCGAACCCCTCCCCAAATCAAACCCTACCAAACCAAAATTATTTCGGTTCAATTCGGTTTAAATTGAAATTTTATATTAATTTAAATGTGAACAATTTTATTAATATTTATATATTTAAAATGATGATAAATTTTTGAAAATATGAATATTTGTACTTAAATTTATGTATATAATTATTTTTAATACTTATAATATGTATATTTTATAATAATAATAATTACTTTGATTTATTTAGTTTATTAGGTTTGGTTTGATTCCACAACTTGTGAAACCGAACTGAACCGGATGATGGTTCAAACCGACCCAAATCAAACCGAACTAGTTGGTCCGATTCAATTTTTCGATTTAAACTGAATAGTGCACAACCCTATGTACACCCTTGGACAAAAAGGAATAGTGTCATCCGCATAATGAAGATGTAAGATCGAAGAACCACCTTTAACACCCCGAAAACCTGCAATGAGACCCGCAGTCTCCCCCTCCATGCTTAGAATACTTGTTGTACTCTGTAGATTTTGATGATCACAAAAACACTAATTTTAATTCATGTTGATATTTTCACAAAGCACTTAGTTATGTTCATGTTAATGACCAAAGTATTTGATATATTTTATATTTAATTTGAGTGTCTAATTTGTGTGTTAAGTGTGCAACAATATAGGCTAAAGATGCATTGGGAAGTGACAATCACAAAGGCCAAGTCTTGGACTGGACAGACTTCGGACTAACAGAGCTTTCTGCACTTTACAGGACATCGGATGACCGATTGATGGTTATCGGTTGACCGACCCTCCTAATACCTTTGGTTTTGGGGACAGTGTAAAGTTGGACGACCAATTGATGATTGTCGATCGACCGATAGTCCCAGTAACTTTGGTTTGGGGACAATGCAGAAATCGGATGATCGGTTTTGAGGAATCAGACGACCGATTATGAGACCATTTCGACACAGAAGAGCAACATGTCGACACAGAAGAAAGGCATGTCGACACACAAAAGAGCAGCATGTCGACATCAAGTCCAGTTCATGAATCAGACGACCGATTTCTTAGAACCAGTCAACCGATTACGAAAACGTAGTTTCCTAAATTGGATGAACTCTTTCCCCTATTAGGTCTCTGCCTGAGGATTCGTCCAAGTTATGATCTTTTGGGTTGGGGTATATATATAACACCATTTCAAAGACCCCAGAAGACAACCCATCGTGCAAAAGAGGTTTCATTCTTTGAAGCTAGGGTTTTGGGCGATCTTCTGAAGAAGCCTGCAGTAGACCTCGAGATCAAACATGGAAAAAAGTCTTAGCTACTATGTGGAGTTGCTTTCAAGTACCAGAGGGTTTTGATACATCCAAGCAACGTCTAGGAGGCTTCGTTGGAGAGTCAAAGTTGTGTCCTTCATCAACATACATTGTTCTACAGCAGCTCTTCATATTTCTGAACAGAAGGAATCGATACACTATTGTTCTCTTCCTTATTCCTCGTGTTCATGTTTGTAGTTCTTAATTGAACCAGATCTTTTTTGTGTGTGCTCAGTCTGTGAGCATTTGGTTAGATTTGGGTTGTACCCGTCAAATATGAATCGTGTGGGGTTGGTGTTGTCTCCAGAAAACAACTGTGTCATGAGAGTTTGTGACTTATACCTGGTTAAACAAATTAGTGGAGAAATCCTCACAGGAGTGTGGGGTAATGGACAAAGGCGCACAAGTTGTGTGCTGGCCGAACCACTCTAACATCCTGCGTGCAATCTGTGGTTTGATTCCTTGTCTCTTTCTCTATTCTTCGCACGTTAGGATAGTTGGTCCCATCTTTAGTCTTGTCATATTCCGTTGTGCATCTTATAGTTAGATTTGTTTAATTAAGTCTAATTCGTACTTGTAAAGAAATTTTTATTTAGGCCAATGTTTGCTATATCGAATCTCGATTTTGTCTCGGAGGGTTAAAGAGAAGAGATCTCAGAGAGATTTCGGGAGATCAGGATAACATAAAAGTGTAGATCACATAGATTCATATAGATAATTCCTTAAGGAATATAGATAATTGCATACATTCTCAAGTCTTATCCATGGATGACATAAGGTCACATATATCATACAATGAGAGTGGGAATTAGGATTCGGGATATGCATTTTCACTTTTCAATCCGTAAGATCTTATTTTAAGCATTAAAAAAAATTAATTCATGACATGGGAACCCATGGTAAAATATCTTATTTATCTGAATATCACAGTAGAGCATGACTAAGACTTATTTGTTGTCAGTAAGAAAGTGGTTCTCTTGGAGAAGTCATATGCACGTTTGATTTTTTCACCGGACTTTCGATTTTTAGTGTTTTATTGAGCTTATTAGAATTATCAAATTTTTAGATAGACCAAATTATGAGGGATTAGAAAAATACTATTTTGATAGAATCATTAAAATTGTGATTTTCTTCTTGGATGAGAGAGTTGACTTTTTTATTGATAAGAGATGTGATTTTTTTGATATCTTTAGTAGATTCAAATGGGGGGTACTTTCTTATTTACATATAATATCTTAAGTATCTTAAATGATATTTAGGTAAATAAGGGGATCC
Organism: Colocasia esculenta; assembly: GCA_014218235.1. NCBI lineage: Eukaryota > Viridiplantae > Streptophyta > Magnoliopsida > Alismatales > Araceae > Colocasia > Colocasia esculenta. Next base: position 137,067,841 of record CM024756.1, read on the forward strand.
TGACAACCCTGGCTTCAAAGGATCCTAACTCTGAGTCCCTGACTACTCATCTCGACCTTCTCGTTTCTCGAGAAGGCGCCGAGATCGAGCTTCTCGCGAGATCTCACGAGAATCTCGCAAGATCGTTTTCTATGATTTAGGCGATAACCAATTCACTCATCCCCTCTTAGTTGTCTATCGCACCCATGTATATTAATACTAGTAGCAACAAGGACAAAAAAGAGAGGGGAGGGAGGAACCCCCTGCCTGAGACCTCTACCACTGTAGAACCAATCAATAGGTCTCCCGTTAATAAGCACAACAAAAACCACAGAAGAAATGCAAGCCCTGATCTAGGAAATCCATCGGACACCAAAGCCCATCCTGTCTAAACAATGTCGCAAAGACTCCCAATTGACTCTGTCATATGCCTTCTCAAAGTCAAGTTTAAGAACTAAACGTTGCCCTATATGTTGTTTCAAAGTAAACAAACATTCAGGTGCCATCATAAAATTGTCCACGATGTGTCTTCCCTTAATGAAAGCTTCATGGAAGTGGTCAACCAACATATCCATAACTGCAACCAATCTACATGCAAGCACCTTGGAGATAATCTTGTAAGACCCACTTAGTAAACTAATGGGTCGGAAGTCAGTGAACTCCAAAGCATCATTTTTCTTGGGGATGAGAACAATGTGTGTCTGATTAATCCGTCTCAAATGTGTCTTTCCCTCCTGGAACTCCCTAACTGCAGCCATAAGATCATCTTTAATAATAATCCAACACCTCTGAAAGAAGACAATGGGAAAGCCATCAGGCCCTAGAGCCTTATTCCTAGGAAGCAAGAAAACGGTCGGTCGAATCTCCTCCTCCAAAGAAAGCTGATCAAGCATCTCACTAGACTCGGTGGCAGCCTGGGAACAAAGTCCTCATCAACACTCAGTCTCCTACAATCCTCCTCTGTATAGAGCCTGGAATAGAAATTTTGTGTCTGACCTCTGATGTCCACGTCCTCTGCAAATGTTGTGCCCCCACATTGATACAAGAGATGGAGTTCACTCTTCTTCTACTAGAAACAATCTTCTGAAAATAAGTAGTATTCCTATCACCCTCTGTTCTAGATCTCTACTTCTAATAAATATCCTCCTTGCAAAGAATATCATCATACTTTGCCTTAAGATCAGCCCTAGTGGCTCTGTCTTCCTCACCCAGCAAGCATGCCTCCTCCAGAAAGCCTAGCCCATCGATCTACTAAAGGATCTTCAACTTTGCTTCTCTATCTAGTAATTTCTTCTCAGCCCCCCAACCTCTCAAAGCAAGAGCAGTGTGTTTCATTCTCCTCACCAAGGTACCCATCGCGGAAGAACCCATAGGCACAGAAGTCCAAGCCTTCACCACTACCTCTATGAAGTCTTTTGTTCTCGTAGCCAAAACAGCTCCAATTTTAAGAAATGCCTCCTCTCTCGAGCCCTGATGGACTTTAAAAGAATAGGCCTATGATCTGAAAGAACTCTAGAAATAGAGGACATATGGGCATAGGGAAACGATCCTCCCAATCAACAGAGATGAGAAATCTATCCAGCCTCGAGCATACAACATTAAATCTCTTGTTGGACTAGGTGAAGAAGCCACCGGACATGCCAACATCAATCAAAGCCGCCTCCTGAATAAAGTTTGAAAAGTCATACATGCAACTGTCACCAAAAGAAGAAGAGCCAGTCCTCTCAGACGGGTGAGCCACAGCATTGAAGTCTCCAGGCCAAGCACCATGGCCTCCCTGACAACTGATGCAGCTGTAGAAAAGAAAATTATCCCTCATCCAACAAGCATGCCTCCAAAGTGTCTACCCATAGATCTACTGAAGGATCTTCATGTTTGCTTCTCTACTTGGTAGTTTCTTCTCAGCCCCCCCAACCTCTCAAAGGAAGAGCAGCCTCCCTGACTGTTGATGCCACTTGAATTTTTCCATATAAGTCATTATAATCTTAGCTATTCATGTTTTAGTCCTTACCATATTTAATTATACCAAATAACTCTTTGAAATCTCATGCCTTTCCAATAGAGGTCCTTGCAGTTAAAAAATATCTAAAGAAAATTATCTTTTAAACTTCTAAAAATATTTCTTCACCAATGAAGAAAAAGAATTAGACCGCCCCTCCTATAGGACAGAGGCACCACCTATGTCGGAGGCCACCTCTCTCTCTCTCTCTCCTCATCTCCCTCCCATCAGTGCCAGAGCAGGAGGGGCATTCCTTCTCTACACCTAGCCAGGTTGAGTGCCTAAAACAGAGAGAAACACCCTCTCACACAATCTCCCTTACAGCTAAAAACATCTAAAGAAAAGTATCTTTTGAAGAATAATCCTTCCACCAATGAAGAAAAAGACAATTATCCCTAAGAAATCACAAAGTTTTACTCCCTCCCCTACCACATCTCCCCTCTTATTGGGTAGAGGTATCACCCATGTCGAAGGCCACCTCTCTCCTGATAATCTCCCTACCATCAATGTCAAAGCAGGAGGGGCATTCCCTCTCCGCACCCAGCTAGGTTGGGAGTTGAAACTAGAGGGAAAACCTTTTCTCTCTAAGTGTGTGCTTTCTCCTGTACGTAGCACTGCCACCCCGCCCACCCACCCCCATAAAAAAAGAGAGATTCCACCCTGCACCATGCCATGCCTTCACTCCACATTCTGCCGCACTAACAGCCCCCACCCTCCTCTCATGAAATCTTGGCAGTCAGAATGTCAGTGCCTCTTCCCCGCCCCTCTCCATGTGAAACTCTGGGAATAGGATGCATGCACCTACTCTCTCTCTCTCTCTCTCCCTCTATCTCTCTCAAGGGCGAAAAGGTAAACCTGACAACTTCAAGGTTTGTTGTCAAGTCTGCCTGATATCAGTCGTCTATGTTGTCTGGGTTTTCCAACGACCATCTTCCTCGTCGCCATAAGTGCCTAAGGCCGTCTCACATAATGCCATTTGTTGATCCTTGTAAACAGAACCAACACATCATGCAAACAAATGAAAACCTCTCCAAATTTTATTTTCATTGAATCTTCATGATTACATTTATTTGCTACTAACATGCAAATGGAGAGGTACAATCAAGGGGATCTATGCCTGGTCCTCCTTGCAGTAAAGAAAGCAGAGGTCTTCAGATGGGGGCACTCCAGGTACTCAAGATATCCCCACACCACCTCAACATCCTCCTGGACTCTCGGATGAGCGTATGAAAGGTGCTTGTTGAACCCTAAAATTGGCCATTGGGGCCATTAAAAAATAACAAAAAGAAGAAGAGGGTAAAAACCCCTCAGGGTAGGGAATCCCCTACCCGGATGGCCACCCCATGGACCCCCATCCGAGTAGAGATCTACCCAGATGGACCTTTGGGTAGATCTCTCTCCTCCCTTTCTCCTTTCTCTCCCTCCGGAAAAAGGCCTATAAATACCCCACAGAAGACTCCGGGTTCAAAAAGCTTGGTCGATTCGAGAAGTTCCGGGGGGGACGGGTTCGCGGGGTTGGAAGACTAAAAGGCACAAAGTGCTCGTGCTCGGATTAAGTGTTCGTGCGCGGCTAGCCAGGATCGTCTCCGACTGTGAAACCCCCTGTGTATATTTCCCCTCATGTTAAGCAAGACTCCATAGGGGGATGAAATCTAAACGTTTATGTATTTAAAATATCTCCATGTTGAGCGGGACTCCATAGATAAAAACATTTAAATATTCATGTTCATACCTCCATATTGAGCGGGACTCCATGAGACCATGAGGATGACATATTTGTGTGTTCATATGTGCGTACCTCGATGGGGAGACACTGCCCAAGCGGAGACTCCGTCCGAGACGCACTCATATGTTTACCATATGTGCTCATATGTGTGTCTCTACGCGGAAACTCTGTCCATGCAGAAACTTTGCTTGAGGCACGTTCATGGGTACATCTCCATATGGAAACTACGTGGTCATAAAGACCATGTGTATATATGGAGACCACGGATTCGTGAAATGTTCATGTGTTTATCTCTCCATGTCAAGATCACATTTTTACCACATGTGTTTATGGAGATCCCTCTTGTGGTCATCAAGCAATTATAAGGGGGATCAAATGAAAACCTAAGTTCTCCATCAGCTAAAGATCTCTTCAAGCAATGAAGAAGAAGGCAGGGCTCAGTTCTTGGAGAGCTCCAGAAAAGCTGAAGGCCCTTCAAAGGGTTGCAAGGGTTGTTCATCTGATATATGTTACAGAAAGTCCCTCCAAAAGGGCAGAAAAGTCCTCAAAAGAACGAAAGTTGTAAGAAGCCCCTAAGAGGATAAAAATTGCAGAAGGGTCTTCGAAAAGACAGAAATTGTATAAATGTCTTCAAAGGGCAGAAATTATAAAGAAGTCCTGGTAAAGGCACAAATACAATGTTGTCCAACTCTTCTTCTTCAAAAGACAACATTAGCTAAATTTTCAGTTCTCTGATCATATTTGCGCCGTTTGCACGGCTCGGTGGAGTGAGATCCACGTTACTTCCATGAAGTGGCGTGCGTTTTCCTGAGTTCAACATATGGCTAAGAAAGTCGGAGAATGACGAAGTAGCTAGGGAGGTCAAGAATGACATAAATACCCTAGACATATCAAGAAGTGGCAGACAAGCCTGGTTCATGTCGTATGCACAACTTGGTAGAACAAGATCCATGTCACTTCTCTAAAGCGACGTGTGCTCTCCTGAGTTCAGCTTATGGCTGGCCACCCCAAGTTTTGGGATCGTCAAGAAATGACAGAAATCCATGGACATGCCAAGAAGGGGCAATAATATCTAAGAAGATCAAGAAATGACATGAATGCCAGGAAAATCAAAGAAATGACAGTTGTACCCAAAAAGGGTCAGAAACTGCAATTATACCCATAAAGGGGGTAAAAGTGTAATAAAACCCCTAAAAAGGATATAAAATTACCAAAAGACCTACAAAGGGTATGAAATAGCAAAATACCAAGGAAAGGGTAAAAACTGCAACAAATACCTAAAGAGGGTCAAATATACTTTACGGATGAACACCAAGTCCACTCCAAAGATTTGATCACCATCAAAAGAGTGATCATGACCATGGTTTGTCGAAGCGGGGAAATCGGTCGAATTCGGTCGAATCGGTGCGAATCATAGAAAAGCCGATCTGTGATTCGCTTGATTCGGCCAGTTCATATGCGAACCGGCCGAATCGAACAGCATCAGGCAAATCAGACCCGATTCGCCTGATGCAGACCCAATGCGTGTCTGATTCAGCTGACACGTTTAAGTGTCGGCAGAAACCCTGCGAAACTCATACCTTATTTACATTTCATATCACTTAAGTTATTTGTTGTTTCATTTACTTAAAATATTACATGTAAATAAGGAAATACCTCCCATTTGAATCCAATAAAAATATCAAAAAAATCATATCTCTTATCAACAAAAAGTCAACTCTCCATCCAAGGAAAAAAATCGCAATTTTGGTGATTCTATCAAAATAGCGACTTTCTAATCCTCATAATTTGATATATTTAAAATTTTCATAATTCAAATAAACTCAATATAATACTAAAAATCTAAAACCCAGTGGAAAAAGTCAAATGTGCATATGACTTCTCTAAAAGAGTGACTCTCCTATTGACCGCAACTCCCAGTAAATAAGATATGAGTTCTATGTAATCTCATGTGAATCCCTAAGCCCATTCTCATATTTGGCATACATATGTTACATATATGCATGCATATATGTCTTACATGTACATATATATATACATGTGAATCGGACCAAATCAGTCTGATTCCCCCGAATCGGATCGAATCAGGACAAACCCGATTCGGTCCGAATCGGCGATCCGACAAACCTTAATCATGACTACTAGTAAAGTCAACCACCCGATCATGACAAAAGCAAAGTCAATTGTCCGATCGTGACGGAAATGAAGCAAATCAATCCAAGTGCAATTAAGAGCAAATTTAAAGAGTCCAACTGCGATGGAACGTAATCCTGGAGACTCGATTAGATAATCGGGACCAATTGTAAGGGTCTTAAAATATCAAATTGTAATTCAAATTACTTTTTCAAGCTCTTTGGACTTTGTGCCAAAAATGAATCTCGGCATCATTATCAAAGGTATTCATCTTCAATCTTATGTAAATTAACACCGACTCCAGTCGGTGGAGAAGGGTCCAGTACACGAAACTCAAATTGTCTGATAAAATAAACATGCGAAACAAATACACTAAAGCAAGGCGCAACCGTCCAATAAATAGACACACCAAATCTCGCATCAAGCGAGTTCCAAAATTAAATGAATTGACACGTTTGCGCACATAAAAATACATCCACATACCATGCCAAAACTTTATTTAAAAGATGGAAATTCCATGTGTTCCAACAGTGCTATAGCGTCTCCATGTCTTTTGATCCTTACACACAAAGTCCTAGTCTTGTGGAGAACCACAATGACAAGCCATGTACATGTGATCCGCTACTGCTAGAGGTGGAATTTGTCATGGTATACATAGCTGCAGATGGCATCTATAAGGCTGATATAACACAACTTGAGTCGGCCCGATCAACCATAAATCTCTGCTCTTTGTGCTCCGAGCAATAAACTATCTTCCCAGTAAGCACATCGAGACAAACACGAATTGTTCTTTACTCAGGTAGCTCAGGTAGTCTCTCCATGCATCCCTACTCTTCAACTATGTAGTCAACACCTTCACTTGATTTTCTAGTCTGTACCATGCGTAGGCTGAATAGAATGCACTACACTGGAAGATTCTAGAAGGAGGCAAAGGGTCATTAGAAAAATCAAACTTTAAATGTATTTCCATCCACAATTGCAACAGGAACAAGCTTCCACTAGATGGCCCCCCCATGCACATAGAACCCAACGATCTATACAAGTGCCCAAGCATCGTCTAAGCAATAGAACTCCCTTGTCATAGATACACCAAATTCCCATATGCTCATAAAGTAAGAAGTCTCCCGTAGTAGGAAAAAGGAAGACCCCAGCAAAATTCAAAATCAATCCCTTTGTCCTCCATACAAACTAAAGATGTTACATATCTGTAACACCCGAAAATTTTATAAATAAATAATTTAAGATAAATTGAAAATAGGGTAAATAAAAATCCAAATATTTAGTTGGAACTTCACACATTACCATATGTGGAAGATCTAGTCCTAATCATTGTCTTACAGGCTTTTGTTAAAATCTGTCAACATGTATCTGTCGACAAATAACTTCATATGTCAACACATACAGACTTGTCTATTGACACATAGCTTCATCTGTCGACAACCATCCATGGATTTGTCAATAGACACAAGGTTACTTTCACATAAACACATGTATTAATGTATGAATTCAACCTAAGGATAGTTATTACCAACATTAATAATTAGTAGTAATAATGAAATGTTAAGTCATCAAATCACCAAGTTCAACAGAAACAATATTAACACAAGTCGCAAGGGTTTTGAACCCTTTGTTCAGTTGTCGAGGCAATTATAATGCCAATCAAAAGATTTCCTCACCAATCGGAAGGTTACTAAGGCTTTGTTCAGTAATCGGTACGATTACATCACCAATCAAAAGATTTTAAAGCCGATCTAAAGGTTACTGAAATTTTGTTCGATAATCAGAAGATCTCTACACCAATCGGAACATTTCTGAACACTTGTTCAATAATCGGTACAATTGTTCACTAATCGAAACCTTTGTTCACCAATCGAAACAGGTTTTTGAGTTGTACAGGAATCGGTATGGCACTTAAACGTCAATCGATTAGGGACCTGTTCTCCAATCATAGAAAGTTAAACATCAATCGATTGGAGACTTATGTTTTCAAATCGCAGTAGGATTATTTAAACACCACTCCATTGGAACTTATGTTTCTCAATCATAATGGGACTGCTTTGAGATCTCAAAATCCCTCGAATCTTGGGATGGAAATAGGAAAAAAACTCTTAAATTAGAAATATAGTAGGACTCTAATAATCCTAAACCCAATACAAGAGCACAATTTTACTCTCTAATACCTTTCCGTTAAAGTTGTGATAGACTTATGGAAAATTCCAAGCACAGAAGGACCTTACCTTGGGATTTGGAAACTAACAGTCCTAAACCCATTAGGAGAACACGAACATGTTCCATTGGAGTAGATAAACTTAGGAAATACCTAGTATGGTGGGTTTTTGCCTTGAAAATAGAAAAATCCCGAACTGGGATTCTATAAACCCTAGCCTTATATAAACCTTTGTCTGTCCTCTCTAGCCGACTCCATACTCCCTTCTTGGTTGCTGGACGTGAGAAGAACCTCCCGAAGCAAGAACGAAGAATCCGAAGCTTCGAATATGATAAATTCATCATCTTCACATCCCTGCTTCAACTTCTAGAACCAGAAACTAGAAACGATCAAAAATAGGTGTTCTCAGACACAAACTTAATCAGTCATATATCATCCGAAAGCTCATCAATTCCTGATTGTCTGGTTCTATTCCCATGATCGATTAAACCTTGCGATGTTGGCTTTTCACTTCTGTTATTTTTACTGTAATCGGTCTACTTAACTCTGGGATTTGGTCAACCGATCATTCTTCTCTTTTGGTTCTCATTGTGTCTGTAGAGAGTACAAGGTGTTTCTAATTATCGTGCAGTATTCAAATTTTTTCTCATCTCTCTTTCTTATTTTTCACGCATCCCTAGAGTGTTTTTAATTGTGATTGAGTCTTAGAACCACAGTGCTTTGGATTTCTAATAAATTGATGGTCTATCTTGTTCTGTCAGTCGACTATCATCCCCACAAGTCAACTTTCACCCTGTGAGTCAACTTCCTTTTTTGCGCATCTATTGGATTTAATAAGTCTGCCTAGTCATCGATTGTACATACATGCATATAGACCTTAAAACTAACTAGCCATACATAAAGTTGTAAGTACGTGAGAGTTATTCAAAAACACTCTTAAATCTCGACTTGTTTCTTATCACCTGATTATTGAAATTTTCTCATGATAATCTTGCGTACTTTGTAAACTATAAACACATACCTGAAACTGTGAATAGACACATGCACCATCTTGCTTCATTATCACCGTCATGTTTTAAAGGTTGTTTTTCCGTAAAAGTTATTCCAATATTTTCATTGATTCTCATGGGACTTCCTTTCTCATCTACTACTTACAGTGAGATCCTTAAACCAAAACAAGCCATTAATGTGATAGAAAAGTAAAGAAAATTGCAATGTCTGATTGCAAAAAAAATGCACTGTTACTGTACTATCTTCTTCTTGAAATTCTTATTACTGGCTATGACATGACTGTAGGTACCTACCTTCAATTTATTGAGATGCTAGACCGGGCACAGAGAGTGTCCAGGGGATATAATCTAGTCCTCACAACAGAGAGCAGGAAATATACTATTAACCATGGGGTATAATGATACTGACGTTACATCTACGCTGGGAGTACTTGTGTATGAATGATAGATACGATAACCACATAACACTTGTTCATAATATGCATTCCAAGGTGGCATAGATCCTTAGTGCATGTTATCACTGGTGTCTGATTATTGTTACATACTTGTTACATATGTGCTTGTTTGCTTGAGTGATATGGTCATTCCTGCATGCTTGAATATTACTGTTTTATTGATAGTTCTTGCTTTCTAGTTATTCTCATGCTCACTTGATCAGTCTTGCTCTTGAAGCCTTCTTTCCCTCATGTCATGTTTTTACTTCTTAACGGACCTATCATAGATGCATAGCTTGATTTACTCATGCATGCCTACTCCTTAAACGGTTAATCACTTATATTTTGCCCGCACATTGAGGAATGAGGAGTAAATGCTACTGAACATGTTTGCTCATTACCTGCTCTTTAATATTTTAGTTAGTATAGATCAAGAGGACGAACCACAAGCTAGTGAAGGGTATGCGTCTGAGTGAAGAGCTTATAGTACCCCTAGTATTTGTTGCTAGTTGTATTGAGATTAGATGATTGTCGTAGGCAGTGGGATAGAGAAACTATTATGTTTTTTTTATATGAGCTGTAGTTAAACTGGAGACTTATTTTATGGGTATTGTATCAGATTTGATCATGGTTGTGAAATGAAGAATTAAGAATTTTAACATTCATCTCATTAGGATTGTGTATGAATGCTAGCTAGAGGCTTATTTTGCCGACTACTTACGACCCGGTGAGTTGTTCCATGCAAACCGATGCATGCAAATCCATGCACGTAATAGCATAATTAATTACTCTTTTTCTGCTGTAAAGTCTCAGCCTCTCAGGGCGTGACAATATCTGAGTCCATGCTTGACCTAGATATTTCACGGATCCATCCTCTCAACCAAGTAGACAGTCGATCTAGGTGTATCCCCTCCTGATTGTTATAAGCAAGATTGCCTAGGGGTCAGGGACTGTATCATGCTATCAGCTAGTAGGTCATCCCAAGGATGCAAACGACCCATCTCGTCCATGTCCATAATAACCTTGTCCCTATGAACTATGTCCATAGTCACCATATGAATCATGTCCATAATCACTATGCGACTGTGTAATTGTGTATATGTGCCACCGCTAGTAGTAGCACCTACATCTGTACTAGGATCATCATCACCATTGTCGTCATCATTATCCTTAGAAGTATAATAAACCAAACGCCTTCTTCCAGTCTTTGACTCTTTTTTCCTATTGGATGATCCATCTCTTACATCTTTGTATGGAGTTCTTTTCCTCTTGGTATTCCTCTCACATAAATTTGCCTCATCTTCTCAATTGTTGGATCATCTCGAGCAGCAGCACTAGCCCTCTCAATCATATATATCCTTGATGTAGTTCTTCTTAATGATGGAGATGGCTTCACCATTCTAGGAGTGATTGGCCTGCTATCTGATTCTGAGTGTCGAGCTGGCTTAAGCTCAGGCTGCCTCTCAATGTCCTTAACAATCTCAGCTACTTTCCCTTTGATAGTGATGCTCTTGGTCTTTTTGCTGGCACTTTGAATTTTGGATCCCTGGCTCATCTCCATCTAATTTTCCTTCTGCCCATGTTGTATCAATAGGATCAAAAACAGGGTCATTAATCTGCTCTTGTACCTCACCCAAGATTGCAAAGGATTATCATCATCAAATGAGGCATCGACATCAATTTTTCCAGCTATATCATCTGAGAGGCATTTGCCCCTCAAATGTTGTCTTAGCCTCATATCTTTTATCCTCAATCTCATATTGTAATGGCAGTAAACCAATTTTTCTAATTGTTCTGCCTTCAGCCGATTATGAACCTTTGAGTGTATAAGATTGAACGATTAGAAAAATTGGTTTACTGTCATTACAATATGAAATTGAGGATAAAAAATATGAGGCTAAGACAACATTTTAGAGACAAATGTCTCTCAGATGATACAGTTGGACAAATTGATGTTGATGCCTCATTTGATGATGATAATCCCTTGCAATCTTGGGTTTGAGGTACAAGAGTAGATTAATGACCCCATTTTGATCCTACTGGTACAACATGGGCAGAAGGAAAATTAGATGGAGATGAGCCAAGGGATCCAAAATTCAAAGTGCCAGCAAAAAGACCAAGAGCATCACTATCAAAGGGAAAGTAGCCTGAGATTGTTGAGGACACTGAGAAGCAGCCTGAGCTTAAGCCAGCTCGACACTCAGAATCAGATAGCAGGCCAATCACTCCTAGAATGGTGAAGCCACCTCCATCATTAAGAAGAACTACATCAAGGATATATATAATTGAGAGGGCTAGTGCTGCTGCTCGAGATGACCCAATAATTGAGAAGATGAGGCAAATTTATGTGAGAGGAATACCAAGAAGAAAAGAACTCCATACAAAGATGTAAGAGATGGACTAATCGACAGGAAAAAAAAAAAAGAGTCAAAGACTGGAAGAAGGCGTTCGATTTATTATACTTCTAAGGATATGATGACGACAATGGTGATGATGATCCTAGTGCAGATGTAGGTGCTACTACTAGCGGTGGCACATATACACATTACACAGTCACATAGTGATTATGAACATGATTCATATGGTGACTATGGACATAGTTCATAGGGACAAGGTTACTATGAACATGATTCACAGGGGGAGTATGGACATGATTCACCGGGACACTATGGACATGATTCAGGTTATGGTCCCTATGGAGGTGGCCAACAGGAGACAAGAATGTATGTGTGCGCTCATGAACCTGAATTCCAATTTCAACCACTTCCAACCAGTAGCAGTTATGACCCAGCATCCTCTTCTCATGCTCGGGGTTCTTATTCTGATTCTGGATTCCAGTCAACCCAACAATCATTCACTCCAAGCGGGATCCAAAGAGAGAGGAATGAGTTGGTTGCATCTTAGTTTGGTTATAATGAATTTTCCGAACATATGAACCCTCTTTATAGGTATTAAAGACAGTAGTCATAAGATGAAGGAGAAGGTTCTTCCGGCTATTATCCATCTTAGTGCATTGTAATGCATGGGTATGAATACTTAAATTCTACAGCATTATTGTGTTTATAATATTTATGGTAGTGTAAGACTATAAATTCACTCCATGTTTATTGTTTAAATCAAGGTTCAAGAACAAGGGGATCAGGGCCAGATCGGCCAGCCAAAAACCGATCGAATCGGCCGATCCCGATCCGGGCCGGTCCTGGCTATTTGACCCCCTATAAAAATTGTAAAAAATATGAAGAAAAATAACATAAGGATTGCATTTATTAACTGAAATACATCAATATAAAGTGTATGATGCAATCATATTAATGTATAAACATAATCAATATGTATATCAATCATACAAGTGTATACTAATGTACAATATCTTATTTACCTGAACATCATTTAAGTAAATGTTAGTATTTGTAGTTTCATTTACTTAAGATATTACATGTAAATAATAAAGTACCCCCCATTTGAGTCTAATAAAAATATTCAAAAAATCATCTCTTACTAATAAAAAGTAAACTCTCATATTCAAGAAGAAAATCGTGATTTTTGTGATTCTATCGAATAGCATCTTTCTAATTCCTCATAATTTGGTCTGTCTAAAAATTCATAATTCAAATAAACCTAATAGAACACTAAAAATTCAAAGTCCGGTGAAAAAAGTCAAACGTGCATGTGACTTCTCTAAGGGAGTCACTCACATGCACGTTTGACTTTTTTCACCGGACTTTGAATTTTTAGTGTTCTATTAGGTTTATTTGAATTATGAATTTTTTAGACAGGCCAATTACGAGGAATTAGAAAGATGCTATTTCGATAGAATAACAAAATCATGATTTTCTTCTTGAATATGAGAGTTTACTTTTTATTAGTAAGAGATGATTTTTTGAATATTTTAATTGATTCAATGAGGGATACTTCCTTATTTACATGTAATATCTTAAGTAAATAAAACTACAAATACTAAATGATGTTTTGGTAAATAAGGCCTAAAATCGGCCTGGACTCAGCCCCTGGCAGGGTTACCCAAGATCGGCAGGCCCAAAACCAATCCGAATCGGCCGATCCGATCCCCATCCGGACGATTTTTGATACCCTGGTTTAAATGTTTAACATGCATCTAATATTCTATTAACATGTCAAACACATATCTAGTACTTCATCCAATTTTTGTCAATCTTAAATGCATGTCCATTGGTGTTTTTTTTGTGTTCTGATGAATTTTTATATTTTTTCTGAATTTTCAAATTTTTCTGCATTTTTTAATGTTCTTTTACAGGTTTCGGACCTAGCCGAAACTAGTACCAACATCCTTGGTCGAGTGTGAGACATCTACTAAGAGACGAGAGATAACTCTTCTCTTCCACCAATTCTTCCATTTCATTCTTTGTTTGTAGACTTGAGGAGTGGATGGGAAGGTGGCAACACAGTTTAGATGACAAACTATCATGGCTGTTAGTCGTCAGGCTATACGTATACAAATCTAATAGTGAGAGGCTTATACGTATACAGCTCTAATAACTGAGGAGTTTTTTTCATACAAAGATCATAAGGAACTAGTAGTCTAATATGATTACAGATCTAATTATGTCACAATCCCATTAAGAAAATAACGACAACTGAACTCTTTAAACCATGAATCATTTTTTGAAAAGCGAGTAGTCAAGCATTCCCTACTTACCCCAGAGTGGTAAGTCAAGGTAAGATTGAACCTAAAAACATGCCTCTTTCATTCAGGTGCCTGTAGAGCATGAGTGCCTTTCACTAATACACCAATTACTAAGCATAGGTATGCCGTAAAGCGAGGAATTCCACCACAGGGACAAGATAAGGAGCTCGTCAAATGATGTAATTACCATTTTGTGGAGTTCTTCAAAGAAAAGAGGAAGACCCAAGAGGTACTTGGATGCAGCAAGAAAATGGCATAATTACCCATGTTAAACATAAACATGATATAAGATAAGACAAAATGGTGGAATAGATTTGCATCCCCAACATGCACTCAGCTCAGCCCAATCTAGGCTTGTTCAGGACAGCCCAGACTCAAGAGAGTTAGGTTGGGCTGGGCTAGGATGCAGGCTGGCCCACCCAACTTTCACCCTCAACACTTTTTGTCGCAATCAAAAAGTGGAATTGTTGACTAGGAGACACTTACTTCAATGGTATCTGTTCATTGGTTTTTTTTATTTGGTCAAAAGAAGTGGATTAAACTACCAATTTTGTTCAAAGACAATAAATAGATGCAGTACATTCAGAAAAGATTCCTCACCGCTCAACTAGAAGACTTGAACGTGAAGAAAAGAAAGAAAAACATGAAATTGATTAGCATATAAAGCTTTTCCACCATCAAGGAAACATGAAACAAGTCTTCATCCAGATAGAATTTAAATGAAATCAACAAGGAAAAAACATAAAAGCGAGATACTTAATAGGTTACCTGATTACCACCCATGACAGAAATTTTGGCCGTGGGCCAAACAAATAGGAAATTTGGACTATAAGCACGTCCACACATTCCATAGTTCCCAGCACCGAAGCTTCCACCAACTATGACTGTTATCTTTGGAACCTGTAAATAAAGCATTAAGCATTTAGTTGTTGTCAGAGAGGCAATACCCGGCAGATAAGATGAATTAGAGAATTCTTCATTCCATATGCATTTTGCTTGCAGCTGTTTTGCAGAATTCTCCCCCTAACAGGCTTTTTGGTTTAGTTATCTGTGTGTCATATTTATAGTCTACTGGCATATGTGTCACCTCTTAATTCTCAATGGAACTGTATTACACCTGCTGCTAGAAAAAGGGAAAAAATGAGTAGTACCTTTATAGCCTCAGACGCTAATAACAAAAAATAACTATCATGCATAGTACGTAGGCAATATCAAGGTGAGAACAGCTCCTCCTTTTTTTCTTTTTCTTGTGTGGAGGGAGCTGCTGGAAGAGGTATATGTATGTATGCACATGGGTTAACAATATTGTCAATTCTTGTGAATCTAATATGCAACATGGCCACCCAGATTGGATATGGTTTACATAAATAAACTAAGTCTAATAGGGTGTTTGGTTGCAGTTTTTTACCTCTTTTTTCTCTAAAATTTTAAAAAAAAAAATGTTCACTAACACACGTTTGGTAAGACATCTTTTTTTAGGGAAGGAATCCCACCTATCTAAAACTCTCTCGAGAAAAAACAACTATTCACCATTTTTTTTTAAACTCTCGTGCAACATGTCTGCCCCCCTCCCCGTGCCCCCTCCTCCTCCTCCACCCCCTGCGCCGCGCCCTCCCCATGCCCCCTCCTCCTCCTCCACCCCCCCGCGCCGCGCCCTCCCGCGCCCTCCCCATGCCCCCTCCTCCTCCTCCCCCCCCCCTGCGCCGCGCCCTCCCCATGCCCCCTCCTCCTCCTCCACCCCCCCTGCTCGCGTCCTCCCCCTCCCCCCCCCCTACACCCTCCTCCTCCTCCCCCCCCCCCGCCAGCGCCCTCCCTGCCCCCTGTGCCCCCTCCTCCTCCTCCTCCTCCCCCCCCCCCGCCGGCGCCCTCCCCGCCCCCTGTGCCCCCTCCTCCTCCTCCCCCCTGCCGCACCCCCCCCCCTGCGTCCTCCTCCTCCTCCCCCCCCCTGCGCCCCCCTCCTCCCCCCGCCGGCGCCCCCTCCTTCTCCTCTCCCCCCCCCCTGTGCCGTGCCCCCCTCCTCCTCCCCCCGCCGGCGCCCCCTCCTTCTCCTCTCCCCCCCCCTGCGCCTCCCTCCTCCTCCACCCCCCGCCGGCGCCCCCTCCTCCTCCTCCCCCCGCAGGCGACCCTCTGCACCCCCCCTCCTCCTCCTCCTCGTCACTTTTATTATGAAAAAATAATAGGGAACGTGTATTTACAAATTTAAAATTTATACTAATTTTACCAAACAAATAATAACAGTTTTTCTCAATTTCAAAATTTTAGTCAAAAATTGGCACACTATAATTTTTTAGTTAAAAATAGTTTTTAAAAAAAAACTGTAACCAAACACCCTATAAAATATAAATCTTGCTTAAAACTATTAACTTCATTGAACATAATTGCACACATATGCAGATATTGCATGCTATCCAAACTTGGATGTGGCACTCGCAACATAAATAGTCACACAAAATTAGCAGTAGTCAAAAGTGGGATAGCCATCGCCAAAGGGCTCCCATGTGTTCAACATCATGTAACGTTTTCCTTCTACTATGACCATAGAATTATATCTCGGGTAATATTGCGTGGATTTTAGTTTCATTGACATATATTAGATTATAGAGAATGCAGCATAGCAGAAACAAGTTTTATGTTTACTGAATCACAGACAAAACCATAGCTCATCCAAGTCATGCTTTTCGGAAAAGGTTAATAACCATTTAAAACAGTAATTATACATTATCAAGATTGATGAACAAATTAGTAAGAGTGCTTCAGCACAAATATGCTTTGAAGAAAGGAAATGGGAAAGCCCACACATTCCGTACTCCATAGTTCCCAGCACTATTACTAAGTTTCTTTCCCAGCATGGAACTTCCATTCATCATGGATCATATAATCAATTGTATTCAACAGATTGGGTAATACAACCAATAAGGTACAGGACAGGTTTACTCTCCCACAAAGATGTCAGCAATGAATGACTAAAAAGTAAAAAAGCAAAAGAGCACATCCGAACTCCACTACAGCTACAGATAAAATCAGGGTAAACAATGATCTGTGTTTACTACCTCTGCCGAGTGATGACACTTTCACACAGCCCATCCTTCAACGATTGGCCAACCAACTGTAAGATGGAATGGCCAAGATGGATGGCATAAAGGGTGCTAAAAAATGTGGCAGCATCACATTAATCTTTTTAGTATGCACAACATATAGAGATTAAAGGCACAAAGTGAGAAACAACAATTAAACAAGGTAGGACCAGGGTACAAAGATCAAATTTCTTGTGTAAACATCAAATCATTTTGGAATGGGAGAAGAAAGGGATGAAACCACTTTGTAAAACATGTCCCATGGCAAAATGAGCAATCTTGCTTCAGTGTGTACTATTAACCACAGAAGCACAAACCATGTGGCCAGTTGCAAAAAGTTTTGTAGTGAGAAAGGATTTTTGTGTATGTCCATCCTTGAATTCTCCATGCATGATGCTTGATATCCAACTATACTTAGTTGCTTAGAATCATTATCACATCACTACACTGTTGAACAAACCATGGAATAATTTTCCAGTTTCGTGGAATCCTTTTCCAACTTCCTAGATTTTCAGAGCCTTGTCAAGTAAAACTTGGTGGTCACCATGAAACTGTTCATACAAGGCCAGGACTGTTGGTTCCCTGTGTGAATTGGAATAATAATGGGAATCGGTCAGGATCTGGTTCCTGAATTTGTATTTGAATTATAACTTAAAACAATAAAGCAGCTTCTCTATGTGATTGTAAGTGGTTGAGTGATCTTAAATCACAAACTGCATTCTAACCGTCAATGAACAAGTTATCCAGATTCCAGATGGGTATCATGGCATGGCTCCCAACATATGCTTCCAGTGATAACATAAGCTCAGGTTATCTTTTCTTTTGGCTTCTCTAAATAAGACTAACCCTATCATCCATCAGTAGAATCATGTCGACATCAGCACCACTGAGCTCACATCAGCTTGAGACACCTTTCCAATGGGGGCAAGGGCTAATTTCTGGTGCAGTGAGCAAGGTTGGCTAAACTAACTTCTGATTTAACTATCACAGCATGACATACAACTGTCCTAAGTGATAGACAAGCATGACAATAGGTCGCCAATTTACAAATAAGAGTAACAGACACGTCAACATGCTTGTGCACGTGAACAAATGATTCATCATCACAAACACGTGGTGAGAAATAAGAATGAAATTGAGAAAACAAAAGATGAGATCTATATCTATGCAAAGGGACAATTATTTCAAACAGTTGTTAGAAATCAACTAGAATTTTCAAGACTTGGAACATCTACAAAATACGAACTGTGGATAGTACCATGTGTATACATTAAGAAAGAGGGAGAATGTACAAGTATACATGAAGCACAGTTAGCCTAGTAGCTTAGCCAAAATGACCAAGAGGAGAAATTGGAGACAGAGCACAAAATCTTATGGTCCCTAGTAGTGAACAAGGCCACTGGTTTTGAAGTGCTAGGAAGTATCCAAGTGTACCACTGTTAGCCACTTCAAATGTCAATCTTCTTGAGAAGCATCTTCCTACATGGTAACCATAGATAAGTGCTTGTCAATGATAAAGGTTTACACATAGACCACCTCTAGTTGCATCAAGTGGAAGACTGTAGACCCAACTCCTATAGTGGATACATAGTTGTCAAGGCGACAAAGCGACCAAGGCGTTTTGGGCTCATTGTGTGCCTAAGCACTTAGGCGCCCGCCTAAGCGGCGCTTAGGCGCTAAAGATACGTGTGTGTGTGCCGTGAGAGAGACTGAGAGAGAGAGAGGAGGGGGTGCCGGTGGGACTGTCACTCTGTGACAGTGTGTGTGAGATAGAGAGGAGAGGGGGGGGCGGGACTGTGTGTGTGTGGTGTGTGTGACCGTGAGAGAGAGAAAGGAGGGGGGGGAACTGTGTGTGTGTGTGACCGTGAGAGAGAGAGAGAGGAGGGGGTGCCGGTGTGTGTGTGTGTGACCGTGAGAGAGAGAGAGAGGAGAGGGGGGCGGGATGTCTCTGTGTGTGTGTGTGAGAGAGAGAGACAAAGAGAGAGAGGGAGAGAGGGGAGTGACCGTGAGAGAGAGAGACAGAGAGAGAGAGGCAAGAGAGAGAGAGGGGTGCTGGTGTGTGTGTGTGACCGTGAGAGAGAGAGAGGAGCTAGGGGGTGCCTGTGTGTGTGTGTGTGTGACCGTGAGAGAGAGAAGAGGAGAGGGGGGCGGGACACTGTCATGTGTGACAGTGTCTCGTGTGTGTGTGTGTGAGAGAGAGAGAGAGAGACAAGAGAGAGAGAGGAGGGGAGTGACCGTGAGAGAGAGAGACAGAGAGAGAGGCAGAAGAGAGAGGGGTGCCGGTGTTGTGGAGTGACCGTGAGAGAGAGAGACAGAGAGAGGCAGAGAGAGAGAGAGAGGGGTGCCGGTGTGTGTGTGACCGTGAGAGAGAGAGAGGGGAGTGACCTCCTGGCTCCTCCGGCGGCCTCCTCCGAGAACTAGGGAAGGGAGGGGAGAGCGTGACAGGGAAGGAAGGGGAGATGGGGAGCATACCTCTCTCTCACGGCAGCGACCTCCTCCGGCGGCGGCGCGACGCCGACGTAGCGGCTTTTCCTCCTCCGGCGAGAGCTCCTCCGGTCCTCCGGCTGCTGCGGAACCCTACCTGGTGGCTGGTTCTTGGGCGAGGCGGGGGAGGGATTGGGGACGGGTTGACTTGCCAAGGGGTCGGGGCAGAGGGGGTATGTAGGTGGGGATCCAATCCCCTAAGTGGATCCGATCCACTAAAAGGATCCAAATGGACCCGGAAGCCCTCTTAAGGCGCCCAAGCGCACGCCTTGGACCGCCTTGGGCCGCCTTCTGCGCCTTGGCGTCGCCTTGGGTCGCCTTTTCCCAACCCAAGTAGGCGGCCCACTTAGGCGACCTCCGAAACCCGCCTTGGCGCCTTGGCGCCGCCTAGGCGCCGCCTAGGCGGTCGCCTTGACAACTATGAGTGGATAATCCAACTTCTTTAGAGTCATCACTGATACTAGCCATTATGGTGTGACTACAAACATGATCTTGAGACGTAAGTAATTAGACAACCTTTCAGGATTCTCAAAGACTCAATTTGCATTTTTCACCAAGTAGGTGGAACAGTGGAAGAACAAAATAATAAAAGTAATTACTAGATTAGGGAATAAAGAAACCATT
The DNA here is from genome assembly GCA_014218235.1 of Colocasia esculenta. Classification (NCBI taxonomy): domain Eukaryota; kingdom Viridiplantae; phylum Streptophyta; class Magnoliopsida; order Alismatales; family Araceae; genus Colocasia; species Colocasia esculenta. Next base: position 137,088,134 of record CM024756.1, read on the forward strand.
TGAAACGAACTGAACAAAAAGTGGATAAACTACCTTAGCACAGGAGACTGCCATTACCATCTTTGCTCCAGCTTTTGCAATTCCACTTGCCTCAGATCTTGATCCGACCTGGAGAAAATGCATTGAATGGTGAGATGTTCACTAAAAGTAAAGAAAACAGTCAGAACTAACCAATCCTTTGTTAATTTGAGCTCATGTGTGCACTGTGCAGGTCCAAGTCTTTGTTTTTTAAGGTGGAAAAGACCACTATTGATAAAGGACTAAAGGAGTGTAAGTTCCAGACATAAGCTATACTTGTTCGATTTAATAGCAATGCAACACTATAACACTCAATGATTAAAAGAACAAGAAATGCAGTCACACAAAGGACAAAATAATAAAGTTACATGGTTCATGGATTTGGGCACAGTTTTCTGACGCGTGAGCTCTTTCAGCATTTAGCTTTGAGTTCTTTCATCTGTATTTCAGTGCTCCCTTTCATACAACACTTGCAATTTCAACTCTCCTCAAGTTCAACCTCGTGCAGAGGTTCCATCGTCATTAACTAAACATCATGGTCTAAAAGTTTTGATCATTCAGCTTTCTATGTTATTGAACATGACTGAGGCAGGTGCCTAGGTGATGAGGCAAGGTGATGATAAGTTGCTTCCTTCAGTCCAGGCCATGTAGGCAAATGCCTGAAGCACCCAAAATAACTTTGTAGTCACCTTACGCCCCTAGTTCGTGCCGGCCCCCCTCGCATCCAACCTGCCCTTCACACCAGCACCACCTCTCCAAACCAGCCTGCCAGGTCCACAACATTTCACTCACACATTTTAAATAGCATGCAATCCACTCTTCCTGTCAAAACCCAACTTGTCTTTCCACGTCAAACCCACCCTAAACCCTAATCTGCTCAAAAATGATCTCCACCCTGTCAATGCCAATGTCTCCTCACCTTTGGCATGAAGACTGTTTTCTTATCCAACAACAATGTTCTCTCCATGCAATCAGCAGCCTCAGCAACATATGTCAATCTTCAAGCACTGCATGCTTGTCTTTGTTGAAACCCTCCTGGATCAACCATCCAATCCATTGGATGGCACAGTTCAAAAGGAAAAAACTAGGGAAGCACATTTGGTCTTTTCCCTCCTAGCCAATCATGCAATCAGACAGGCAGGGTGCATCACCCAACCACATTGTCTCCTGCACCAGATGCAGTGACAGAAGTGGCTGGACAAGGCCCCTGCCCATCCAATCAAGGAACTCTGGATCGGATCGGGGACCAGGATTGGACATTCCCCCCTCCCCCGCATCCCGATCCGGAATAGGATCAGCCGGGATCGGGGCAATGGATTGGGGAGGATCGGCCGGGATTTTGCTTCATTACATGGGTTTACTGGATACGGCATGAGGAGATCCGGATTGGCCCGTTTGCAGCAGAATCGGATCGGCTATGGCCGATTCCGATCCGGATTGGCCGATTCTGCAATCCATGCATCCAATCAACATTGTATGGGACAGAATCGTCCGCCTCTTCCACTTCTCCATGGCAAATGCATGTTTCCCAGGCAGTTTTGCTTTTTCTCCCAACAAAAAATAAATAAAGAGATCTGATGTCCATAACAAAAAAAAATAGATAGCCAGACCTGAGGATCGGACCCAAGTGGATGCGCACTTGGAATATATACATATATTCTGTATTTGCCTCATTTTGCATCTTTCAAATTTTTCTTTAACAACGCACTCAATCTCTCATCTATATCTGCCTATTGATCTGCCACCTCTTTGTTCTCTCCCTCCCTCCCCCCATCCCTCAGACCCTCATCTCTCCCACAATCATATCTCTATTACTTAGTCTCATCTCTCTCTTTTTGAGTTTTTCACCCTTACACCAGCCCACTTTGTCCATCATTTCTCTCTGTCTCTTGGTATCTGATCTCTAGAAAGCATTATTTTTTTGGTGCATTTATTTCATATGTTTACAAGAATGAACTAATAATCGCATGCTCTTTTCTTTATAATTGATACTAGTTTTTGAAGCTTATTTGGCATATTTGCATGGATTGACACAGTCGTGCATAGTTTTTCTTTATCGGCATATTATATTTAATAAGCATCATCTCACAGCCTACATGCTCAAGGTTAAAGTGACCATGGGGTTGCCACTCACCTCTGACTATATAGTTCCACTTGAGAGCTCACATAATTACTATATATTTTATATTCCTAAACTTACTACTTTTTAGTCAATTTGGACAGTGCAAAGACTACATGTATTGATGCATCTCTAAATAGACAGTAGACCAAGGATGTACCCTGCGAAGTTTTGTTCGTTTTTTAGCCATTAGGGGTCCTCTCTTTTCCCTCACCCAACAGAGGCGGCCCTCCGACACGCACACTAAAAGAATGGAAAGGAACGAAAGGCCACTGCTTCTTCTTCTTCACTCTTTAAATGTAGGTAAGTGATCTGTACCTTGCTACAGAATAGATTATAGAAGGTATTTATCCATAGCGAGGTATTGATGATTTCTAAAGGTCACTTTAGTAGTATTTCTTGCACTCTGATTCACTGTCCACATCCTATGGTTCTAGCTTAGGCCACCGATTGATACCATGTTAAGTCCTGAACTCTAACTCAAAACATAGTCATTGGATTGAGGAACCCTCCAATACTAAAGAGGAAGCCCATGAACATCTGATATGGGACTAAATCTCAACAATCAGCACAGCACTTCCCTAATATGCTGTGTTACCTCCCACTTTCATGTCTATGGAAGCCAAAAATACATCCTAAGCATACCTAAGAAGATGATTAAGTTTTGTATCATACATATACATTGACAGTGACTTCAACTTCTTATTTTCCGTTTCTCAAAAGCAGTTAAAGCAAATGTTTACTCAAAATAACACGTACTTCATGCCATTTTTGGGTCATCCAAATGGGCCATGTAGCTTATCTTCTGGGTTCTTTATCCCAGGAAGACCATCTTCAAGTACATATCCTCTTTGGAAGAGGTATAGCTACCACTGATGTGCATTAAAAAATATATGAAAAAACAGCATACCACCCATGATGGAGAAAAAAGCCAGAGACAAAACAGAGACACAATGACTCTTGTTAAAATTTTGTCATTTTGTCCATAGGTCAGAATTACACAATTTTCTTTCTCATCGCAACACAGATCTTTGGCATATGAATGTAGTCACTTCTGCTGACTCTATACTTCTTTTGGGCCTTTGGCACATGATCCAGAATAATACTTTGTTGCCAGAAAGAAACTCACAGGAACAAAAGGTATTATAATGAAAACAAAGACTTGTCAAAAACAGGAAAACAAGAAAGATGGGAGAATGCCTACCGTCAAGAAGGTAAGTCCAAAAACATTGCATATCATGATTAAATCAATAGAACCAAAAGAGAAAGCCAATAATGGTGGGGACATCCGAGCCTGGGATCGGGCCAACCAGGTCCACGTTTACCCAGGCAGAGGCGACGAGCAGCGACGACGGCATCCATTTGGCTTGGCGACTTGCCGTCGGGCCACTAGCATGTTTCTTTTATGAGTTTGAGCATTTAGTTGATGTAATAAGGCCCATATGAGGCCCATTAGAACTCTTTTTTATTTTCTGTGTATTTTGGATCCGAATTTGGACCTATTTTTAGGCTTGAGGGTATTTCAGTCTTTGGGTGTATTAGTGAGGACCATTAGGGTTCCCTCACTATAAATAATGTGTAATAACCTGTTTTTAGGAATTAATGAAGATTTGAAGAGCTGCGCAGCCTTCTTGTCTTCTCCAACGGGGTGGATTCCCTAGGGTGGAAGCCCAACCACGGTCTCCTCCTTCCTCCTTCACGCCTCTCCCATTCCCTGTTTCCCGTCTGCTTCTCCTTCCACGTCCGCTGTCCCGCATCAGTTTGGTATCAGAGCGGTCGTCGACTTCTTCTGCGGAGCCGAGTCCTGGCCAGCCATCTGTTTCTGTTCCAGTCCGCGCAGAGCCCCCGACAGCAATCGAGTTCCGTGCGCAGGTCCTCGCTCCTCCTCTCCTTCGCGCGACCAGGGGTGTTCCACCCACGCACAGGTCATCCGCGAACCCGCGCCCACGGCCGCGCCCTGCGCCAGGCCGCCCACCCGCGCAGCACCCCACACGAACCCGCGTCCACGGTCGCCAGCGGTCGTCGCGTTCCTGCGACCCCCGCCCACCGCGCCTGCGCGCGCGAGAGCTAGGTGGCCCGCGGTCGCCGCATACCTGCGCCCCCCCCCCCCCCGACCACGCCACCGCCACCCACGACCCGCGTCCACGGTCGCCGCGGTCGCCGCGCCCCAGCGCCTGCGACCCCGCACCCTCGGCGCCTGCAGACCCCGCGCCCCGCGTCCCTGCACGCGTGAGCCAACACGCGGCCCCGCCGCGACCGAACGCAGGCCATCCATGCCTCATGCAATCCCGCGTCCAGGGTCGCCGCGTCCCTGCGACCCCCGCCCACGCGCCTTCGCGCGCAAGGGCCTGATCGCCCGCGGCCGCCACCGTGGTCCACGTGCCCCGCCCTCGCGCCCATTCGCAGTCTGGGTGGCCCTCGCAGCCTCCACCCTGCTGCTTTTCACACTGACGCTCAGCAACGGCGGCCTCCTCGTCGTCCAGTTCTCCTGTCGTTGGAACCACGCACATGAGCAGTGAGGGGGTCCGCCAACGGGTTTCACCGGTTGTTTGGGTCAGCATCGCAGCACACGTCGCCCCTGTGCAGCCGTCCTTGACGTCAGCCACATCTCCAGCGACTGTTCGGGCCACCAGATGAACCCACGATGGTTTGTGGATTGTCTGAAGCACTCGTCAACTTTAGGCGCGAGTGGGATCAACGTTTCGTGCGAATAGATAATCTTCTACAGCGCTTATGTGACGAGTTGGCCAAACAAGAGGAGATTGTCTATGAGGCTGGCTCCTCGATTATTAAGGAGTCTGAAAACCAACTACTTGAAGTATCTTATGAAGCAGATGAATCATTGATAGATGAGTATTATACACAGCTTAAGCCTGAGATGTTTGGAGCAGATGATTTTATTAAGGAGAATGAGATGACAGTGGAAGAAATAATTAGAGTTGTGGTCGAACAGCCAAAGGATCTGCGGGATATCATCAATTTGGATGACTTTGATCACATATGGAGTGAAAATAAGGCACATTTCTCAACTCCAGATGCGGTTCTTTGCTTGATGGACCTACATGTTTTCGAGATGTGTTTTGTGTTTGCTCCTTACCTCATCTCCTCTTGGATATTGCCCTATTTCAAAACTCGAGGACGAGTTTTCTCGAATCAGGGGAGAATTGGTGGGGACATCCGAGCCTGGGATCGGGCCAACCAGGTCCACGTTTACCCAGGCGGAGGCGACGAGCAGCGACGACGGCATCCATTTGGCTTGGCGACTTGCCGTCGGGCCACTAGCATGTTTCTTTTATGAGTTTGAGCATTTAGTTGATGTAATAAGGCCCATTAGAGCTCTTTTTATTTTCTGTGTATTTTGGGTCCGAATTTAGACCTATTTTTAGGCTTGAGGGTATTTCAGTCTTTGGGTGTATTAGTGAGGACCATTAGAGTTCCCTCACTATAAATAATGTGTAATAACCTGTTTTTAGGAATTAATGAAGATTTGAAGAGCTATTGGGTGCGCAGCCTTCTTGTCTTCTCCAGCGGGGTGGATTCCCCAGGGTGGAAGCCCAACCTCGGTCTCCTCCTTCCTCCCTCACGCCTCTCCCATCCCCTGTTTCCTGTCTGCTTCTCCCTCCACGTCCGCTGTCCCGCATCAAATAATATCTATATAAGAAAAAGGCTACAAAACAGGAAGGTAGCAACTTGAAAGATCATTCTCGTCCATATGAAAAATCTCAAAATGTAGAATTCGTTTAAGAGTCCTCAACTAAGATGAGATGATAAGCAAGAAATCACATTTCACCTTTATGCATTAGTTCATGTTTACTATTTTGCAGTATCCTGTGAGAAGGGTAATTGTTGAGGAATTATGATGCATGCCTGCGAATAGGCCAAACAGGTGTTCAATTACTAAGTTTGACACTCTGAGATCAACAGAATTTGCTGCCAATGAAATTAATACTCCTAAGAAAAAGCTCATTTACAAAAATAAGACCCAAATACCTAAACAAATATTCAAAATTTTTACCATAAATCCAGTGATGTTTTGAAGAAATATCAAAGGAATGTTGCGCTGTGCACACAACTCAATGAAATGAGATCCTTTTAGAGCAGATTCAGTAAATAATATCCCATTATTTCCAATTATACCAACTGGCTGCCCATAGATCCTCGCAAAACCTGTGACAAGTGTCTGCAAAGATTAAGGTCAAGTCAAAAAAGCACCATTTCAAAATTATCTAAATAAACATGCAGTTGTGTGAGTGTCAATTTAGATACCCTTACCGTTCCATAGAGCTTCTTGAATTCATTGAATTCACTACCATCAACTACACGAGCTATTATTGATCTAATATCGAAGGACTGCTTTTGGTCAGTTGGCGCTATTGACCGCAGTTCGTTCATGTCATATAGTGGCTCTTTAAAGGCAGTGAAAGAAGTAGAGACACCCTTTCCCATTGTCGGACTGCCGGCCATGTGAAGATTCTTAACAATGTTCCTCCCAATAGCCAGGCCATGCAGTTCATCTAAAACAGCATATTTTCAACAACTAAAATGAAGAACAAACTAGAAAGGCAAAAAAATTGCAATTTGCACTTTCTTCAAAATAGTACAGATGTCAAAGATTTGTAAGACTGTTAGTTTGATCAAACACCAGATACAGAACAGTAGATACAGAAAGTCCTCCACTTAGAATCAGAGATGTTAATACCAGCAAATAATCAAATGGCATTTTATGAATTCACATACAATATAGTAATATTCAAAAGATGAACAAATCTGTCAAAACCACAGAAAGCCAGGGCATGACGACCAAATATATTATATATCACTGTCCCCTCCCCCACAACAAAACATTTGTGTTCGCTAATCAGAAATGTTAATAAAGAAATAGAAGTACAGAAGCATGATCCATTCCTTCAGATAAAAATACCAAGTGCTTTAAGTAGCTAAAATTTGGAAAATCAGTAAAGCATGCATAATGAATTTGGCATCTATTGCAAGTAAAACATCAAGACATGCACATTTAAAACTGTGAGCAGCAGAACAAGAACTTTATTCTCAGAGGTCTATAACCATTTAGTTCGTAATGCAGCAACATATTAAAGAATAAAATTATAGAGGCAAAATAAAAGATGGAAATGAAATTGAGGTGTACCATTGGCAAAATGGTCTGAAACACCTGAGGTCCTACAGTGCATGGATGCACCCCCCAAATCCTCTGCAGATACCTCCTCTCCTGTAGCAGCCTACCAAAATTGACCCTTCAGAAACACCCTATATCTTTAAGAAAAAATATTTCCAACTGTTTCACAAGCAGTGCTCCTCATATATTTCCAGCAAAAGAATGTATTCCAAGAAGCTAAAGGAGAATGTATGATATTAGTACTAACCTTGACAAGAGGAGGCCCTGCCAGAAATATGGTACCATTGCCTTTGACAATAACACTCTCGTCAGCCATTGCAGGGATATAAGCACCTCCTGCAGTGCATGAGCCTAGAACAAGAGCAATCTGGGGAATGCCTTTAGCAGACATTTGTGCTTGGTTGTAAAATATTCTGCCAAAATTATCCCTGTCAGGAAACACATCAGCCTGTCTTGGGAGATTAGCCCCACCACTATCGACAAGATAGATACATGGCAAGTTGCATTGAGCAGCAATCTCTTGAGCCCTTAGATGTTTCTTAACAGTGACAGGATAATATGTTCCTCCCTTCACCGTGGGATCATTAGCCACAAACATACACAGTCGTCCATGAACAGGTCCTATTCCAGTAATAATTCCTCCAGATGGCAAGGATTCTTCATAGAGCTCATGGCCTGCAAGCTTTACAGGTAAAACAAAAATTCAAACAGATGCAAAATAGACAACCCTCTAGGTTCAGTCCATGTTCAAAAACCAATGTTATGAAGTTCACACGGTGAATTATTAGAAACCCATATAAATGAACAATAGGAAACTGGATGCCGAAAACCAGAATTGATGTTGATAAACATGAATCATAATGATTCATGTGTGTGCACACATTATAATGTCTCTCACACAAACAATGCTAAGAGACGTATGAATAGCTTGCGATTACATTACATTAGAACAAACATAGTCACTTTAGTCTAATGTGCACAATTTAGGAAAAGCTATTGCTGTGCATTTTCCCCCTTTGTCTACCAAGGAGAATAAGTGACTCTGGTTTAGGCAGTATTTGGAAACACAAACAGGAGCTTTTACCATTTTGCAAAGCCAAAATCTCCCAAAAAGCAGCCCAGACCAGCTTTGGGGGCACAAAATCCCACACACCATCATACCTTTTCTCTCTATCTCTCTCCTCTCTCTTCAAAACCTAAAAGCACATATTCACACTTGGGAATTAGAGTGAGAAAAAGGTGGATTGCAATGATTGCCTTTGCCAATCCACCCTTCCCACCATGAAACAAACACTGCGTTAGTCAGGAATCTCAAAAAACACTTTTTTTCTGGGCTCAGTCACAAGTGATGCGGCTCATAAATTAAAATCTTAGTACAGATTTGCAATGATGGACCCCTCTGGGGCATGGATGGCAAAATCGGCCGATTCGATGCCCCACCCACAATGTAAGGTGGAATTGGACTAGATGGACCCGAATCGGACGGAATTGGAAGTCCGATTCTACACGATCCACCCTGATTTCACCCATTGTAGTCCGATTCCCTCCACTTACCTTATTTTTCTGACCATCATTTAAGTAAATGTTATATTTGTAGTTTCATTTACTTAAGATATTACATGTAAATAAGGAAGTATCCTCCATTTGAATCCAATAAAAATATCAAAAAAATCACATCTCTTACCAATAAAAAGTCAACTTTCCCATTCAAGAAGAAAATCGTGATTTTAGTAATTCCATCAAAATAACGTCTTTCTAATCCCTCATAATTTGGTCTATCTAAAAATTTCATAATTCAAATAAACCCTATGAAACATTATGAAATTTTTAGATAGACTAAATTATGAGGGATTAGAAAGCCGCTATTTTGATGGAATCACCAAAATCGTGATTTTCTTCTTGAATGGAAAAGTTGACTTTTTATTAGTAAGAGATATGATTTTTTTCCTATTTTTATTGGATTCAATGGGGGGTACTTCCTTACTTACATGTAATATCTTAAGTAAATGAAACTACAAATATAGCATTTACTTAAATGATGTTCAGGTAAATAACCATGCCTCGAGATGATGTTCAAGTAAACTGCAATTTCTCATTAATCCAATTTATTTACATTCAAATGTATGTACATGATAAGAATTGAATTTCATTGTGTGTATATTCAATGAATTTTTTGTGATTTTTTTCATGATTTTCTCTATTTTTCCTAATTTTCCATGGTTTTCCCACAGTTTTCTTCATTTTTTTACCTATCTAATTCGGATTGGCCAGATTCCCTAAGAATCGGTCGAATCCCTCGATCTGATCCGATTCAGATCGGGATCAGCCATGGCCGATCCAGACCCCGATTCCGATCTTGCCATCCATGCTCTGGGGAGGGGGCTAAGGTGGTCGTCTCGGTTGCGGTCTTTGCCAGGGAGGCCCTTCCGGAGGTTCTCACTGTCCGCGTTCGTGGGTGGCGCAAGGATGGTGGTGCATTGTTGGTGGCTGAGTGAGGACCCTAGTTCGGTGGCGTCGTCGCCTGGGCTAGGGCTTTACAGCGGGCGGGAGGAGGTTAGAGACGAAATCGAGGCGAGAGTTTCGAAAGGAAGTGGGCTCGAGTTGGGCCGAACCCCCCCCCCCCCCCATGTCGGGTCCGTGGATCCCCTCGTGGTGGATTATACTCCGAGTCTAGGTCCGGGACCGTCAGACTACCCGCGGCTGGGATCCACAACTTAAGTGTCGTGGATCAGTGTGTCGCGTCTGCGGGACCCGGTGCTGGACTTCTTCTCCACCCGACTTTGGGGGACCAAGCCTCCACTTCAGAACGTCCAGCTTTCTCCCAGTTCAGACGACGCTTCCTGTGGTCCAACTTCCATCAGCAACCGCTCCGACCAATCGGAACTCTCTCTCAGCTCCGACAGCAGTGATCCCCCGCCTCCTCTCACTTATGAAAGCTACTCCTGTGGACAAGGAGGTCTTCATCCCGGGTCCGGTAGGGACGTATCCCTCCAGATTGTTTGTAGCCTGCACTCGCCCGGATAGGAAATTGAGCCTCCACTGGTCTTGTTCGCAGCCAGGGTGGGCGAAGCAGAGGGGCAAGTCAGTTGCGGGACCCCACTGTCTCTCAAGTGGTTGGCTACGATGGCCATGGTTCCCGTCACGGTCGTGGACATTGGGGAGCCAATCACTAGGAGAGAGGAGGGTCGCGCCCTTCTCAGGGAAGTTGAAAGGAGTCTGGAGAACAGCTTTCGGGAACTGACAGAGAAATTAGGGGTGTCTTACGAGGGGGTGGAGAAGGGCTTTAGAGGATCTCTTCATCTCATTCAGAAGAGACTATCGGCGGCCCTGGCGAGGGAGGTTAAGAAGGGGAAGGTGGTGGCTCAGGTAGCCAAGGATGGGGGGGAGGAGACAGGCGAAATGGAGGTACAAGAATGGGTGGTTGCACTGTTCAATGAGGATCATCTCTTGGAATGTTAGGGGTCTGATGGGGGGGACAAGCATAGGGCTGTCAGGGATATGGTGAGGAGGTGTAAGGTGGACATTTTGTGCGTGTAGGAAACCAAGTGTGAGGGTGATAGTGAAGCACTAATGAGAGCTATGGGCGGGGGGAGGCGGACTAAGGGTGTGGTGTCACCGGCAATGGGAAGATCGGGGGATATTATGGTACTATGGAATCCCTTCGTGGTGGAAGATCTGGAAGAACATAGGCAGGTCGGCAGGTGGACGGTGACTTTTCATTTCTCGTGCTTAGCAGATGGCTTCCAGTGGGATTTCACGGCGGTATATGGCCCTCAATCCAGGGAGGGTAAGGCTCTTCTGTAGCAGGAACTCCTTCATATTCATCTACTTTCTAGGAGACCTTGGTGTGTGGTAGGAGACTTCAAGGCGGTTTCCTTGCCGTCTGATAGAAATGTTCCACGATTCCAGGACGGAGAATCAGATGATTTCTGTGACTTTATCCACCAAGCGGGCTTGATTGACATTGGTTTGAGAAATGGACAAGGAATGGACACTATACTTGGTCCAACTTGCATGTGGGACCTGCTTGTTCAAAGTTGGACAGATTCTTGATTTCAACTAAGTGGGAGGAGCACTTTCCTAGTGCCCAAACGTCTTGTCTGGAGAGGATAGTGCCTGATCACAAGCCAATTCTACTAAGGACTGCCAAAGATACATTCAGAAGGAGACCTTTCAGATTCGATAAAATTTGGTTGAAGGAGGATGACTTCATGTCTACAGTGGAGATGGCTTGGGTCAATCAACCACCTCGTAGTTCCCATATGGCCACTTTCATTTCCAGACTGAAGCACATGTCTCAGAGGCTCAAGGTGTGGGGGGCCAGCAAAAGACTTCCTCTTCTAAGAGACAGAAAGAGGAGATCTTACTCAAGCTAAAGTTTTTGGATCAGCTAGAAGAGGCAGGGTTATTGGATGCCGAAGAACAAAGAGACAGGAAGGCTATGAGAGCTCAGATGGTGGATCTTCTTGCTAAGGAGGAAACATATTGGAAACAAAGAACGAGAGAGAGGTGGGTGAAGAAAGGAGATAGGAACACTTCATACTTCCACAGTTTTGCGTCAGGCGGGAGAAGAGCGAATCATATTGCTTCACTTTAGGCGGGGGACAGGCTCTTAAGCAAGGAAGAGGATATCAGAAGGTATGCCAGAGATTACTTCTCGTCCTTGTTTGAAGAGGAGTAGATGCAGAGGCCGTCTTTTCCATCTGACCTCCTTCCCCGACTCCGGACGGAGGATAGGGAGGCTCTTACCCGCCTGTTCACGGAGGAGGAGGTATGGCAGATGGTCTTTTCTTCAACTAGGGACAAGGCCCTGGGGAGGACGGGTTCTCGATAGCGTTCTTTCAACAATGCTGGGAGGTGGTGAAGCAAGACCTAGTAGCTGCGATCTAGGAATTTCATGTAGGCAGGTCACATTTGAAAGGCATCAACAAAACCTTCTTGGTGCTCATCCCCAAGAAGAGGGGAGTCACTTCCCTTTCGGACTTTAGATTGATTAGCCTGGTGAATACTTCTTATAAGATTATCTCGAAGCTACTGGCCAGAAGATTAAAAGGTGTGTTATCATATTTGATTGGTGATTTCCAGGGAGCATTTACTAGGGCCAGGCACATTCAAGACAATTTTCTAGTTGCCCATGAATATCTATATGCCATGAAGCAGCAGAAGAAGAAAGGGATTGTCCTCAAGCTAGACTTTAAGAAGGCCTATGATAGGGTCAACTGCAAGTGTCTCCTTCAGGTTCTACAGCACATAGATTTTCCACAACAGTGGATTGCATGGATCAGGGAATGTGTCTCCTAGGCATCTTTTGCGGTACTTATCAATGGCCAACCCTCTGCTCACTTCCACAGTCAGAGACGGCAAAGATATCCTTTGTCACCCCCTTCTGTTTGTGCTGGTGGCAAATATTTTCAGCAGATTGTGGTCTAGGGCTGAAGAAAGAGACTTAATTCAGGGGGTGTGGACGGCTCGTCAGGCGCCTTCAGCGTCACATCTCCAGTATGCGAATGATACCATTCTTTTTTTTGACAAATGAGCAACATCATTGGGTGTGTTAGGCTCTTACTACATGTGATCCAAGATATTACAAGGCTGAAAATCAACTACTCCAAAAGCATGCTGGTCGGCATCAATGTGGAGCAGGCATGCCTTTCAAAAGCTGCTGACATCTTTGAATGCAAGCTGGGGGACTTCCCTATTATGTATTTGGGCTTTCCCCTTACTCTGTTTCCCTTGCATTGCAAAGATTGGCAGCCAAGGTGCAGAAATATGAAACCAGGCTGGCAGGGGTGGAAAGCAAGGCTACTATCTTATGGTGGAAGGCTTGTGTCATGCAAGGCAGTGCTAGACAGTTTACCATCTTATTTCCTCCCCATTTTCAAAATTCTTAAAATTGTGGTGAAAAGGGTGCACTCTATCCAGGCTAGGTTCCTCTGGCATAGAAACTTACAAAAGGAGAGAGGGTGGCATGATATTGCGTGGGGCAGAATGTGTAAAAGTAAGTCGATGGGTGGAATAGGGATAAGGAATGTGAGGGACTTTAATTTGGCCCTACTTAGTAGATGGCTCTGGAGACTCGGTGTGGGAGAAGGTGGTTTATGCTTCGAAGCCATCAGGTGCACCTACTATGCCTCTTCCAGGGTATGGGATTTGCTCCCGCCCACACTCTATAATGTTTCTCTAGTTTGGAAAGACATCTTGCAAGCGACAGACGTCGTAAAGACGAGTGTAAGAATTAGACTAAGGGATGGCTGGAGGGCAACATTCTGGGGGGACTTCACGCTTCAGGAGGAGCTCCCCTCACTGTTTGCTATAGTGGGCTCCCCCAATCCTCTATGGCTCAATGTTATGATGTAGGTATTGTCGGGGGTGCGTGGGCCCCGACCTTCAAAAGGAACATGCAGACGCATGAGAATGACCAGCTGCAACTCCTCCTCTCCGCCCTCCTCCATTTCCATCTGAGTCCCCATAGATCGGACTCTTGGAGGTGGAGATGGGTCTCGGAGGGGCCTTCTCGGTGAAATCAGCTTACACCCTCATCTCCGATGAGGGTGTTAGGCATCTGTTAGCGTCCCAAGTGTGGGGACCCAGAAACCCTACCAAAGTCAAGATGCTCATCTGGAGGATATCACATGGCCATTTACCGACTTTAGACAAGGTGGTTGCATTCTTGCTAGACATTGATGTCACTTGCTATTTGTGCGGACAGTAGGATGAGGATATGGATCACCTATTCGTGGGATGTACTTTGGCGAGGGAAACATGGCAGCAGATTTACAAGATATGCCGAGTACCCCTTAGGCCCGTGTCCGGGGTTTCTCACCTCATTTCCAAATTGGCCGTGGAAGCTGAAAGGCGACAGGATCATATGGTGGCTTATCTTACGTGTCACACTTTGGACTCTGTGGACCAAAAGGAACGCAAGGATTTTTAGGAAGGAAGTGCGTACTGAAGATAAGCTACTGTCTTTTGTTCGCTCTCACATGGTGGAGTGGGCGAAAGTGTCTTGTAATGTGGATCCTTCATATTCCAGTCTACTGTCTATTTTGAATTCTTAGGGCTGCTGCTGTGGCAGTTTTTGGGGGAGTTGGTGGGGAGTTTGCTTCTATGGTACATCTTGCATGGTGAGGTACAGTGGTGTCTATAGGGGGTGGGGCGATTATTTTGGCGGAGGGGTCCCACCTATACTTGTACATTCTCTTCTCTTTCATTAATACAGTGATGGTACTGCCCACTTTCAAAAAAAAAAAAATCTTAGTACAGATTATCTAGAAAGTAAATAAAGGTCAATCATGGAAGATCAGAATTTTAACATTTGCAAGCAAAGGCCAACAAATTTGCTCCCAAAATTACACCCTTATAACGCAATGATAGTAAATGCATTGCATAACTATAGACAAAATTAGCCACGAAGGCAAGATGCATATCAACTATCATCACAGACCCTTTTGCTCATCTCCATTAGTTGCAAATCTAGCATCTGAGGCTATATACACTACAGGGAGTAGTACATGTTCATTTATTTTTGTTGTCTTGAAAAACTCCAGAATATATGTGTTTAAATAGCCTGGACAAGCACAAATAACTGACAGAGTCAAAGTATTCCCATGAAAATCAACCTATTCTTGTGGAAGTTAGCTATAGGAAAATAACCTACCTCTGATAGAGTCAAAGTAATTTTCGAGCTTGATAGCTCAAGAATCAATATGTATATTTTGTGGTATAATGGAGGAAATTTAAGACCATCTATTCTGTACTTGCGGTATCATTACGGTAATTTGGCATGTGATGTGCACAATTCTTCAGATCAGTAAAGAAGTTCCCAATGATACTGAGTCTCTTTGGAAGTGGTGGTCCCACCTTAGACCCTCAGCAGTTCAGCAGGAAGAATGGATTGTATATATTGCTGACATGCTCTGGTCCATTTGAAGAAATAGAAATAACAAAGGATTCAAGGGGGCTTGTAATGCAGCGTTTGATATCCTCAGAAGAGCTGTGAAATGGGTGGATGAGTGGTCAAAGTCTGCAAATCTTCATCAGCGTTCTCTGGGTTTGTTTATCACACTTCAGGGGTGGCGGAGCCTTATTTTATGACTTCATTTGGTTTTCTCATTTGTTTCCTTGATTGATTTTGTACCATGTTGTCTTCTTGCTTCCTATGATCTCAGTTCGCTTCTTTTCCCTTCCTATCTCTTCCCAGTCTCTTCACCGTAAACTTTGATTTTTAATGAAATCTGACCTTTTGGTTGCCCTCAAGGAAAGAAAAAGGTAACCCGCCAAAAGTTTTGGAGATGCACGGGGTGGTTCAGTAGGAGGTTTACGACAATGCCTACATTTCTCCACTCAAATCTCTAACATCACATTCAATGAGTTCATAAAATTATCATTTTAGGATGCAGTTTGAATTTTAATGGCGAAACATAATTCTAAACATCCGATACGGTTATTCCAAACCTCCAACCTGAGAGAGCTCGAGAAACGAGGAGCCGGGATCGACCAGGCGATCGATGCGCTCTCTAGGCAGCAGCTTGTTCCGGCTCCTGTTCCTCTGCACGGCTCCGATCCCGCCGCCGCCGAGCACCTGCAACCACAGACCGAGGGCTTCGTCTGAGTCCGAGGGCCTTCCAGAACAAACAGAAGGAGAGGGGAAACCGGGTAACGAAGGGGAGGGACATGCCTTGTGGACGTGGGAGTGGAGCTGGGAGAGGAGCCGCTCCACGGCAGCGGAGTTGGAGGAGAAGCCATCGGAGCTCCTGTCGACGCCGTCGGGGAGGACGGCACCAGCGCTGGCGCCGGATGAGAAGAGACCCCTCGCGGTCCCTCGAAGGAGGAGGGAGAGAGCCGGGGTGGCGCAGCGCGACGCGGCCCGTCTATACGGCGAGGAGAGCATCTTCCTCGTTACAGTTTGTCTTCTTTCCTCGTCCAACTCGTCGGTTCTCTGTGTACACACATATAGACGTGTATCGTGGCCAACTCCATCCTGACAAATCGGAGGGCGTTCGCCGCCGGTGGTCTGTGCTGTCGCACTTATCCGTTGGCCAAAACTTAGTGAAAAGTCTAAAAGGGTCTTCGTATATATATCTACTATAAAGACTTGGTGCACTTACGATGGTGTACACCAATATACACATCATCTACACATTTAATAGGTGTATTCCAAATGGATGAGAAGTTCTAGGTGTAAAAAAAAGTGAAGATGGGATATCTCATTTAGGAAATGTCTCACCGCACATCTTGATATACGGTAAGATCTCACCGCACATCTTGATATACGGTAAGACCCGGCACACAAAATCGAAGTGTGCATCAAGACGGGCCCTCTCATTTAACGGGGATTTGAAATGAAAACCTTGCTCGCATCTCTCCCTCTAAAAGTTCATCTTTTTTCTTTTGATCATTCCGAACCCCTTTTCCTCCCTCGCCTCAACTCTGTCTCTCTCTCTTCCTTCTTCAGTGGTGGCAGCAACTTCTTGCGGCAGCAATGGCACCAACGACGTCAGGGTCGCTGGTGACTTCTTGCAAGGGCGATAGCAACCTCCTTTGCCCCAACTCTCTCTCTCTCTCTCTCTCTCTCTCTCTCTCTCTCTCTCTCTCTCTCTCTCTCTCTCTCTCTCTCTCTCTCTCTCTCTCTCTCTCTTCCCCCCCCACACACATTGTTTCTCACTTGCTATACAGGGAGTTGCTTGGCAGCAGAGAACAAGGCCACACTGGTGAACATGAATTCGAAGGGTCGATGGAGTTGGTTGTTGCTCAACGGGGCCATGTGCAAGGTGTCATCCAAGCTGAACCCGTTGAGGCGGTTGGTGATCTTGTTGTCGGCGATGGCCTTCGTGGCCAAGGGCTGGCCAGTGCTCACGTGGGGGCTATTAAAGAACCCCTTCAAGGTGGGGTGGTAGCGAAGGCTGTTCAGGAGCAACCCCAATAAGAGGAAGCTGAAGAAGCTATTGGTGTCTACGAAACCAGAGCTAGTGAGGGTGGTGGAGGAGACAAGGAGGAGAGTGGAGGAACTGAAGCTGCCATTGCGGGTGGGCCATGGAGGAGCTAACTGGGTGGCTCCCTTAGAACGGCCCCCTGCAAATATCCTATTGGCCCACAGTAGCAAGTTACGGACCTTACGGTCACCTATAGAGGGGGGGTGAATAGGTAGATACAAAAATCTCAAAATACAAATCACCACTCGAAACTTTGGTTAATAAATAAAATCATGCGCAATGAAAGTTAAATGAGCGGAAGCAATCACACATAATGAATAAAGAAATTTATCATGGTTCGGTACTTTCCAATGGAAGACCTAAGTTCAGTCCCCAAGTAAATTTTGGGATTTCACTAACTTGGGTACAATCCCTACAAAGATATACAGCATTTAGTCTTTGCTGGTCTTCTTCTCTATCCAAGTAAGAAAATAGCCTACTCTTTTTACAAGTTCAGAAGCAAATCTACTAGAACAAATCCCAATGTGGTTCTTCTCTTAACACAAAGAGAACACTGGTACAGACCCCAACTGGTCACAACATCTAGCACAAGCTAGTAATCCCTTCTACCCAAGGGGAACACTTGCATAACAAACCTTCTCTTCAAATGAAGAGAAACAATCCAGCTCTTCTTTAGATAAAAAAGAGCAAGCTGTGAAGATCAAGTTCTAGAAATAGGAACTTGGATACTTGATCTCCAACAGCAACCTGAGAGCTAAGAGGTTTACAAGATGAACGTAAGACTCTTAAGCTACTCTCTCACATATTTAAAAATACACACAGAGAAAGACAGAAGAGAATAAGGCTTGGTCACTTGAATGCTTTCAGAAGATTTATCTTGGGTGCTTTCACTTGCTTGATTATGTGTTTATTGTGCTGTTGTTACATCTTCAAAGCCTTCATCCTCTTATGGAGTAGATGAAGAGGGCTGTTGAGGAGATAATCATTGGAGCTCTTCCTCTTCTTCTTCTGCTCTCCTTCTCTTGAGTCTAACGGATGTCTTCTTATATCTACTGGCTCCTTGGAACAGAGGAGAGTCTTCTAGTTGGTTTCCAAGGCCTTAAGCCCTCTTACCTAGTCTAACATTTTGCTTTATGAGAGTACTAGATTTCTGCAAGCACAGAGGATAATGTTAGGTAAGATAGATCATGTGTCAGTTAACACCCATATATGTTGTGTAGAAGTCCACATTTCTTGTTGACATCTTGCTATACTAGGTAGATGTCTTTTTGTCTTAGCAGGAAATAAAGAGACCTTGAGACCTTCAAAAAAGTAGCTTTAGTCGGAGCAATAAGAAGTTAAGGATATGAAGTACATTTAAAATTTCCTTAGGTGCCAAGACAGTCAATGGGGCAATATTTAAATTCAAGATATAATCAATTGATGTATTTAACTTAAATTGTTCACCAATTAGAAGCATTATAACACCAATCAATACAATATAACTTAAGTGTTCATTAATCAATGCAAAATATAAGTATTGAACACTTATAACATTAATCGATATATTTTAACATTAATCAGAATGTAAATAAGACAAGTGTTCAGTAATCTGAAGGAAAATAACACCAATCGTTATATTTGTTCACCAATCAGAAGGAAATAGAACTTTTGTTCACTAATTGGAACATCTAAATGTCAATAAGAACAACACTTGGTCACCAATCGGAAGAAAACAGTAATCGGTACGAAATTTAGTCACCAATCGTTAGGCGCTTTCTTCAATAATCGGAACACATCAATCAGAATAGGAAATACGTCCACTAAATATGACGTGTATTACCAATCCTTCACCAGTCAAAGTCTAACTTCAACTTGTGACCAGACCTTCACCAGTCGAAGTCTAACTTCGACTTGTGGCTAATTGAAGATCAAATCTTTGTTACAATAGATATTTTCATGATATTATGAGAGAAAAATAGTATTAAATATATTTATGAGATTTATGATAAATATGAGTTTTTGTTATCACTAAAACAAATGTATAAAATATAAGAGTGGTTCAACAATCTTCTCATTTTTGTGATAACAAAACTCATGTGAATTTTCTAAAATTAAGATATTTAATGCCAACATTAAAGAGAAAATTCATAGGTAAAACATTCTCCCCCTTTTTATTAATAACCGTAAAGGAAAGTTCTTACCATTGACCTTATTCTCCTTCCAATTTGCATAGACTTCTAACTATTTCTTTGTAAGGAAGTGGTTCAACAGAACCAAGCCACCATTGTCCTCCCCAATAGTGTCTTTTAGTTCTTCCACCTCATTAGGTACAAGCCCATCAGACACAAGAAAGAGGCAGTTTGTAGTTAAGTTGTTGAAGAGATCACAGTTCAATGCATTTGTTAGCAGATAGTATTCTTACTGAAGGATATGAATGTATATGCAGCTTGCTTTTTGTAACTCATGTCTGTGCATATATTAGCACAAAGTGATATATATTAATCCATACTAACATATGTTGGTGGATAAAACTATATGTTTGCAACACATATATGTTGATATGTATACATATAGTATCAGAGATACAATATAAATATGTTGGTGCACTTACAAATATATTGGTGCAAGTGTTCACATGTTAATGCAACTATACATATATTAGTGTGCACCACAAAATGAGAAATGTTCAAATGTTGGTGCACTTTTCAATATGTAGATGTAGGTGTTCATATGTTATTGCCGTTATATATAAATTAGTGTACATACAAATATATGGATGCAAATGTTCATATATTAATGTAGCTATATATGTGTTAGTGCACTTATAGATATGTGAGGAGCACTCATATATATGAGGTGTTCAAATGTTAGTGCACTTATCAATATCTTGGTGCTGACTTTTATATGTTAGTGCACTTATAGACATATTAGTGCACTTATAGAAAAAGTAATTCACACTCATAATATCCTTTTTCATATGTACTTATAGATATGTTGGTGCATGTGTTCATATGTTAGTGTGCTTATAGATATATGCGTACACTTGTAGATATGTTAGTGTGCACTCATTATAAGATCTTCATTGTATTATAAAAATATAAGAGTGTTCACTCTCAATATTACAAATATATTAATTAGTATGCACTCGTTATATTTTGTTTCATCGACATACACGACATTTCATTAATATATACTACGTTTAACTTACTTACAATAGAAATCACCACCCAAACTCTGTCACTAACAATCTCATCTTTCACTAACATATATTTAGTTTCGCTAACACATACGACATTTCACTAACATATACTCTGCTTTAATCACTTACAATAAAATTCACTACATAAACTTCATTTCACTAATAGTCGTATATTTCACCAACATATACTATGTTTCACAAACATATAATGTATTTTACTAATATATACTCTATTTCACTCACTTACAATAAAATTTATTACGTGAACTCTATTTCACTAAAGTCTTATCTTTTACCAACATATACTCTGTTTCACTTGCATATATTGTATATCACTAACATATATTTTATTTTACTCACATACATTAAAATTCACTACACAAAATATATTTCACTAATAATCTTATATGTCTCTAACATATACTATGTTTTACTTACATATACTGCATTTCCCTAACATACACTTCGTTTCCTCACTTACAATAAAATTCACTATGCAAACTTCATTTTACTAACAATCTTCTTTCACAAATATATGTTCTATTTCACTTACATAAAATACACTTCTCTAACATAGACTACGTTTCACTTATAATAAAATTCACAACATAAACTTCACTTCACTAACAATCTATCTTTCACTAATACATTCTCCGTTTAACTTACAAATACTGTATTTAACTAACATACACTTCATTTCACTCATGTACGATAAATTCACATGACAAGAGAAGTGGGACGTTAAACTAACAAAGTATGTTTGAACTATACCCATTACAAGTAAAATTTCTTAATATTAATGAACTTTGTTACTTTAATATCCCACTTTTCTTATTGTGGGAATAGTTCTTTCGTTAACGCACTTTGATAGTCTAATGTACTTCATTAATCTAATGTTCCACTTACTTATAATGGACATAGTTCATACATTAAGATACTTGTTAATCTAACATACTTCGCTTGTCTAATGTACTAATTTGCTTGTAATGTGTCAAGTTCTCAATATTATCGTACTTCATAAGTGTAACGTTCCAATTTTGTTGTCATGAGCATAGTTTTTATGTTAACATACTTTGTTAGTCCAACATATTTTGTTAATCTAGAGTTCCACTATACTTACAATTATAGTAAACACGACTATATTTCTATAGTATAATGGTAAGTCTTTAGGGTAGGATACTAACAAGCACAACTTTGTGCTAACAATTTTTATTTTGTAATTATGTAGAGTTATTTTAAGAAAATAATTGTCTAATTTATTTTACATAATAAGTAACTAATGTCACATGACATATTTATTGTAATATTGATAGTGAACACTCCTATATTTCTATAGTGCAATGATAAATCTTTAGGGTAAGAGACTAGCGAGCACAACTTTGTGCTAACAATTTTTATTTCATAATTGTATAGAGTTATTTTAAAAAATTAATTGTCTAATTTGTTTTACATAATAAGCAACTAATGTCACATGACATATATATTGGTAATATTGGTAGTGAATACTCTAATATTTCTATAGCATAATGATAAGTTGTTAGGGTAGGAGACTAGTGAGCACGCATTTGTGCTAATAATTTTTATTTCATAATCGTGTAGAGTTATTTTAACAAAGTAATTATCTAATTTGCTTTACATATAAGCAAGTAATGTTGCATGACACATTTATTGATAATATTGATAGTGAACACTCCTATGTTTCTATAGTACAACGATAAATCCTCAGACTAGGAGACTAGCGAGCACAACTTTGTGTTAACAATTTTTATTTCATAATCGTGTAGAGTTATTTTATGAAAATAATTATCTAGTTTGTTTTACATAATAAGCAAGTAATGTCACATGACACATATATTGGTAATATATTGGTGCAGGTGTTCATCCATTACTGTAGTTATAGATATTAAAATACATACAAATATATTGATGCAGGTGTTTATATATTAATGTAGCTATATATATGTTAGTGCACTTAAAAATATATGAGGAGCACTCATATATTTGAGGTGTTCAAATGTTGGTGCACTTATCAATATGTTGGTACATACTTTGTATGCTAGTGCATTTATAGATATTAGTGCACCTATAGAAAAAGTAATTCGCACTCATAAATATTCTTTTTCATATGCACTTATAGATATGTTGGTGCATGTGTTCAAGAACCTATTGTTTGCTTTCAATCCATGTGTACACTTGATTTCATGCCTTGCAAATTTTATCATAAATATTGCATGATGTTAGGATTCAAATGATCCTATTTCCTTCAATTTCTATCATGTATCCTATGCGAATTAAATCGGATTCCAACACTATGCATGTTTTAGGTCACCAAAATATAACCTAATTAAAGAATGTCCATTCCATGGCTATTTTCCAATTACTCATGTTTGTTGATACATCTGCATGTCTATTTTCGTTTAAAATTGGTTTCATGATTTTCGGACATGTATACGATTTTATATCGAATTTTGAATGGCCCTGTGTCAAGCCTTGGTTGTATGGACCGCAACCCAAGGTGACATAAGCCATCTGCCAGAGCTCGGACTGAGGCTCTGAGAACGTGACGACCTGATAGGTCGTGATAGCCCCCGAATGCGTCGTTAAACATGTGACTAACAATCTCAAATAATCGGCCTACACTAAATATTTAACAGTAGTTAAGTGGTGAGACTGAGTCGAATCCACGGAGAAAAAGATTTAGAGTTGAAAACCTTGAGTTTTTAGTTAAGAAAGTAACATGGTGGTATTAAAACTAAGTTGCATTAATTAAATCTAAACTATGCTAAATAAGTAAAGAGAGAGAGATAAAGAGTAACAAGTTCCAAAAATCACAATCCACTAAATACTAAAAGAGGATTAACAACAAACTATTTTATCCTAAATAAAATACATCAACAACTATACTAATAAAATATTAGAATAAAAAAGAGAGATGAGTAGAGAGAAGAGAGAGACGAGATACAAGAGAGAGAGGAGAGAGAGCGCGGGAGATAGAGGAGAGAGGGGAGGAGAGCGTGAGAGAGGAGAGAGTAGAGAGAGGAGCGGGAGATGTGAGAGAGAAGAGAGGCGAGAGAAGAGACGAGAGAGAGGAAGCGGGAGATAGAGAGAAACGAGAGAGGGATAGAGGAGAGAGAGAAGGCGAGACAGAGAGGAGAGAGGGAGGCGAGAAAGAGAGAGGGCGTGGGCCGCGTGGCGCGCCCTCACGTTGCTGCATGCAACGTGAGGGGGAGGCAGAGGCGGTGCGGCATGCGGGGCGCGGTGCTGCGGCTGAGCGGGGCAAGGCGGTGGCAGGCGCGGGGCACACGCGGGGCAGCAGGCTCGGCGTGCGGGCCGGGCGCGCAGGCAGGCGGGGTCGGGCATGCAGGACGCTTTGCTGCTGCGCTTGCTGTTCTCCTGAGAAGAAGAGGACCGGGGGAGGAAGAAAATAGGAGGAAGAAAAAGAAGAAAAGAAGGAGAGGAGGAGGTGTTGTGAGCAGGAAAGGGAGAGAAAAAAAGTGAGGGCGAGAGGAATTGTCAGAGAGAGGGGGGCTTTTAAATAGAGAGCTCTCTCTCTAAAAGAGAGGTTTTCAAAAATAGGGAGAAAATCTTTGAAAAATAGAAAGAAGAGGGAGAAAGAAAAAGACAGGCGACTAGGGTTTTACAACTTCTGAAATGCCAGATTTATCCCTGCTAGATTGCTTGGTCTATTGGCCTGTTAAGTACTTCATAAAATGGCTCATTAACCTGCAAATACAACATATAATTGAATTTAATCAATTATCGTCCATGATAATAGAAATCTTATGAATTTATCAAGTATTAGTCATCAAAATGGCATGATTATTCATGATAATTATGATATTATCAGTCGCGTTCTCAACCACGTCGTGACAAGGCCTCACGTCGTGTTCTGAACACGATGGGACCTTGTGTCGTGACCTTCTCGGCAGGTCGGCCCGACCTGGACACGCCACCTCTACTTGACGCGACAAGTACCTTGTCGTCGCGTCGGCGTCTCGGCTGGCACAATGAACGCGTCAGCCAGTCCTGTCGCGACCTAAAAGCGACGCCAGCTGACGTCGCGATCTGACTAATGCAACCAGAACCCTGATTTCCATGTAAAACCTTGTTTAATCATGCCATTAGTCACTGTTTAACCCTAAAAATTTTACTGTTATGAACAGTAACGATATGTCTAATGATATTGGGCAATATTTACATAAAATTCCTTAAATAAAAGCTTGTGCACGATTAACTCTTGCTCTCATGATTACCTTACACATGCACACACTAAACATTAATGTTTGCCATGAAACCTTATCAATTTACTCATTAATATATCTGGTAATTAAGTGTAATTATTCACTTAATCTCCCTATTATTTTAATGGACTTGTCTTCGTTTTATTCGTGCATTTTGTATACTGTTATCGAGTCCCTCTGTCTTCGAGCACTCGAGGCAAGACGGACAAAGTTTCATTACACACTTCTATCTTGGCTTAGACCACCTCTCCGTTGGGAATACTCCTAACAGGACCAGGGACTCCTTGTCAAGACCTCCGTAAGTCTCCTTGGCTTTGGAGGATGTCCACTACCGATGAGCAGGTTGTAACATTAAAACCCTTTACACCCCTAGGGATCAGCATGATCCAACGGGCCTTAGTGTGTTTCCTTCTTACCTTATGAGCACACCGAACCTCTGGCCTGTGTTTATGGCACAGCTAGTGGGAGGTTGTGACTTCTACCGGACTGCCAGCACACGACCGAGTGTTGTGCAACTGTTATTATCGCCTGTTTATCAATGTTTTACGAATATGTCCCTATCTCATCTACTATCTCTATACTCTCATCTGTTCACATTCTCTCTACGCTCTCGTCTATTTGTCAATTACTCTCATCTACTCTTGGTACTCTATTTGACCATACAATTGATTATCTAAGATAAGAAACATAACTAATGCCAGGCAACAGGGCCCGATCTGGTCCTGGGAGGTGCGCCCGAAAAGTGCTATTTGCCCGTAGGAGTTCAATGATCAGGATGTTGGCATACATCTAGTGCTATTTATACTATCAAGATTTAATCTATGACAATCAATCAAGCACTATACTATGTTCTCTGGGTTGACATGAAGCTCGACCAAAAGTGCTATCTTTTCTAGTGCACCTTTGTGCAATCGTTACGTGCTATTTCATCCATTATCATGCTGGTTATGCTAATCTCTCTTGAAAAGTGCTATTATTCTCTCGTTATCATGTGACATACTCTCTTGACTATACCTGACTATACTCTCTAGTTATCCTACCTTATAAGACATTAATCACTTAAAGCATGCATGTTTATATGAGATATTAAGTCCTACTGGGCGTTTATCACTCATCCTGCGCTATTTATTTCATGTGTTCAGGTGAGTCTCATGGGGACTACCACACTCACGAGGAAGGGGATGAGGACGTTCAGGAGTGACCAGCTTTTCGACAACCTGTGTTTTAGTTAGTTAGTTGGTTTATGAGTCAATCAATTGTAATATTTTATATTTGAATAAAGTACTCTGGGCCCTAGTTTAGCTCTGATTAGCGAATGTAATAGTTGATTGAGGAATTATTAATGAAGTTGAATTTTATTGGCGTTATTCCAATTGTGCAATGGTTTGATGATGTCTATTTATCGCTCGATACTATTTAAATAATTGTATTATCGCTCCAATATTTCGCGTCGGGGTGTTTAGTTTTGTGGTATCAGAGCCTAGGTTATTCTTAAGTATAGGATGATCTAGGTTTGACCTGCCTCGACTAAGAGTCTAAATCCATACCTATGTGAGAGATGGGTAGAACCATGGGTAATAAGTTAAAAATAAACTCACACACGCACAAACTTAGTGCAACCTCAATATCTTACATTAAACTTTCTTTTGAAGGAACTTAGAACAATGGCAGCGGAGCATGCACAACTCCGTGACATGCAACAAACTCTGTAGGATCTGACTCGCGCCCTAATGCAAGCTGCTCAGGGCGGCGGTAACCGTGGAGCTAGGGACTTGCACAGAAATTTCCGCAGCATGAACCCGCCTAAGTTCAGTGGAACGACTGACCCGGATGAGGCTGAGCATTGGCTGAAAGAAATTGATGTATTTTCTACATCATGCAATGCGTGGATGGGGACAAACTACTGCTAGCCACCTTCCAGTTGGAAAGGGACGCCCGTGCGTGGTGGGAGTCCGTAGAAGCCACCAGGGCTGATGCTGAATTCACATGGAACGAATTCAAAGAGCACTTCAACTCCAAGTATTTTTCTGAGAGAGTTCAGGAGAGGAAAGCGACTGAATTTACTGCGCTAAAGCAAAGAAACTTCTCTGTTGCCGAATATGAAGCTCAATTCTCACTGTTGGCATGATATGCCAATCACCTTGTCGGCACCGAGAGAATGAAGGCAAAGTGTTTTTTAACGGGCTCAAACCCGCATATATCACTCAGCTTGCACCACTCGACATCCAAACTTATGCCGAGATGGTCAAGAAGGCACACCTGCAGGAGGATGCGACCGACCTCACCGATCGCATCAAGGGTAGAATGGTCAAAAAGGAACAAATATCAGGATCTTCGAGCAAGCCCACCAATGGCAAGAAAATACCGTTTAGCATCACCGACGGACCAAGCCAAGAGTGGAAGCCCAGGGTCTTTACCCCTTCTGCCCCAAACAAGCCCAGATGCAAGCATTGTGACAAGCTTGGTCACACTGCCGAAGAATGTTGGAGAAAGGTAGGTGCATGCCTACCTTGCGGGAGTCGAGAGCATCACATTCCCGACTGCCCTATGCTCAAGGAAAATGAAAAGCGGCCTGCTGGATAGAAGAAGCCAGGTAGACTGCAAGCCTTACAGGAGGTAGAGACCACCGAGGAGGGTGGAGTCGTGGAAGGTACCTTACAAGTCTTTTCTCAGTCAGTATTTGTTTTGTTTGATACTGGCGCAACACATTCGTTCATATTACAAGCATTTGCTGATACATTAAATGTTAAACTTGCCTCCATGAGTTTTGAATTACCTGTTACTACACCACTGGGGGAGAAAGCCCAACTGAGCAAATATTTTTCATTAGCTGATGTTATGATTGGTGAACTCAATCTAAGAGCCGACCTGGTCTATATGCCCATGGAAGGCTATGATGTCATATTAGGAGCCGACTGGCTATCCACCTATGGGGCATGTGTTTAGTGAATTTCCTAAGTTAACTTTTACGGGACGTAGACACAAGAGGCACGTGTCTCTCGTCTCTGCTATTCGGGCACAAAGCATGATGAGAAAGGGTTGTGTGGCATTTCTTGTCGCCATAGTGGTTGAAAGGAAAGCATCCAAGATATCTGACATACATATAGTGCAAGAGTATTCCGACGTGTTCCCCGATGAGCTGCCAGGCATTCCACCTGAACGAGAGGTAAATTTCTCAATCGATCTGACTCCTGGAGCGGCACCAGTGTCACGTCAACCCTACAGAATGTCTCCTGCTGAATTGAAGGAATTAAAGGAGCAATTGATGGAGTTGCTGGAAAAAGACTTTATCAGACCAAGTACTTCTCCTTAGGGAGCACCTGTGTTGTTTGTCAAGAAGAAGGACAGATCTATGAGATTGTGCATTGACTATAGGCAGTTGAACCAGCTGACTATCAAGAACAAATACCCTCTGTCTCGTGTCGATGAATTATTTGATCAAATATCAAGAGCTAAATACTTTTCTAAGATTGACTGTAGATCGGGATACCATCAGATGAGAATTAAAGATGTGGATATTTACAAGACAGCTTTCAGAAGCAGGTACAGTCATTATGAATTTGTAGTCATACCTTTTAGACTAACCAATGCTCCTGCAGCTTTATGCAATTGATGAACAACATCTATCGACCATACCTCGACAAATTCGTCGTGGTCTTTATCGATGATATTCTCATATATTCCAAGACCAAGGAAGAGCATGAGGAGCATATGAGGATCGCTCTACAGATCTTGCATGATAACAAGCTCTACACCAAATTGAGCAAGTGTGAATCTGGCTGGAGGAGGTGTCATTGTCATATCAACGAATGGTATAGCTGTTGACTTCCAAGGTTGAAGTTGTACTCAACTGGGAGAGACTGACCTATGTCACTGAGATCAGAAGCTTTCTTGGACTGGCTGGCTACTACAGGCGGTTCATAAAAGACTTCTCTAAAATAGTTATACCTCTTACTCGCCTTATGCGAAAAGAAAACCCCTACGTCTGGAGCAAGGATGTGAGAAGAGTTTCAGACACTGAAGCAATGTTAACATCTGCACATGTCCTCACTTACCAATCGAGGGCGAAGGATTCTCATTCTACACTAGGGGTGTAAACGGAACCCGATATTCTACCCGATTCCGATAAAAATTATCGGTTTTGAAATTGGAAAATGATACCGATAGCTTATCAGAATCGGTATCGGATATTCTGATAAGCTATCAGAATCGGAATTGAAAAATAATCAGAATCGGTATCGATTACCAATAAATTATCATAAACTCAAAAGGTAAAATTATGGTAAACACCTTAGCTTATCGGAATTTCAGTTTCGGTAATGTTATCAGAATCGGAACGGAATCGGAATTAACCATTCCGATTTATCAGAATCAGAATCGGAACCATATTTCGGTTATCGGAATTAGAATCGAAATCTGTGTTTCCGGTTCCGAACCCGACCCGTTTGCAGCCCTAGCCTACACTGATGCATCTGGAATCGGTCTAGGCTGTGTGTTAATGTAGAATGAAAAGGTGATAGCTTATTCATTAAGACAACTGAAGCCTCATGTTGTAAAGGGTCTCTACTGCCTTGATAAGGTGGGATGCCCTACACTTAGGCCCTAGCCCCGCCATATGTAATTCTCTCTCCCCCCCTCCTTTCACTTCCTTTCATGAATATAATATAAAATTTCAGTCGCTTGGCGTTGGTAGTGACCCTCTCACACTGTGAGGATGCCCCTACCTTCTCCTTTTGGTCCAGCAATATTAAAAAAAAAAAAAACAACTGAAGCCTCATGAGGTCAATTACACTGTCCATGACCTAGAACTAGCTGTTGTGGTGTTTGCACTTAAGATTTGGAGGCATTATCTTTATAGAGAGTAGTTCATTGTCTACTCCGATCACAAAAGTTTAAAGTATCTATTCTCTCAGAAGGAGCTCAATATGAGACAAAGAGATGGCTGAAGTATTTGAAAGATTTTGACTTCAATATCCAATACCACCCTGGCAAAGGTAATGTAGTTGCTAATGCACTCAGTAGGAAGCCTATAGCATCCTTATCTTGCTTAGTCATGGGCGAGATGCAATTACTTGAGCAATTCGCCAGTCTAGATCTAACCATTGAGCAGAGAAGTGATCAGGTGTTAGTGGCCAACCTTAGAGCACAACCTAACATCTTTGTCGAGATCAGGGAACAACAAGCTAATGACCCATTTTTGGTCCGAGTCAAAGAAACCCTAGCAGACCGACTAGATTTCTCCATCACGGAGGACGGGAGGTTGTTATTTCAAGGAAGGACATGTGTGCCCGATAATGAAGAGTTGAAAAGGAAGCTGATGAACGAAGCTCATAAGACAAAGTATACAATTCACCCAGGCGCAACCAAGATGTACCAGGACATGAGAAGGTCATCTTGGTGGCCCAACATGAAGCGTGAGGTGGCTGAGCATGCCGCGCATTGCCTTACCTGTCAACAAGTCAAAGCAGAACATCGACATCCTGCGGTGTACTCAGACCCCTGGACATACCAGAATGGAAGTGGGAAAGCATCGGAAGGATTTCATCATGGGTTACCCCGAACTCGTGGTGGACTCGATGCTATTTGGGTCATAGTGGACCGATTGACTAAGTCCGCACACTTCTTGGCAATCAAAAGTACTAGAGTGTTGATGTATTAGCAGCTTATATGCAAAGGAGATTGTGAGATTACATGGAGTTCCTATGTCCATAGTCTCAGATCGTGACCCCAGATTCACCTCTAGATTTTGGAAGGGACTTCAGAGTGCACTAGGCACCAAACTAAATTTTAGCACAGCATTTCACTCACAAACATATGGGCAGAAAGAAAGAACAAACCAGATCGTGGAAGATATGCTACGTGCAAGCACTATAGATTTTGAGGGATATTGGAATGAACAACTGTCCCTGATAGAATTCGCCTACAATAACAGCTACCAAGCCAATATTAAGATGGCTCCCTTTGAAGCTCTGTATGGGAGATGCTGTAGATCGCTAGTCTGCTAGAATGAAGTGTGCGAACAACAATGGTTGGGACCAGATATGGTACAGAACACTAGCAGAGACATACAGAATCAGAGATAGAATTAAATAGCTCAATCCAGGCAGAAGAGCTACGCCGACAAAAGAAGAAGGGATCTAGAATTCCAAATCGCAGATCATGTGCTGCTTAAAGTATCCCTGACCAGAGGATTTCAAAGGTTTGGGATGAAAGGTAAATTAAGGCCAAGGTTCATAGGTCCATTTGAGGTATTGGAAAGAATTGGCGAAGTGGTGTATCGTCTGGCATTACCTCCTAAGTTTTCCACCGTACACATGTTTTCCATGTGTCAATGTTGATGAGTACGTGTACGACCCATCACATGTAATAAGCTATGATGACATCGTCCTGCATAAAGATATGACCTATGAGGAGAAGCTAGTTAGACTATTAGACAAGAAGATACAGCAGCTTCAGAACTGACCTATACTATGGTAAAGGTGCTCTAGAGAAATCACAAAGTCGAAGAAGCCACGTGGGAACCCGAAGCAACCATGAGACGGAATTACCCAGAGCTATTCCGTAAGTCATTTTTCCTCTTACAATCCTATGAATTTGGGGACCAAATTCTTTTTAAGAGGGGGAGGATGTAGCAACTCTGAATTTTTAATTTTGATAAATGATATTAAATTGAAATAAAATGAAAATCTAAATGAAGAAATGTGATTAAATTAAAACCCATTAAGCTAAATTAGGAAATGGGTTAAACTAATGGTTCAAACAAGAATAATGGGCCTAATTGTGAAAAGCCCAAGTTGGATAAGAGGTATTTAAAGCTAAACTCGTACCTAAAATATTAATAAATGAAAAAGGGTTAGGATAATCACTAATTAACTCATGATTATCCAAAAAAGAGTCCTAATCCCATCCTAACCCCTTGTCCATGAAATTAGACCTCTCTCCTAGCTATTTAGGTGGATAAATACTAGCAAAATAGAGATAAATATGAGAATTTCGTAGCTAGAGGAGAAGGAAGAGTTTGAGAGGTGTTGGACTCTTTAAACAACCAAATACACCCCTAATTCATCTCTACCCAACCCTAGACTTGGCTGAAGCTTGGAGGACGAAGGGAAGGAGGCTTGGGACGAGGAGAGCAAGGAGGAGAGGCTTGGAGCAAGGGGATTTCGTCTTCTCCACACTTCTCCAAACCCTAGGATCTTTACAGTGTGAAAAGGTAGGCAATCTCTCAAGCAATAATTAAATTAAACTCATTCCTAGGTAGACCATGATCCCCCCTATCAAAGCCCCATGATTTCCCCAATTATCGTTGTGCCATGAAGGAGTATTTCATGCTCCAATCCCTGTCATAAACATGTACCCGAACCTACTTGTTTGCTTTCAATCCATGTGTACACTTGATTTCATGCCTTGCAAATTTTATCATAAATACTGCATGATGTTAGGATTCGAATGATCCTATTTCCCTCAATTTCTATCATGTATCCTATGCGAATTAAATTAGATTCCAACACTGTGCATGTTTTAGGTCACCGAAATGTAACCTAATTAAATCATGTCCATTCCATGCCTATTTTCTAATTACTCGTGTTTGTTGATACATCTGCATGTCTATTTTCGTTTAAAACTAGTTTCGTTGTTTTGGACATGTATACGATTTTATGTTGAATTTTGAATGGCCCTGTGTCAAGCCTTGGTTGTATGGACCGCAACCCAAGGTGACATGATCCATCTGCCAGAGCTCGGATTGAGGCTCTGAGAACGCGACGACCTGATAGGTCGCGTTCTCAACCACGTCGCGACAAGGCCTCACGTCGCTTTCTGAACGTGATGGGACCTTGCGTCGTGACCTTCTCGGCAGGTCAGCCTGACCTGGACACGGCACCTCGACTTGACCGACAAGTACCTTGTAACGTGCGGCATTCGGCTTGCACAATGAACGCGTCCGCCAGTCCGTCGCGCCTCAAAGCGATTGCCATGTGACGTCGCGATTGACTGATGCAACCAGACCTGATTTCCATGTAAAAACTTATTTAATCATGCCATTAGTCACGGTTACCCTAAAAATTTTACTGTTTATGACAGAAACAATATGTTAATGATCAGTGGGGTAATATTTACATTAAATGCCTTAAATAAAGCTTGTGCACGATTACTCTTGCTACATGATTACCGTACACATGAACCCACTAAACATTAAGGTTTGCCATAAAACCTTATCAATTTACTCATTAAATATATATGTATTAAGTGTAATGTATTCCACTTAATCTCCCTCTTATTAATGGACTGTCTTCGTTGTATTTCGTGCGTTTTGTATACTTACAGTCCTTCTGCCTCGAGCATCGAGGCAAGATGAACAACGTTTCATTACAAACTTCATCTGGTTGGACCAGCTCTCCGTTGGAATACTCCTAAAGAACTAGTGACGCCTTTCAAGGCCTCCATAAGTCCCTTGGCATTGGCGGACATCCAATTGCCGCTGAGAGGGTGTGTACCATTAAAAACCTTTACACCCTAGGGATCTGCCATGTCCACGGGCCTTAGTGGTGTCCTTCTTACCTTAGAGCACGCCGGACCTCTGGCTGTGTTATGGCACGGACTAGTGGGAGGTTGGGACGTCTACGGACTGCAGCACACGACCTGTAGGATCGTGGGTGCTTAGGTGAAACAGATCTAGAAGGGCGGGTTGAAATAATCTGTTGCCAATTCTTGGGAAAGCTAAGAAAATAAAAACTATTTGACCAGAGATCTAATCACAAACACATTTTTCAAGATCTAAGTGTGAGTGGTAATGATGACCAAACTGTCCCCATAATAAATATTTCCATTTATTATATATTAATTTGATGATTAACAAAATAACACTAATGGATTACTTGAGCCTAGTACAGGAAATAAAAGAAAAATGAAAGTTCAAGACAATCTGGTAAGTCTCATCACTTCTATCCAAGTCTTTGTATCGACTTCTTGATAAGCAGAACGATTTCCTCTTTGACCGGAAAACTCAAAACAAATCGATATCGTAACGATTTCTTTAGAAACTCGCAACGACTCTCTAGCCGTAACGATTTCTTTAGACCTCGTAACGATTTCTTTAGAACTCGCAACGACTCTCTAGCCGTAACGATTTCTTTAGACCTCGTAACGATTTTTAGAACTCGCAACGACTCTCTAGCCGTAACGATTTCTTTAGACCTCGTAACGATTTCTTTAGAACTCGCAACGACTCTCTAGCCGTAACGATTTCTTTAGACCTCGTAACGATTTCTTTAGAACTCGCAACGACTCTCTAGCCGTAACGATTTCTTTAGACCTCGTAACGATTTCTTTAGAATTCGCAACGACCTATAGTCATAACGATTCTTTAACCTATACGATTTCTTTAGACCTCGTAACGATTTCTTTAGAATTCGCAACGACTATATAGTCATAACGATTTCTTTAGACTTCATAACGATTTCTTTAGAGTTCATAACGATCTCACTATCAAACGCCTTGCTTTGTATAACGATTTCGTGTAACGATTTCCTTACAACTTGATAGTCATAACGATTTCGTGTAACGATTTCCTTACAACTTGATAGTCATAACGATTTCGTGTAACGATTTCCTTACAACTCGCAGTCATAACGATTCTTGTAACGATTCATAACTTTGCCATATAACGATTCATTATAACGTTTCCTACAAACTTGCTATAATTCATAACGATTTCATAAGTCAGCAAGATTCTTTTTATCGAATTTCTTGATGCATCAGTATAATGCCTTTAATAGCGTTGAAAAGTCAAAGTCATATCTTGTCCGTTGACTGCTATGCATTAAATGCTCTCTGATCGTATCTCCCATGCATGCAGACAATATCTTCCATTTCTATGCTACTCTGTCTACGTACTTTTTTAGACAGAAAGGAGCTTTGCTATATACTGCAATATCTGTTCCATCTCAACTAACAATAGACAGCAGTCTTAGCTGTCTTCTATTTATTGATGATATGCTTACAGATATCTGACAAGACTCATCTGGACAACGTTGGACACAAGATACAAAGTTCTATGACATCTCTTTGGCGTGTACACAAGGATAAAAGACTGACGATCAGAAGCTTCCTCAGTGACCAGTCTAACGTACACAAGGATAAGAGACAACGGACACTTCAACGTTCGAATTTGAATCAGCAGTTTAAATAGAAGACTCAAGACGGAAAAGATAATGAAGAAATCCATCTCTTAGATTTTAGAAGAAGAGCGAAGCTTCACTCCAACCTTGTTCTAAGCTCTTAGCTCTCTGTGCTCAAAAGGAATCTTTCATTTGTAAGAGCCTGTGTGGTCCTTGGAGAGAAAACCTTGTTAAATCTCTTTCTCTCTCGGGGGCTTAGGAGCTTCAGTGTGTAGCTGGTCAAGCTAGAGTCTGAAGCCTGTTTCACACCCTTTTTTATTAGGTTGTGTTCCCTTCTGGACGAAGGAAGACCTGGTGGTATCCAGGGTGGTTGTTGTTCCCTTCAGGCTGAAGGAAGACCAGTTGAGGCTGGGTGTAAGGATCCTTAAGGGGGATTGTACCCTTGGTAGTAAAATCCTGAGGTATTGCTCAGGGACTGGACGTAGGTCTCCTGTGGAGAGGAGTTCCGAACCAGGATAAAAATCCTTGTGTCTTGTGGATGTGTTTTGTGTGATTGTTGTCTTGTTTGCTCTAACTCTAACCTTGTTATTAAGTTGTGCAATCCTTTCAGTAAACAGGTTTTAATCAGAGATCGAAGTTTTAATAACCCATTCACCCCCCCTCTGGGCTAGCTAGCTGGGCAACAAGTGGTATCAGAGCTCGTCTCTTCGACAAAGAAGAAGATCCAACGATCTGAAGAGCAAAGATCAATGGCAGCCCAAAGTAACTTCGAAGGTCAGTCAGTCAACAGGCCTCCCTTGTTCGATGGAGAAGATTACACATACTGGAAGACTAGAATGGAATATTTTCTACAAGGTCATGATTACACAATCTGGTCCATTGTAGAAGAAGGTGATCTTTTGGTCACAAACGCTAAGGCTCAGTGGACAGATGATGATAGGAAAAGAATATCCTTAAACTGCAAAGCCAAGAGCATATTATGCTGTGCCCTAAGCAAGAAAGAGTTCAATAGAGTCTCAGCCTGCAAGTCCGCAATGGAGATGTGGGAAAAGCTCAAAATTACCTATGAAGGGACAGACAAGGTAAAGGAGACAAGAATGATATTCTAGTAGCTCAATATGAAAGATTTCAGATGCAGACAGGTGAATCAATAACTCAAATGTTCAGCAGATTCACTGACATCACAAATGGATTAGCGGTTTGGGAAAGGTCTATAATGCACCAGATATGGTTAGAAAAGTCCTCAGATCTTTACCATCTTTGGACTCCGAAGGTAACAGCCATTGAAGAAGCCAATGATTAAAATTAATGTCATTGGAAAAGCTAATAGGATCTCTCATGGCTCACGAGATAAACATGGAGAGATTAGGAGAATCCTCCAGCAGAAGGAAACAATCAAATGCTCTCAAAGCAAGTGAAGATAATTCAGAAGAATCTTTGGATAATAGTGAGAGTAGTAAAGACAGTGATGATGAAGAAGCGATGCTGTCTCGAAGACTTCAAAGGATTCTAGCAAAGAAAAAGAAGTATCAGTCAGAGGAAGAAATTTTTTAGAAAAACAAAGATCAGAAAACCAGAAGTAAAGGATCAAAAGAAAGGAGAAGTGATCTGTTATGAATGCAAAAAGCCTGGACACATCAAGGCAGATTGTCCCATGATCAAAAAGAGTGATCACAAGAAGAAGGACAACTTCAGAAGATTTAAGAAGTACAAAAAGAAAGCAATGGCAGCTGCTTGGAAAACAGCAGTGACTCAGACAGTGAGTCAAGCTCGAGCAGTGAAGGTGAAGAAGCCAACTTGGCTCTAATGGCCAACACCGAGGACAAGGTAACTTCTGACTCTTCTTTTGATTCATGCAATGATTCAGATTCTGACAATTTGGAAAATGCTTTTAATGAACTTTATGAAAAATACAAAGAAGTATGCAAATTACTTAAAACTAGTAAGAAAAATATAATCTGTCTAGAAAATACAAATTCAGACCTAAGAACAGAAAATGAAGAACTTGAAAAACAAATTACTGAACATAAAAGAAGAAATGAATTATTATGTGAAGATTTAAAAGAGAAAAATAAGAAAATAAATCTTCTAGAAAAACAAGAAGACTTAGGTGAATTTAAAATAGAAATAGAAAGACTAAATAAAGAAAATGATAATCTATCAAGTACACTAGAAAATTCACCAATGGTAAAAACTCTTTAATATTAAAAGGTGCTAGGAGATCGGGTAAAAAGAAAAATGGATTAGGATATACACCCCAGACAATGAAGAAACCATAATATACCCTAAAACATATCCAACACCAAAATTTGTACCCGAACAAGATATAGCATACAAAGCTGATTTCAAATATATAGAAAAAGTGACTAAGTTATCCTGCTGCAGTCACTGCAACAAGTTAGGACATATTAAAATTACATGCCCAACAAGACATAAAAAATGGATATTAAAAGGTAAAGTTGATGATACTAACCAATCAGGACCCAAAAGAATTTGGGTACCTAAAGCTTGATGTTCTCATTTCAGGTTAACCCTCGAGCATCCAAATGGTATTTGGATAGTGGGTGCTCAAGGCATATGTCAGGCAACAAGAAGATATTTGTTGATCTCCAAGCTGAAGAAGGTACAGTCACCTATGGAGATAATGGAAAAGGGACTGTGATAGGAAGCGGGTCTGTGAACAT
This sequence comes from Colocasia esculenta, assembly GCA_014218235.1. NCBI lineage: Eukaryota > Viridiplantae > Streptophyta > Magnoliopsida > Alismatales > Araceae > Colocasia > Colocasia esculenta. The sequence continues at coordinate 137,125,561 of CM024756.1, forward strand.
CAAAGGAAAATCAGTTATAGAAGATGTAATGCTGGTCAAAGGGTTAAAGCACAATCTCATCAGCATCAGCCAGTTGTGTGACAAAGGCCATCAAATTCAGTTTCAAGAATCAAAATGCAGTATCTTAAAGGATGGTGCAGTCATATTTGAAGCCTACAGAGAAAGAAATTTGTATGTTCTATATCTCGAGAAACTCAAGGATCAAGATGTGTGTTTGGCAGCTAGTAAAGATCAATCAACTGAGTTGTGGCACAGAAGATTGGGCCACTGCAGCTTGGATGGGTTGAACAAGCTCAGAAAGAGAAAACTAGTTGAAGGACTGCCAAAGGTAAATTTCAGATTGGATAGCATTTGCAGACCTTGTGCAAGAGGAAAGCACACCAAGAGCTCCTTCAAATCAAAGACTGTAGTAACCTCCTCAAAGCCCTTAGAACTACTTCACATGGATTTATTTGGGCCAATGAGAACTACCAGTTTGGGAGGAAAGAATTTTGGATTTGTAATAGTTGATGATTATTCAAGATTCACTTGGGTATCCTTTTTAGAGCACAAAGATGACACATTTGAAAATTTTGTCAGCTTCAGTAAGAAAGTTCAGAAAGATCAGAAATTCTCAATTGTCTCTATTCGATCAGATCATGGTGGTGAGTTTCAGAATGAAAAGTTTACGAAGTTCTGTGATGATCAAGGAATTGAGCACAACTTCTCAGCTCCAAGGACACCTCAACAGAATGGAATTGCTGAGAGGAAAAACAGAACTCTTTTGGATATGGCAAGAACCATGTTGTCAGAATATGATCTGCCAAGATATTTCTGGGCCGAAGCTATCAACACTGCATGTTATATCATAAATAGAGTGATGATCAGGCCAATTCTGAAAAAGACGTCTTATGAACTCTACAAAGAAAAGAAGCCAAAGATTAGCCATTTCAGAATATTTGGATGTCCTTGCTTCATCCATAACAATGGAAAAAGGGACATTGGTAAGTTGGATGCCAAATCAGATGAAGGCATCTTCATGGGGTACTCTTCTAAACCCAAAGGTTATAGAGTTTTCATAAACGTTCCTTATTGATTGAACAATCAGTACATGTTATTTTTGATGAATCTAACCCTTCCTTGAAAAAGGAAGAAATTAGTGACATTGATGATGCAGATGACTTGTCCGAAAAATTAAAGAATACTTCAATTAAGGACAAAGAGGATCCAACTCTGGAAGAACTGCAGCAAACAGAAATCCAACATGAAGATCTTCCAAAGGAATGGAGATATCAGAAAGATCACCCTCCTGAAAACATCATTGGTGATCCATCTGTAGGGGTAAGAACTAGAGGTAATGTAATTCCATGCGACTATTTAGCATTTGTTCTCAAGTAGAGCCTAAGACAGTCAATGAAGCTTTATCTGATGAATCTTGGATATTAGCCATGCAAGATGAACTAAATCAGTTCAAGAGAAACCAAGTATGGTCACTTGTTCCTAGACCATCCAATCATTCAGTTATTGGCACCAAGTGGGTGTTCAGAAATAAACTGGATGAGTCTGGAATAATCTTAAGGAACAAAGCCAGATTGGTGGCTCAAGGCTACTCCCAAGAGGAAGGCATAGATTTCGATGAAACTTATGCACCTGTAGCTAGACTTGAGGCCATTAGGATTTTACTTGCTTATGCATCTGCACTTGATTTAAAACTTTTTCAAATGGATGTCAAATCAGCCTTTTTAAATGGTTTCATCAAGGAGGAAGTTTATGTTGAACAACCTCCAGGTTTTGACGACACTGAATTTCCAAATCATGTATTTAAACTACATAAGGCTTTATATGGTTTAAAGCAAGCTCCTAGAGCCTGGTATGAAAGGCTCAGTACTTTCTTATTAAATCATGGTTTCACTAGAGGTAAAGTAGATAGTACATTATTTATAAAATCTAAGGTTAAACATATACTTCTTGTACAAATCTATGTAGATGATATTATTTTGGATCTACTGATGAATCTCTTTGCAAGTACTTTGAAAAGCTTATGCAGGGAGAATTCGAAATGAGCTTGATGGGGGAGTTAAGCTACTTCCTTGGATTGCAAATCAAGCAAGGGAAGGATGGCACTCATATCTGTCAAGCAAAGTACACCAAAGAGCTGTTGAAGAAATTTGGATTTGAAGATGCAAAGCCATTATCAACTCCAATGAGCACATCAACCAGAATGGACAGTGATCAAAAAGGTAAAAGGGTAGATCAAAAGAATTATCGAGGTATGATAGGATCATTACTTTACTTAACTGCCAGTAGACCAGACATTTTGTTCAGTGTATGCATGTGTGCTAGATATCAGGCAGACCCTAGAGAGTCTCACTTAATTTCTGTAAAAAGAATATTTAGATATTTAGCTAGAACTCATGACTTAGGTCTCTGGTATCCTAGATCTTGTGAGATAAATCTAATAGGATATTCAGATGCTGATTATGCTGGTTGCAAAGTAGATAGAAAGAGCACCAGTGGATGTTGTCAGTTTCTTGCAGGATGCCTAATATCATGGACATCCAAGAAACAAAATTCAGTAGCTCTATCAACAGCTGAGGCGGAATATGTTGCTGCTGGAAGTTGCTGTACACAACTTCTTTGGATAAAGCAACAACTTGAAGATTTCGGCATTCACATCAAATCAATTCCTCTATTGTGTGATAATACAAGTGCCATCAACCTCACCAAAAATCCAGTTCAACACTCAAGGACGAAGCACATTGAGGTAAGATATCATTTTATTCGAGACCATGTAGCTAGTGGTAATTTAGAAATTTCGTTTATAGATACAAATGGTCAATTGGCAGATATCTTCACAAAAGCCCTACCTGAAGAGAGATTTACATCTCTTAGAAGGGAACTAGGGATGTGCAATTTGTGAAGAATTCTTCTGATTTTATTGACATATAAATTTTCAGATTAAATGAAAGTTCTCTCTCCGTTAAAGTTAAGCAAAACTCAGTTATCTATATGCTTTGACCGCTTCTGTGTGGAAAGTTGTTTGACTTGTCAAATCTTTTGTCGCTTTCTATCTTTACCGCCTTTGGCGCTCCTCCGTTCAATAAAGTAATATTATTTTATCCAAATCGCTTTGAGATCGACTCGTCTTCTACCTTTACCCTTTTTATCCTCTATCTGTTCACCCAAAGCCGATGCCCTAACGATTTTGGGATCGACTCTCTGCAACTTTCGAAGCCTTCTTCTCTTCCCGCGAAGAATTCCTTCGAGAACTTCCGTCCCTTCCATCATCCTCCCTTCCAGAATCTTTTCTTCTCTGCACCCATGGCCGCTCCGTTGATCTCCGGAAGTGTTGGGGGCTACAGTGCTGAGTATTTATCCCCAAGGGAGCAAGAAAGATTTACGTTTGTGAAGACGAAGATTTGCGGAAATAAGGCAGTGGATGTTCAGAATCTTGAGAAGAATGGCATGGCCAGGCTAGTTGATACTCTAAGAAGATTGCAGTGGATGGATGTGGTCACCTTCAGTGAGGTAAGCTACCCGGACTTGGTAAAAGCCTTCTACATTTGTCTGAAGTCAGAAGCAGATGGGTCCCTTGTTTCCTCTGTCAAGGGCATCCAAATCAGAATAACCCATGAGCTTTTGCGTGATTGTTTGGAGTGAAGACCTCTGGATTTAGTGGCATTCACTCTGTGAATGATGAAGTCAAAGGTCTCGGGATTATCGGTCCAGGATTTAAGTTAAAGGATGGGAAGCTTGATATTAATCAGATGTCCGCATTCAATAGATTGCTTCACTTTATAGTCTGCCAAATCTTAGTACCTCGTAGTGCTACCTTTTCTTCATGCACTAGGGCAGATTCGGACATAATGTTCTGGGCAATCCAGAACAAAGAGATAAACCTGGCCGCAGTGATGATTGAGCGAATGATGTTTGCACATGCTCAGTTATGGGAAACAAAGAGCAAGTTGAATGTTTCCCTTCCGTATGCTCATCTACTGACCAAGATTTTCAAGCACTTTGGAGTAGATTTGTCAGGTGCAGTAGCTGAAAAGATGGGCCAGTCTATAAGGTCCAGAAATCTGAAGAAAAGTGGATTCTCAGTGGTAGAAGGAATGTGGTCAAAGACTTCTGTGGCTGAGGGAGAGGCAATCATTGCAGATCCAGCAGAGCAAGCAGCACAGATCCAGCAGAGCAGCAAGCAGCAGATCCAGCAGAGCAAGCAGCAGCAAATCAAGCAGAGCAAGAACCAGTAGAGTCAGCTGTGGGATGCCAATCCGAAGCTCAATTGGAAGAGGGTGCAGCTGGTGTGGCAGATTCCTTGCCCACCACCTTAGTCGCCTCTATTTTAAGAGAGGTATTGGATTCCATTCCCTCCATCTCAGTCTCTTCTAAGGCAGGTGGACCTGATGAAGAAGTTATGGCAGCAGGCCATACTGAAGTTCAGTCTGAATCGGTTGCAGATGTTGAGGTACAAGCAGGTACTCAACAAGATGTGGTCATGGAAGAAGCTCCTAGCCAAGGGGAGCAAAGTAGAGTGATCCTGAAGTATCTGAATCAGTGGCAGAAGGCCACTTGGAGAAAGTTGTCTGGAAGAAGCTCCTGCTCAGGGGGAGCAGAAAGTATTGAAGTCCCTGCTCCCATTCAGGGGGAGCAAGCTGAGATTGAAAAGCCAGAGAATGAAGCTTTTCTGAGAAAGCTGCACCTACTCAGGAAATTCCAGCTCCAGCCATGGTTGATGTTAGTGAAGGCCCAAGTACAACTATAAATCTTGAGGAGCCTGTCACTCATCAAGGTAAGCAGAAGAGAATTGTTCACAGAAGGTCAAGGAAGGGCCTAGAAAAGTGAAGTTGAAGCCTGTTATGGCTTGTTAAAGGCCCAAGGAGAGATCTTGGCATCAGTCCAGTCTAGCATACAAGGCATTGTTTCAATCAAGCTTCAACTTCCTCAGACGTATTCAATAAGAAATGCAATGAGGTATTTCAATAAAGAGATGTCTGATATGAAGAATTTGCTGGCTAATCTTTCAAGGTCTAGTGGTGTCCCTCCTGCACCCACTCAGAGCAGTCCAGCTGAAGTTCCTAGGCCACCAGGGCCTCCAGCAGAAGTCTCTCGGCAACAGGGCCACCAGTTCAAGGGTCAGGGCCATCAGGGCCATCAGTCGTGAGGTACCCGGACCAGTGGCAGCCTCAGGGTCTTCAGGACCCTCTCCAGCAGTCAGAGAGAGTCAGGCCAAAGGGAAAGAGCCAGTGTCAGTCTCCAAGGCCCCTGATACTTCATCTCTTGCCACTCCAACCCTCTCCACACCTTCATCTCCTTCTACTGCACCTCCTGCTCCACCAACCATAAAACATCCCATGCCTCGCACCCAACCTTCCTCATCCTCTACTTCATCTCAACCCTCCTTCTCTCCTACTCCAGCTCACATCTCAGCTCCATCCTCATTAACTCCTAAACCTTCACCTATTAAAATTCAAACATCTCCTTCAACCAACCTCTTCCTTTAATCCTAAACATTTTTCTATCCTCCTACTCCTCCTAATTCTGTTATCTTTCCTCCAGATAAACCTCTGCCTCTTGGTGTCTTTGACACCAATGTTCCAGACAATTTTGAAAGGAACACCCTCCTCACCATTCTTTCCACAGCCTCTCACATTCACAGGACTGACCCTCCCAGTCCTGCCTTGAAAAAGAGAAAAACCTCCTCATCTCTAAGCACTCCTTCTGTTCCTCTATACCCTCCTTTATGGTACTCTCTTACCCTTGATCCTAAGAGAAGACCTATCTACAAAGAATACCTCCAGAAATGCATTCTTTCTACCATTTATGGTATTCCTTTTCTCAACCTATCCGAACACCTGGACATTGTTCTTCCTTTTACTCAGATATCTCAAGCTTTCAAATCCAAAATCCTTGAGGGCACTGAGTTCAAGACTGAAGATCAGTGGGCAGCTATCAAAGGAAATAAGGCTCAGTATGCAAAATACCTGACTGCAAGGGCCGAATCCCTCACTCACAGAGCTCACCCACTCACCTTCTCTGAGTGGTTTATCATCCAGCACAAGAACTCTTGGGGATCCTTCATTTTGAAGGAAATTCGCATTGCCAGAGCTTTCAGCTGTACAGTGACTTCTGTTACTTGAACAAAATTCCAGAAGTTCAGTTTTGCCAGTTCCATTCGCAGATTACTGTGCTGAAATCAGAAACCCCTCTCAACCTTCCTCTTAAAGTAGACTTTGTCTCTTTCAAGGTTGATTTTCCAGTTCTTCTGCCGAAGCTGCACTCTTTAGTGTTTGATTCAGATGCTGGGTCTCATGCTCTAGATATGTTTGCAAGACAGATGGGCAGGATGTCAGCCAAGCAGGGCAGATCTCCTTCCTTTTTGCGGTTCATCTTCAGAGAATATCACTCTGGCCGCATGTCTTCTCAGACCTTAGCTCCACTCATTTCTGAGTGTGAAAGACTCACCTCATCAGAATGGGAGCTTCTCTATCAGGCCTCTTATCAGCAATTGGAAGCCATCAATCAAGATCTGTTAGTCAGAGGAAGCCTGCTCTTTCTGCAGAAGCTTTTATGGATCTAAACTCCATCGCACCCATACCAGAGATCTATGCTGTATGGGCATCTAGATATTCTGCTTTCTATGCCTTAAAGCAGGATTGTTAAATCAACAAATTCACTATCCAATTCCTTGGACAGATTTCTCCATAGGGCCAGTTTTGGTAAGAGTACTTACTTCAGATTCATTTTGGACAAAACTCAGTATGGAGAATTCTTAGAGCAGCAAAGGCAACTCTACATTCAGAGGAACATCCCTTCCATGGGACCCTCCTTCTCAGTTGCCTCTGGCGTTTTTCTGCAAATTTTTGAGGATCTTGAGATCAAGGCATGGGCTGTTGTCTCACAGCATGCCTCCTTGTTATCTCCTCTGTATTATCTTTCTCCATCCTAATATAAATCTTTCTCTCTTCTTTGTCTCACCGCTTATCTTTTTGCTTAATGACAAAATGGGGGAGACAACTAACGTAAATCTGAAAAACATTTCATTTTTTGTATGATGTTTAGTATATTTTGTCATCATCAAAAAGGGGGAGATTGATGACCAAACTGTCCCCATAATAAATATTTCTATTTATTTATATATTAATTTTGATGATTAACAAAATAACACTAATGGATTACTTGAGCCTTGAGAACAGGAAATAAAAGAAAAATGAAAGTTCAAGACAATCTGGTAAGTCTCATCACTTCTATCCAAGTCTTTGTATCGACTTCTTTGATAAGCAGAACGATTTCCTCTTTGACCGGAAAACTCAAAACAAATCGATATCGTAACGATTTCTTTAGAACTCGCAACGACTCTCTAGCCGTAACGATTTCTTTAGACCTCGTAACGATTTCTTTAGAAACTCGCAACGACTCTCTAGCCGTAACGATTTCTTTAGACCTCGTAACGATTTCTTTAGAACTCGCAACGACTCTCTAGCCGTAACGATTTCTTTAGACCTCGTAACGATTTCTTTAGAACTCGCAACGACTCTCTAGCCGTAACGATTTCTTTAGACCTCGTAACGATTTCTTTAGAATTCGCAACGACTCTATAGTCATAACGATTTCTTTAGACCTCGTAACGATTTCTTTAGAATCGCAACGACTCTATAGTCATAACGATTTCTTTAGACTTCATAACGATTTCTTTAGATTATAACGATTTCTTCATTGATCATAACGCCTTGTTTGTAAACGATTTCGTGTAACGATTTCCTTACAACTTGATAGTCATAACGATTTCGTGTAACGATTTCCTTACAACTTGATAGTCATAACGATTTCGTGTAACGATTTCTTACAAACTGCAGTCATAACGATTTCGTGTAACGATTTCTTTACACTTACAGTCATAACGATTTCTTAACGATTCCTTACAACTGCTATAATTCATAACGATTTCATAAGTCAGCAAGATTCTTTTTATCGAATTTCTTGATGCATCAGTATAATGCCTTTTAATAGCGTTGAAAAGTCAAAGTCATATCTTGTCCGTTGACTGCTATGCATTAAATGCTCTCTGATCGTATCTCCCATGCATGCAGACAATATCTTCCATTTCTATGCTACTCTGTCTACGTACTTTTTTAGACAGAAAGGAGCTTTGCTATATACTGCAATATCTGTTCCATCTCAACTAACAATAGACAGCAGTCTTAGCTGTCTTCTATTTATTGATGATATGCTTACAGATATCTGACAAGACTCATCTGGACAACGTTGGACACAAGATACAAAGTTCTATGACATCTCTTTGGCGTGTACACAAGGAAAAGACTGACGATCAGAAGCTTCCTCAGTGACCAGTCTAACGTACACAAGGATAAGAGACAACGGACACTTCAACGTTCGAATTTGAATCAGCAGTTTAAATAGAAGACTCAAGACGGAAAAGACCCTGAAGAAGAAACAACTCTTGATTTAGAAGAAGAAGAGCGAAGCTTCCACTCCAACCTTGTTCTAAGCTCTTAGCTCTCTGTGCTCAAAAGGAATTTCTCATTTGTAAGAGCCTGTGTGGTCCTTGGAGAGAAAAACCTTGTTAAATCTTTCTCTCTCGGGGGCTTAGGAGCTTCAGTGTGTAGCTGGTCAAGCTAGAGTCTGAAGCCTGTTTCACACCCTTTTTCTTATTAGGTGTGTTCCCTTCTGGACGAAGGAAGACCTGGTGGTATCCAGGGTGGTTGTTGTTCCCTTCAGGCTGAAGGAAGACCAGTTGAGGCTGGGTGTAAGGATCCTTAAGGGGGATTGTACCCTTGGTAGTAAAATCCTGAGGTATTGCTCAGGGACTGGACGTAGGTCTCCTGTGGAGAGGAGTTCCGAACCAGGATAAAAATCCTTGTGTCTTGTGGATGTGTTTTGTGTGATTGTTGTCTTGTTTGCTCTAACTCTAACCTTGTTATTAAGTTGTGCAATCCTTTCAGTAAACAGGTTTTAATCAGAGATCGAAGTTTTAATAACCCATTCACCCCCCCTCTGGGCTAGCTAGCTGGGCAACATGTAAGAGGGTTGAGACAATTAGGCAATTTAGTGTGAAACCACAATCCTATGCAATCATCTAGCGCAGAGATTTAAACAATTCAAACCATTGCACATAGGATTTTTTAGGTGGTCGGAAATACACCTGTGATTCCTAGTCCACCCCTCACACAGTGAGGACACTCTACCAAAATTGAGTAAAACTCACACTGGAGGCACAACGACTCCAATCACACTTGAGATTAGACAACTCACACACATAAATTCCAAAGCACAACCCGTCCAGAAACTGGCACACGTGCTCAACACACACACTGAGGTTCAACTCACCAAAACCGAGGCTCAAGGCTCACAAACAAAAGCAGATCAAGACAACATAAATCAGAGACTTTAGCATGATCGGATCCAGGCAAATGCATTCACAGAAGAAACTTGTGCAATAATTTCATGCACCAAATCTCATGGTGAATTGGAAGAACACTTCAGAATTGTAAGAAATAGTACAGTATTGTGTTATGAGATGAGATTCCTGGCAGAAGGTTGAATTGAAGACGGTATGGTGGATGCTTCAATCACTTGGCGATGCTCTACTCAATGCTCTGAATCACCTAACTCTCTTCAATTGATCTTGATTAGTGGATCTGCTCCCTTGGAAGTGCTTTCAACTTATTTACAGAATCTCGCCTTTCACTCCCTCGGCTTTCCAAGGAAGTAGATGGTACCACAGCAACGAGAAGGAGTAGGAGCGGAGAGATTCCTCCTTTTGCGCAAAAGCTTTTGCGGATCTCTGGAGGTCTCCTAGTCTTGGGGGCAATATTGGGGGTATATATTGCCCCATAAGTCAATGTACCCTGGGGCATACTGCGTGGGCACTGATCCAAGGCAACTTCCCTGAACCCAGTAAAACCACATGTATAGAGGAAAAACCATGTTGAGACTCGGCCAGAGTGTGTCGACACCACCATGGAGTGTGTCGACACCCGGTCCCAGGCAGGCAAAATGATCTCCTGGAAGCTGGGTCTAGTGTCAACACAACCACTGAGTGTGTCGCATACTTGACCCTGTCTTCAGAATGGCTTCAAGGACAGTAAGCAGTGTCGACACACCAATGGATGTGTCAACACCACATGACAAAAGCTGTATAGCCCTGAGAATTTAACAAAATAAGCTATTAAAAAGGTATTATCATCAAAGTATGAAGTGTAAAATATTCAAAACATGTTGTTGGGCATTAGTATATATAAATGAGGCATGTACATGTTCAACCCACAAGCACAAAATCACAAAGTGTCATCATCAAAACTAGAGAGAGAGGGATATTAAAACCACACTCAACCCACATTCTCCCCCTTTTGATGATGGCAACATTGAATCAAACATGAAATTTGATTTATTTTATACAAATGTGATTTGAGCATTCTTTCACAAAATCCCAAGCACACATAATGATGACAATGAAATTCAAACATCTTCATTTACTCATCAGGGTCATTGAAAGAGAGTTTCTACAAAATTGACAGTGTCACAACCAAAACAAAATGTTACTAACAAGCATTCCCTTTCAAAATGAACCATACAAAATATAACAATCACATCCAAATTTTTTTTGCTAACAAGCACCCCTTCACAACATGAACCAACCCCTGAACAAACCCTACTCCCCTTTGACATCATCAAAACAAGAGAATCTATCAAGAGGATGAAGGTGGACAAAGCATAGACTCAATAGACTGCATTTCTGGCGTCCAAAGCAGATAAGTTTGTCCTCAACTGAGTTTGCATGGTGGACAAACGAGTATGCACAGTTCTTCCATCGTTGATGATTATCTGAATGTGCTCTTGAAGTGTACTGAGATAAGTTGGAACTTGAGATGAAGTTGAAGATGAGCTTGGCCATTGCTTGATGGTTGGATATTCCAGAGCTCAACCTGAGTTCTGCTCTCCTCATCAATGTGAGCTAAGAATGCCTTCATTCTATCCATATAATCAACTAAGTGAGCAAACGACAGTCGAGTCTTAGACACAAGTGAGACAGTTCTCTTGACTGTTGAAAAGATCTCGCTGAGTGTTAGCTAGAATCCTGGAGAACTGCTTCATCTTGTCTTGAAGTCCTTTCATTGGACCAACAAGCACTTCCAAGGGGCCAATAAGTTGTTGAACGATGAGTTGCATGTTCTGCTAGCTTTTCTGTCTAATGAACTGACCATTAACTGTATTTTCCAACCGTTGAATGCGAAGCTCAAATCTGTCGGCCAGTTAGTATAGAGATTGAGAGTGACAAACTTTCTTCAAGAAAGGTATGCAGCGCTGGTGAACAGAAGGTCCACCAGTAGAAGTAGATGTTGAACCAGTGAATTGGTGAAAGAAGGATGGAGGATCCACATCATGAGGTAGAGGTGAAGAACCCTGAAGTGTAGGTGAAATGGTGTATCCTGTGGAACGTGGACTGGGCAAAAAAAAAAAAAAGATGATATCAAGAAAAACTTGGATGGGGTCTTTATGATATGAAAGAGGTATGAAATCAACTTGTCAAGGATTTTTAATATGTTGAAGAATCCATTTGTCATTTCTTAACAAAAACTCACTGTTAATTTAAGGGTTAAGCAACAACTTACAAGATATGTTCATTGATTAAAATGAAACACTGAAATGAATTTTTGAATGATATAGGACATTCAATACAGTCAATGGAAATCTTTCATATTCTTCTAATCCAAGGTAATGAAAATTTCTTTTTGAATGAAGTCATTGTGATGAAGTAAAACAGTCTTAATCAATCTGATTTGGGGTAAGGTTGTTGTTTTGTGACTGAATTTTTGTGGACATTTTTTTTAATCAACTTTCAAATGTATTAAATCTTGTTCACATAAGAACTAATACTTTTTACACACCATAGTCCCTGGGTACTAAGATTTACTCATTATTCAGTTTCAAAGGGGCAAATGATAACCTTTTGACATGAAAATATACGTTTATGAGACGCCAATATTTCCAGTTACTCAGTTATCACCAAGATTTGTATTTTTTTTTAATTTGCGTTTACCCTTTGAACAGAGATAGCAACAAAAACGCTTCATGACATACATGTCACTTCATTCTTTGTGAAGGTTTGTAGTTTCTCAGCATTAGTGTCATTACTCTGTTGAAAGAAAGATGGAAAGTGAATGAAATAAAAAAAAATCAACATTCTCCCTCATCAGTTGTAAAAGAGATGTCTAAATTCAATGCACAAGTAATCTTCATGTCTTTAAAGAAAATTAGATTACTTTAGGAGTTCAGAATATAATTGAAGATTGACTGTAAAAATGTAATAGATCAGTCAAAAAAGCCATTCTGTTGTTTCTTTTGATAAGATAATGAACATCTCATGAATAGGAATGTATCAACACATGAATTAATTCTGAGTTTATGTAAGAAAAGAAGTATGAATTCTTTAGCTCCCCCTGAGTGTGATTCAGAAGTCTTTCATTAAGATAAAGAGAATCAAAAAATTTGAATGAAAAAATTAAGATGAGCAGAAATGTTTTTATTGAAGGACAGGGACTCCCCCTCAACAATTGCATACAAGACTCTTGATACTTGGCGGAGACATATACTCACGCATAGTGAAAGTGTCAGATAAGCCTGACTTGTCTTTCTTCAAATCACTATTGATATACCAAGAATGCCAATGCAATGTGAGAGTGAGGAACTTCTTTGCAGAGTTGAGAGTAGAGTGTTTAAATGCAAAAATAGATAGAAGAATGCAAGAAATATTACAGCATGAAGCAATTACTCCCCCTATAATGTGCCTAACAAAGACACACAAACACTCAACCCAATGATGGAGAGGTCAAGAAGAATGTGGACATTTGCATGGATCCAAGCTCTCTTCTTAGAGATGAGAATCTATTTTTCTGGAAGAGGCTTAGTGAAAATATCAGCAATTTGATTTTCAGTTTCAATGAAATGAAGTTCAAGAGATTTCTTAGCAACCTCATCCCTCAAGAAATGATGCCTAATATCAATGTGTTTTGTGCGTGAATGCTGAATTGGATTTTTAGACAAATTAATAGCACTGTGTTGTCACAATAAAATGGGAATGCATCCTAACTTATGATATAGTTAGGAGCTAGTGTTTCACCCAAAGAATTTGTGTGCCACAACAACCAGCCGTAACATACTCATCCTCTGCAATGGATAGAGCAAACTGAGTGTTGCTTTTTGGAAGCCCAAGAAATCAAGCATCACCTCGATATACGCAAAAGCCACTAGTACTTTTCTATCAAGCTTACAACCCACATAATCAGCATCACAATAAGCAATCAAATCTAATTTACAACCAGCCGGATACCAAATGCCAGTTTACATGTTCCAACAAGATATTTAAAAATTCTTTGACAGCTAAATGTGACTTTCTTTAGGATTAGCTTGAAAACTTGCACACAAACACACACAAAATTGAATATCAGGTCTAGAAGTAGTGAGATAAAGTAGAGATCCAATATACCTCTGAGGTCTTTGGGTCTACTGACTTCCAAGTGAGTCTTCTTCTAGTTTTACATTTACTGCAATTGGTGTGCTTGAGTGCTTGAGGTTCTGAAAGTCAAAACTTTTCAGGAGTTCTTTGACATACTTTGTTTGACTTATAAGATCCCTTCACTGGTTGGGTTAACTGCAATCCCAAAAAGAATTGTAAACCCCATAAGCTCATTTCAAATTCAGTTTCATTTAGTTAGCAAATCAGTGCAAAATCTTTATTTGTGGATCCAAAAATTATGTCATCAACATAAATTTGGACAAAAATTATCTGTACTTACTGTTTTTGTAAACAAGGTTTGATCAACATTACCTCGAGTGTATCCTTATCAAGAAAAATGTGAATCAAACGGTCATACCAAGCTCTTGGAGCTTGCTTGAGACCATAAAGAGCCTTATGAAGTTTGAAAACATGATCAAAAAAATTTTCATTTTCAAAGCTGGAGGTGTTCTACAAAAACATTCTTTGATGTAACCATTTAAAAAAGGCACTCTTATATCCATTGGTAAACTTTGAATTTCAATGAAGATGCAAAGGTAAGAAATATTTCTCACAGCTTCTAGTCTAGCTACAGGGGCATATGACTCTTCAAAAATCAATGCCAAACTCTTGATTTTAACCCTTGGCAACTAGTCTAGCTTTATCCTAACAACCAGTCAATTTTTATTCATTTATTTCTAAATACCCATCTAGTGCCAATAACAAATTGGTCACTAGGTCAGGTACTAATTCCCACACTTGATTTCTGTCAATGATGAAGTCATCATGCATTGCATTGATCCAATCTTCACTCATTAGAGCTTCATCAATTGACTGGGTTCAGTTTGGGAAATTAGTACTAGTGGGTCTTCATTATTGCATTCAAAAAAGATGATCTAGTTCTAACTCTATCATGCACATTGCCAACTGCATTCTCAATTGGATGATCTCTCAAAAATCTGTTTTAGGAATTACCTCTTGAGATGCATTCAAGTCTGGAACAATATTACTGATCCACGGTGGTAGGTGAATGGTTGTCCAGACTTTCAGTGAGTCTTATTTTCCTCCATGGTTGGTGAAGACTCAACAATGAAATCATCCTCTCCTTATTTTGATGAGCTCTACAAAGTAGAATGAATCATCTGTTGAAAATGAGTTTTCACAAAGACTACATGTGGAGATTCTCCACAGTTTTATTTTGAGAATGTACACTCTAAAAGCTCTAGAGATTCTGAATAACCAAGGAAGATGGCTTCATGACTTTGGCATCAAACTTATCAAGATTCTTTATTTTTATTATGTACAAAGTATTTGCAACAAAAAACTTTAAAGTAAGATAAAGTTGGCCTTTTGTTTTCAACAGTTCATAGGGAGTTTTTGATTTTTGGTCTGACCAATGCTCTATTTAGAATGTGATTTGCTGTGTTTACAGCTTCACCTAGAGGATTTGGCAGTTGCTTTCCAAGAGCATAGATCTAGCCATTTCCACAAGTGTTCTATTCTTCCTTTCCACAACTCCATTTTGTTATGGAGTCATGAAGAAGAGAATTTGTGGAAAATGTTAGTTCAGCACACAAATCAGAAAAGTTTTGTTCTCAAATTCCACCTATGATCAGTTAAAATGGATTTGATTTTATGTGAGAACCTGTTAAGGCAGAGGTGCAGAAGTTCCTGAATTCTAAACAAGCATCATTTGTGGGATAGGAAAATAACCCATGTATATCTAGTAAAATCATCAAGATGACAAACCCAATCTTTTGCCACTAAGACTAAGAATCCTTGTGGCCCAAAAGGTCCATATGAAGCAATTCTAGTGGCTTAGATGTGAGTACATCATTGAAGGTTTTAAAAAGTTTTCTGGTTTGTTTTCCTTGAGCACATACCCCACAAGTTGATTCTCAATGTTTGAAAAAGATTCAGGAAGTCCTTTAACCAGATTAGTCTAAAAGTTATTTATTGTGTTGAAACTTGCATGACCAAGTCTTTTATGCCATGTCCATGCAACTCATCTTTATTTACAACTAAATAAATATTCAGCAAAGTTTTTATCAAGATTGATTATGTAGACATTGTTTTCTCTCTGCCAAAGAATTTTATTTTTCAGTTGAAGAGTAAATTATTTTGCAAAAATCTTATTCAAACACAACCTTTGACCTTTGTCACACCGTGGCTTATGCTTAACAAATTATAGTTCAACCATCAACTAACAGAACATTTTCAATTGAGTTTGAGGAGGATTACCAACCTTCCCAGATCCAATGATTTTTCCTTTATTTTTACCTCCAAATGTGATAGATCCTCCCTCCTTTTCAATCAGAAATGAGAACTTTGTTCTGTCTCCTGTTGTGTGTCGTGAACACCCACCTATCAAGAAACCATACATTGGAGTTGGGTGCACGACCTTCCTGCAAAATAAAATCAAGAAGAAGGAAGATTTGGTACCCAAACATTGTTGGGACCATCAGTGTGTTTGAGCAGAGATAATAGATCTTTTCTAATCATATTTGAGTTGTTTTTGGCATTTGATTGTTTCAGAAGTGATTTCTTTTTGCCAACTTAGCATTTCTTTTTTGGAATGAAACAACAGTGTTCTTTCTTTCATGAGCATGGAGGTTATGCAATTGAGCATGATCATTCATGTATGGAAATTCAAACCAAGGATTCTGTTGGTATCTTGGGAATTTTGGATAAAAGAATTGTGAATGGTACCCATAAGGATTATGATACCATTGATTCCAAGAGTTGATCCAATCAGATTGATGTGTTGTCTTGGATCTCCAAGAATTATCATGAAAGTTTCCTTTGTGTTTTGATTATTTTTCAAATTTTGTTTGATTTTTTTTAACTGATTGTTGATTTTCAGAGTTGGACAGGTCGACTGTTGGACTGGGTCGACTCAGCAACAACAACTTTCATCTTGTGGTGGCTGGGTCGACCTATTTGTTTCTTTTGGTTAGAGACATTCTTTTTGTTTTGATTCTTGAAAATTCAGATGTGTTATTTGACACTTGTTATTGTTGTTTTCTGGACTAGCACTTTAAACAAATTTTATTAAGGAGTTTTTGAAGATTTTTCTTTCTTTTCACCAGATATTCTTCAAGAATTTTTGTGTGGTGAATCTAGTCCATGTTTCTCAGATCTCATTCTTGCTCCTAACAATGCATCAAGAGTTTCTTTTCCTTTTGTGAAGGTTTCAATTACTTGTTCCTTTTCTTCCAACAAATTCTTAAGTTTCTAGATTTCATCAATATCTTGTTGCTTTTCCCTTTGTTGCAATTCTTTTTCAGAAAGTTTTCAAAGTCATTATTGGCCTTTTGAGATGCAATTTTCAGTTCATCAATTTCATTCAAAGTTCTTCATTTTCTTCATTGAGTTCATATATTCATTTCAAGTTCAGAAATTCTTCGATTCAATGAAGTATCATGCATGGCATTTCAAATTTCTTTTCAAATGTTTGTTTTCCTTCCTTATTTCAGAAAATTTTCAACAACCCAGCATATGCATCTTGCCAATCTTCAATAGTGTATTGTCAAAGGAAGTACCTACCTTTCCCCCCGCTGTGTTGGCCATAAAACATAGCTCCTCATTCCCTGAACTTGAGGACTTTTCTTCTTCATCCTCACTTGGTCATCATCTGACCAAGTTGCTACCATAGCTTTAGGCTTCTTCAATTTGTTGTTCTTTTTGTACTTGTCCTTTTTATTCTCAGGACATCCCCTTTCATATGTCCTGCCTTGTTGCACCTGTAGCAAATAATAATCTCATCAGTTTTTTTATTTATCTGGAATTGACTTTGAAGCAGAAGAATATTCCTTTTGCCAGAAGAGAATTTCTTATTTCTTCCATTTTCTTGATTTTAAAAATTTTCTGAATTGCCTAGTCATGAGGGCAAGTTCATCCTCATTGGACTCAGACTCTTCAGAACTTGATTTCTCTTGACTTTTCTCTTTGTTACTTGATGAGGCTTTAAGTGCTACTGGTTTGGCTTTAAGCATATGTTCTTCACTTCTTTTCAAATTTATTTCATATGTCATTAAAGATCCTATGAGTTCATCCAAAGAGATTTTGGACAAATCCTTAGAATCTTCAATCACAGTGGCTTAGTATGCCAGATAGATGATAGAGAGCGCAAAATCTTCTTACCAAATCAGCATCAGTGTACTCTTTACCTAGTGCCTTCAGTCCATTGACGATTGTCATAAACTAGCAAACATTTCAGAAATTGATTCATCAGATTTTCATCATAAACAATTCATTCAGAAACAAGTATGTTTGCTTTGGTTCCCTAACTTGAGATGTTCCCTCATACATTAATTCAAGTTATCCCACATCTCTTTAGCAGATTTACACAGGATTTCTTGAATATTCTTTAGGGTGGACTGCACACTGAAGCATGCTCATGGCACTATAGTTAAGAGTGGTCCTCCTAATCTGTCTCTAGTCCAATTCTCTTCATCTCCTTGATTTTTATAAGGACCCACTTCAACTACTTCCATATTTCATAGTTTTGAGCCCTAAGAAAAACTTGCATGCGATTTTCAATCCAATAAGAGTAATCAGACCCATTGAAAAATGGTGGCCTATTAATGGAATGACCTTCAGCAACAAAACCCGAGAATCCATTAAGTAGGAAGCAAAGTAGTAAAAATAATCAACCAATTCAAGCAATGTCACAAAAAGATCAGACAAAAAACTCAAATCAGATCAGAACAATTGTGAACCCGCTCTGATACTAATTGTAGGATCGAGTGATTAGGAAAACAGATCTAGAAGGGGGGGGGGGTTGAATAGATCTGTTGCCAATTCGCGGAAGCTTAAGAAAAATTAAAACTACTTTGACTTAGAGATCTAATCACAAAACAATTTTAGATCTGAAGTGTGAGGTGTGTAAGAGGAGGTGTGAGACAATTAGGCAATTAGTGTGAAACCACAATCCTATGCAATCATCTAGCGCAGATCAACAATTCAAACCATTGCACATAGGATTTTTAGGTGGTTCGGAAATCACACTGTGATCCCTACGTCCACCCCTCACACAGTGAGGACACTCTACTCAAAATTTGAGTACAACTCACCTGGAGCACAACGACTCAACACACACTGAGTTAGACAACTCACACATAAATTCCAGAGCACAACCGCT
>CM024756.1:137144298-137325403 GCA_014218235.1 Colocasia esculenta
CACATTGAGATATAAATCCTACCGTGCTACTTTGCTCATCCCCTACTTTTCAACATCATAGGTGACATTGAAGTGGAAGACGAAGGTCAAGACTTTGATGGAATACGTCAGAGTGATGAGCGTGTTCCACCCATAGCATCTAGTACTAGTTTCTTTTGAGAGTTGGATTAATGTAGTAGGTAGTGAGGTTATATGTAATTTTCCCTTTATTGAGTCGTAGTCCTATAGTTCAACAAATAATGAGTTTGTATTAGTTCTATTTTGAAACAAAGTGTTTGAGATTTGAATACAAGATTAGTTGTGTTCATTATTTGGGCCCTATTATTATGTTTGTGTTGATACACAACTAGTGCTCGCTAACTAGAGACTTATTTGCCGACTGCTCACATCTCAAATATCGATTTTAATCTCTAAATATATCCTATGTGTAATTCTCGGGACGTGACATTATCCAACGATTTCAGACTTTGCATGGATATAGAAACCTTTGTTTGTTTGCTCTTGATTCATGTGTAATCAAACTCGTATAAGCTACTTGTCAAGACCTACACCCTTGCAGAACAAGCGTATTAACAAAGACATGTGTCTCTAACTAGTCTATTAAGTTGATCCAACCCAAATTTCATATCGCAAGGAAATTCCTTTTTTGAAGTTTAGATAATGATGTTTCTTATTTCCATAAAAAACAAAACAAACAAAACATTCAATACTGCCATGCTACTTGTTAATAGTCAACCTTATTTTAAATATTATGTGAATTGAGATATATGACTCGTTTTTTTTTTAAGAAAACAAATCTAATATGAGTGTTGAAACATTAAATTGACTTCAATTTGTTATATAGAAAAGATGAAACAATGTAGAGTTTTAACAAGGAATATATCCACATAATGACATATAAAGTATTCAAATTTATTGTAATACTCAAGAGGTTATTCGGATAAATCATCAAAAGAATTGGAATAAAATGTAGTGTTCATATAACTCACTCCTTAGCACAATTTAAGTGTACTGAATAATAATGAACACGTTCAAAGTATTCAATACATACTGATGTATGTGGACCCTGTGGCCACACATGCTAGAGGTGGATTCTCCTACTTCATTACATTGACTGATGATCTCTCAAGATTTGGGCATGTGTAGTTAATGAAGTATAAGTTTGAAGCTTTTGGGAAATTCAGATAATACAAGAATAAAGTGAAGAAGCAAACTGGAAAGAGTATCAAGACTCTTCGATCAGATCGGGGAAGAGAATACTTGAGTATAGAGTTCACCTAATTCCTCAAGGACCATGAGATATTATCCTAATGGACTCATTCTCATGCACCTTAGCTCAATGGTGTATCGAAAGGAGGAATTGCACGCTGTTAGACATGGTGCAGTCCATGATGCATTTTGTCGATCTCCCCATCTCATTCTAGGGATATGCCTTAGAGACCGCAGCTTATCTTCTGAACAGAGTTCCGACTAAAATGATAGTGTCCACTCCATATGAGATATGGAAGGGAATAAGTTCGATCTTAAGGTTGTTAAGATTTGGGGCTGCTCTATCCAGTTTAAGAGACACTATCCTGATAAGTTGGAATCAAGGACAAAATGTGCATATTCAAGGGATACCCCAAGGAAACTTGTGGGTATTATTTCTATCACCCTAAAGTCCATAAGGTCTTTGTTGCCAAGAGAGCAGTGTTTATTGAGAAGGAACATGTCCTTGGTGAAAATAGTGGGAGCGTGATAGAATTGAGTGAGGTTGGAGATCAAGCTCAAGCATCATTCCGCAAGTAGAATCTATTCAGGTATCACACAAGATCCAACTTTGCATAGGTCAAGTAGAGTGTCTATTTCTCTTGAGAGATATGTGGGACATATCAAGGGACAGGACTCCGAGGACAAGATCCTCAGACCTACGAGAAGGCTATTATGAGCATAGACTCCAGGAAGTGGCAAGAGGCCATGAATTTTTAAAATGGACTCCATGTACTCTATCAAGGTTTGGAACCTTGTTGATCCACTTAAGGGTATTGTACCCATTGTATGCAAGTGGTTCTTCAAGAAAAAAATTGGAGTAGATGGAAAGGTAGAGACCTATAAAGCAAGGCTTGTGGCTAAAGGATATTGTCAAAGGCAAGGTGTTAACTATGACGAAACCTTCTCGCCCATTGTCATGCTGAAATCCATCAGAATCCTATTGGTCATTGCAACACACCATGATTATGAAATCTAGCAAATGGATGTAAAAACTACATTCCTCAATGGCAACCTCGAGGAAGAGGTGTATATGATATAGCATGAGGGATTCGTTCCAAAGAGAGTCCAGATAAGGCATGCAAGTTGTTTAGGTCTATTTATGCACAAAAGTAGGCTTCCCGAAGTTGGAACATAAGATTTAATGAGGCAATCAAATATTATGACTTCGTTAGAATGGAGATGACCCTTATGGTACAGGAAGGTAAGTGGGAGCACTATCACCTTCTTGTATTGTATGTAGATGACATTCTCATCATTGGGAATGATATTGGAATGTTATCTACAGTAAATGCTTGGTTATCAAAGAATTTCTCCATGAAGGACTTACGGAAAGCATCTTGTATTTTGGGGATTCAGATCTATAGAAATAGATCCAAGAGGATGTTTGGCTTGTCTTAGTCCAGGTATGTAGACTCCATTATCAAAAGTTTGGTATGGAGAATTCCAAGAGAGGTCTCATACCAATGAGACATAGAATTTCACTTTCTAGGAGTATGTTCACAAGTACTCTGGAAGAAAGGGCAAACATGGATAGAGTTCCATATGCCTCTGCGATAGGGTCTATCATTTATGCTATGTTATGTACTAGGCCTAATGTAGCGCATGCTCTAAGTGTTACGAGCAGGTATATCATGTGGATCTAGGTTTGGAACACTAAAAGGTAGTAAAGTGTATCCTTAAGAACTTGAGAAGGACTAAGGATTTTTACTAGTATATGGAGGATGTGGCCTCAAGGTTGAAGGCTACACGGATTCGAGTTTTCAGTCAGATATCGATGATAACAAGTCTAACTCGAGGTTTGTATTTACCCTGAATGGAGGAGCAGTAAGTTGGAAGAGTTCCAAAAAGAGACTACTACTGACTCGACCACTGAGGCGGAGTACATTGTTGTTTCAAAGTAGCAAAGGAAGTTGTCTGGATGAAGAAGTTCATCGCATATCTAGGAGTGGTGCCTAGCCATTGAGAGCCAATTTCATTGTTCTACTACACAACAACGGTGATTGCTCAAGCAAAAGAGCCCAGGTCTTACCAGAAGTCCAAGCACGTTCTGAGGAGGTTACACTTGATCAGAGAGATCATGACCCGTGGCGATGTAGCAGTGGAAAGAGTTCCATCTGAAGATAACATTGCAGGTCCACTGACAAAGTCGTTGACTCATATTGTTTTTGAGCGACACTAACATCTGATGGGGATCAGACATGTAGGTGATTAGCTTTAGGTCAAGTGGGATATTACTAGTTATGAGTGTCCTGCAAGCCACTTCACATTAGTGATGGCACTTGTAATCTTGTACTAATCTCGTCGCTATGTGTGCTAGCCCAGCTCATCCCACCAGTGCTTGTCCCACTACTGCCCAATTACCCCCTTTCATTCAGGAACAAGTCCAAGCTGCTCAAGGCTTCTACAAACCCTCCTATGATCCATATTCTAACACATACAATC
Organism: Colocasia esculenta; assembly: GCA_014218235.1. Taxonomy (NCBI): domain Eukaryota; kingdom Viridiplantae; phylum Streptophyta; class Magnoliopsida; order Alismatales; family Araceae; genus Colocasia; species Colocasia esculenta. The sequence continues at coordinate 137,147,992 of CM024756.1, forward strand.
CTGGTTGGAGAAATCCCCAAAATTTTCTTGGAAAAATCAATCTGGACAAGTTTCTCAACCTACCTTTAAGCAATCCATGTACGGTCAATCCTATCCCAATCAGAATTCGGATTTGGCCAATCTTCTTACTCCAAACCTCCACACGTCCAAGGAAATCAAAACTCAAATCAATTTGCTCATACCAATTTCCAGCAACCTCACACCACCTCCTCAGCCTATTTGGGAAGATAAAATGAACCAACTCCAAAACATGATGGCGACTCTATGCCAAACTGTGCAAGAACAACAAACTCAATATCAAACTCAAAATCAAAATTTTCAACAAAATTTGGCAAGGATAGAGTCCCAAATTGCTGATATATGTCAAAGGAGGGAGTCCGGTCAGCGCCCAGTCAAGCTATAGCAAACCCAAGAACAACCCTCCCGGATTCTATCAGAACCAGCAATACCATCAGCCCAGGGGTACAGACAACCACCTGCTCGCCAAAATGCACTCCATCACCAAACCAACAACAAGCTTTTGTCCAGAACATTCCAGCACCACAAATTCAAAACAACCTATACAATAGGACCATCCTCCTGCCCAAGCTAGGGGCCCCCAAGTGGAAGATGTCAAACTGTGTCAACTTAAAGAGTGGAAAAATCTTGATAAATCCTTACCCACACATGTCAAAATGAAATTGAAGAGAATGTTGACAAAGAAAAATCCAAGGGAAAAGAGAAAATGACAGAAGAATCCCTAGACAAAGTCAAAATGAATGAAGATCCAAGCTGCTACATTCCAAGAGTCCCCTTTCCTGAAGCTTTAAAACCAAAATCCAAAAGCAAACCAATTGGTAATGAAGAACTTTTGGAACTCTTTAAGCAAGTTCATGTCAACATTCCTCTCCTTGATGCCATTAAGCATGTTCCTGCTTATGTCAAATTCTTAAAAGAAATGTGCACTCCAAAACGTGAAATGAGAATAAAATTGAAACAATCATTCTTCCAGAAACTGTGAGTGCCGTTATCTTGAACCAACTCCCTAAGAAGCTTAAAGATCCAGGCACTCCACTAATTCCTTGCACCATCGGTGGAGTCACTTTTGAAAGCAGTCTTTTGGATTTGGGAGCCAGTGTCAATCTCCTACCTTCTGCCATTTTTGAGAAATTCAAGCTAGGAGAGTTGAAACCCACTTCTGTTGTCCTTCAACTAGCCGATCGTTCTATCACCACTCATAAAGGCTTAGTTGAAGACGTTATTGTGAAAATCAATGATTGTTTTTCCCTGCAGATTTCATCATTCTGGACATGAGCACTCCTCAAGATTTAACTCAGTCCACCATCATCCTTGGTAGACCTTTTTGGCCACAACTAGAGCTAACATTAATTGTGCTACCGGGATGATGGATATATCATTTGGGGATGAGCAGATAATCAATTTTTAAGGCATCTGGGCACCATGATCAAGGAGAGAGTTGTCTAGTGGTAGACTTCTTGGAAGAATCTGGTGTAAAAAAAGTAGTAAACTAACCCTGTGCTCTAGGGTTTAAGGGAGAGAATAATCCAAAGCCAAAGCCAAAAATCTATAAAGCCAAAGACAAAGCATTCCATGACAAACACATTCATAGAAAAATTTTTCAAGTGCATGATAAGGTCTGGCTATTCAATTCTAGGCTTCGTGGAAAATTGAAGTCCCGATGGGATGGTCCTTACACTGTTGTCAAAGCTTGTGACAATGGTGCTGTCATTATTCTTGACCCAAAATTGGACAATCATTCACTGTCAATGGGCAAAGGTTAAAGCATTTCTTTGAAAATCCACCTTCTTTAAAAATGGATTCTACCAAGCTATCTGAGCCAAATGAAGCTTAATGGCGTCTGGCTGAAGACAGTAAACTTAGCGCTTCTTGGGAGGCAACCCAAGTGTACAGATTTCCTTTATCAGGTAATTCTCTGTCTTACTTTCTTTTTCTGTAAATAAGTAGGGGGGAGAGGTAGAATAAGCATGCATTCATAGTCCTCATCCCAAACATTGCTTCATTTCTTTTTCTTGAGCTTGTACATATGCAAATAAAATTTCACAATATTTCATCTTTGAATAAAAATGCGTGGCTTTGCGCATCCCAGACTATGTGTCTGATCTTTAACCATTAAAATTTTGCGGTTGTCACATTCCCTTGCAAGTATCCATGTTAGGTAGTCTCTAGTAAAGGATTACATGTACTTCTTGTCTACCTTATGTAAGGATTATGGCAAGAAGTTTTCATACACACACTACACAGCCACTTAGACTAGCTGAATCGAATGTAGCAATTTGTTAAGGCTAGTAGGAGAGATGTGATTGGTTTTCTCCCTTCCCCTTAAGTGAATTGCGAAGGAAGTGAAGGCATGTGATCAAGGAACCTGACTGTTCATCTTCCGCAAAGAGGAAAAAAAGAAAGGCAAAAAAAAACAAAAAGCAAAAGCAAAAGAAAAAAAAAATTATTATCCATGAAAAATGCTCCGGATCTGAGTAAAGTTGACTCGCTACTCTTGAAAAGTGATGGGTTGTGCAGCATTATGGATGAAAAAGAAAAAAATTCTGAGTGCACAAAGTGCAAATAAAGAGGCAAAGTCCTCAACTCAAAGAAATAATCCTCAAGGAAGTTGAGCATAATGGAACTGAGAGAAACAACCTGATCTGACTGAGTAAAGATCTTATTCCACAATTCTTTTCTTCTCCCTCGAATTAATCTAATCTCAAATACTGCCGAAGCTGCCGAAGCAGAGGAGCTTCATGAGGGCTGATGTGAACTCTTAAGTGTGCTATCATTCGTGCACTAATTTCTCGCCGTAAGTCCTTACAAAGGGAAAGACATATCTCTATATTAATCTTTTACATGATGACTGTTTAGCATGAGACATTACATCTTCTAGTCCTATTTTTGGAGTAGTTTTTATTGCTAAGGGACTAGCAATGTTCAAGTAGGGGGGAGTGATAATTACAAAATTTTTAGTGTTAAATTTCATACATGCAGTTAATTTTAAACGTCTTTTGTCTGTAGATAATGCACATTTTGAGTTTAATTTTCATTACATCTCAAATAGGTTTTTTAGCATATTAGTTTTGGTAGAATACATAATTACAGTTTTCAAACATTTTGAATAATTTGACTAATAAAAGTAGGTACATTGTAGATAAATAATTTTTGATCTTACATTTTCATAAAAACATCTTCTAATCATTCTTGTAAATAATTCACATTTTAAATGAATAAAACTCACCCAATATCATCCTTTTAAATCATATCATGCCACATACCTCTTTTCTCTCATCTCACCGGATCAAGCCACATACCCCACTCAATTTCATAAAAAAATAAATAAAATTTTTTTTTCTTTAAATATCCCACCCAATCCCATTCTCCCATCTCACTACTTTTTAAGTCTTTTCCATCGTGCAGGGGAGAAACTGCTAGAAGCAGCTGGTGTGGTGCTCTGCAGAAGGCGGTGCTGTGCACAGGAGCTGGGCTGGGGCGGCTGTGCGTTGGCCATTTGTGAGCTGCTGTGCTAGTATGGTGGAGTGGCTGTGGTGTGTGCAGGCCTAGGCATGAGGGCTCGGGCATGCTCGGATGGCTGCTGGCCCAGGCGATGCAAACTAGGAGCGCTAGCGATGGCTGCTGGCCCAGGCGGTTCAGGCCAGCTGAGGTGGCGGCGTCCTGAGGTGGTCCTGGACCTGGTGCGCTGGCGGCTAAGTAGCTGGGCGATGGAGGCCATGTGAAGCAAGGCCGAAGGCGAGAAGCAGCGACGACCTGGTGAAGCCAGCGGCCAGCGGTGGTACGGCGCGGATGGAGCTGGGCTGGCGGGATGGAAAGTGGTACACAGCAGGTGAGCAGCGGCCGGATCTGGAGCCAGGTTGAAGCGGCGCGACGATGCAGGGAGATGGTCTGGCGCAGCTGAGCCCAGACCGTGTGGCGCGTCCAGAAGGAGATGCTGGCGTGGCGATCCTGGTGCCGAAGCTGGTGGGTGCGCGGGATGCTACAGAGGAACTCGCCAGAAGGCCCGGGAGCCTATAAAAGGACCCCAAGGTCCTCTTCTCGGGGAGTTCGGATTTTAGATATTTTTCTAGTTTTATTTCTTCTAAATTTCTCTTTGAGCAGTAGAGTAGGGGAGAGGTTCTTAGTTTTCTGGTCTATTTCTTCTTTTCTGCTGTGGATTGGAGTCTGTGAGGAATGCGACTGCATCTTATGGAATTTTATTCTTCCATTTCCTCTGCTCAGCATTAGTTCGATACTCTGGATTATTCTGTTCTTGGCTATTCTACTGCTGTGAAGAAGACGATTGTTAGGTGATTTTATTCATTTCTTATGTGCTGGGAAGAGGATCGGATTCCAGGGAGCTCTTTCCCATTTCTTATGTTCTAGCTTTCATTTCTTGTGTGTTGTAGCATCCGAACCATTGGAGTTTGTCATATGCATTTCTTGCTCTTTGAGAGTTGTGAGGTTTTTGAATTCAGAATTTCGAGTGCTTCCTTTTTCTGTGTATTGCAAGCCGATATGAGAGATCAATCCAATGGCGTTTACTTCAGTTCTTCTAATTTCTTTTCTTCAGTGTTTGATGCGATTGATCCAATGATCTATTCCATTTCTTCTGTGCTCCAGAGGTGAGAGGGCAATTGTTTCGTTTGCTTCCTCCCTTCTGTGAGGGATTCCAGAGGGATGAGAGTTGATCGTTCTTCTCTTCTTCTATGGAGTTTTCTGGAAGATTGGTACTGTCCGACGTCTGGGAGCATGACCATCTGAGGTCTGTGCATTGTGGAGTTTCCGGAGGTAGCAGTGAGAGCAACCAGAAATTGAGAGATCAGAGAGTTTAGCTCATTTTCCTATTTTCTTTATTTTGTTTGAGATTTTATTTTATAGTCTTCTTATTCTTTTCTCAGTATAGATCAGATCATGAGCTTGACGTTGTAGTTTAAATTGCTTTTACTGTTTTCTTATTTGTTCATCCCCTGCGCTACAGGGGTACATTGGTTGGATAATATTTTTTTTTAGGATCTTGTTCTGTCATCATTTTATTTTCTTGAGTTCCGAATCATTTCAGACTTCCTAGCTTTAGATTTCTGTCTACCTCTTTTATCCCTCAACTGTGAGGGTACATTAATATCAAGTCTCTTTTCATTTCAACTAGCTTGTTCTTTCATTAAATTGATCTGCCAAGATTGTGAGTGATTTGATCGGTGATGTTTACATATTACTTTCAATGCATTGTCGATAGAGATTTCAAGTCAAAGTAGTTTATTCAAGCTTTATTCTGCCTCTCCGTGTATATGACCTGTTCTCACCACTGTATGAGTTTATCTTTACTATTTTTTGTTTGTGAGACAGTTTAGAGAATGTGGGCATTTTGACGTGTGCAACGAACTCTAGACAACGAAAAACACACAATCAACAAGCGCGCGCGTTCATCTTGGCGCCGTTGCCGGGAGGCGTTAGAGTTTGATTTAATTCTTTTTGATTTGATTTCATTTGCTTTGAGCTTTCTATTGACTTGTTATTGGGTTTTCATTTCAGATTTACACATAAGGAGAAACATGGAGATTGGGCTAGACATTTAAAGCCCATTGGAGGAGAGCTTGCTGATTTCTTTTTCCAATTATTTTTAATTCAGAAATTTAGAATAGAAAGAGTGTGAGTAAAGCTTGTAGTGAGGATTTCATGTACTCTCTATGCATGTACAGAGATTTCCTTTTTGTTGGCATGTAATATATTGGACTCTTGTGGTTTGTGTGGTTTGAGACTAGTCTATAGTACATGAAATCCTCACTACAAGCTCAAAGCCCATGTTAGCCTATGTGTGAGAGCTGGGAAGGCCACCTCACATGGGGAGGAGTTGCACATGTTAACCCTCTAGGTGTAAGCTTTGGGTTGTGCATGGCAATCGTATCGATGGTAAAAACTGGGTGGTTTTTACTGTGACACATTGGGGGCTAACATGCCATCGTGCATGGGTTGCTTGGAAGCTATAAAACTCCCCATTAGCCGATGTCCAAACCTTTCCTTCTTCCACTTCTGTTGCACTTGGAAGTCTCCTTGTCTAGGGTGAGTTGCTGATGTCCTTGCGCTTGCCGAGCTGGGATTATGTCACCACCAAGAAGAGCTGCAGCTGCTCTCTTGTTGCGATTATTGCACTGCTGCTTCTATTGCTTCTACTGAGGCTGCTGCGTTTACACCCTTGGCCGTATTTTTCTTCGGCTAACTGTGAGCCTTCGAAGAGAAGATTTCATCCTTTAAATCAGGTAGGTTTCTCTCCTCCGTTCTCAGTCCTTATCTCCGACCTTTGCCAAAGAGTTCATGATCACCTACATACTTGCTTTAAATTTGTTATCCTCTTATGACTGTGTATCCATCCTTTGAAATCGTGTTTTAGTATGTGTGTCAGTAGTTCCCCTACGACTCTTTTTCCATTCCTATTTTACTTATGATTTCCACTTGTACAATCCATGTTCCTATTTGTTCCATGTTCTATAGGTTCCTTCCTACGTTTCCTCTCCAAATCTCCTCTTTTTATGTTAAGAAATCCAGGTTTAGGCATTAGACCATGTTCACACTTGTCACTGATTCTGGAAACATCATTAGAATGGTGTTTCCATTCCTTATCATCATATTTCCAAATAGTGTTCATGATACCCCAAGTTGTGTGATGGGAATCTTCTTGTTAGTTGCATGAGAACATGTCTCAGAATAAGTGATGTTCTATCCATCACTTTGTTGTAATTATGCATGTTTCAGTTGTCCCTATTATTCTATTTGATTCCTTCATATAGAGTAGTGTGTAGAGGTGTGATTAAGCCCCTCTTTGAAGTGTTAATCATGCATAAGTTCATAGGAACATATAGGAGAGCCTTTAGAGGTATGTATCTCCATTTCCAGAAGTTGGTCTTGTGACTGTCGACATATAGAAGGCATCTGTCGACATGCCTTAAGTTTCCAGAACCCAGAGTTCTGGAAAACAGTAGTTGTCGACAGATAGCTGTCGACAGATATGTCCAGGCTCCAGAAACCTGTTCTGGAAGCCTGCGCCTGTTGACAGCCACTTCCTGCTGTGGACACATGTTGTTTCTTCAGTTTTCTAGCATCATTCCTTGTGCAATCTCCTGTTGTTTCACTATACTATTTACCCTATGAGTTGTTTACCTCATTTCCTTGGATTTTAAACTACTCTATGACCAAGATGATTTGATTACTCATTCAACAAATATCTTTTGAATTTCTATCCCTATCGTGCTCATGAAATATAACTTGTAATTTGAAGACAGTGCCATCTTCAAAGATGGTTTAGGATCACTTGTGGTAGCACCAATCACTTGTGATCAGCTGTGGCGATAGTTTGTATGTAAATCCAAGTCAATGGACTGATGATGGTGGGTAATAAACCCCATTCTTGCGCAATGAACAAGACCCCAGGTGCTGGAATCGCCTAGGCACTGAGGATGTATTTACGTTTTTAGTAACCTCTTGAGAGCAGTATGATGCCTGTCGAATTCGTTTCAAAATCAAGTTATGATCTAAATTTTGAAAGACATATATGACTCTTGTTCTGAAATTCGTTTGAGCTCGTTATGAAATCAAATTGAGCTATATGTTTCTGTTAAGTATGATGTTCATGAGCAAGTATGTTTTGATCCATATACGCACTTTCTGAATACTCACTTAGTTCTGCAATTGAAACTCCTATCTTTATGCTTACTTTCACCTACTGAGTCCTCCGACTCATGCCTTTGTTTCCTCCACCCCCTTTCAGATTGAAGGTGGGTGCAATCTCAGCTACAGATTATTCACAACTCTGTTGGTGATGAAGAAGAAGAAGAAGAACATAGCTTTTGTGACTCTTTAGAGATTTTGTTGTACTATTAAAGGTCTAGAGAGAGAAAGTTTGGCATTATGTAAATAATGGGTGTTAATACTTAGTTACTTTGATGAGGTATAATACTTCCAAAGATGACTTTGTGTAATGGTTTGCTAGTCTTGGGTACTACACAGATTTGTCTGCCTATAACGAAGTTTGTTAGTGTAACCCCTCTTCCGATCTAGAGCTATGTGATATGTATATATGTGTGTGTGTGGGGTCTGAGGAGGGTGTTACAGAGGTGGTATCAGAGCAAATCGGTTGAGGATCAAATACTATAGAGTTATTGGTCTTCAACATCCTGTTGTGACCTGTGAGGATGGGTAAAAGCCTGAGGTTAAGTTAGATAAGTAAAGTTGGATATAGATTGTATTGAGTATAAAATGAATATTAGAGGTAGGATTTTCTCTTTCTTGTCTCCTTCTTCGGTTAGAACCTTGAGTTTAAGTGTCAATCATGATCTTACCTTGATTTGTGTTAAAAAAATAGAAATGTCTTTCTTATCCATTGTGATCATGTTTCTTTAGTTTATGCCCATGCCTAGGTTGATATTCATGTGCACTTGACGTGGACTTTCCACTAGATGCAAGAAGACTCTCTTAAAAGAAGTTATATCTACAGGACCTTCCTAGCATAAGTTTTCCCATGCTATCCATGCTGTAAAGATTTCCTCTTTATTCTATCCTTTCTCCTTGAAAGATGTGTCAAGAATTGTATATAAGATCCACTAGATGTTGTTTGATTCTTCATGGATGATAGGAACTCTTAGAAGAGTCTCCTAAGTTGATGTTAAACCATTTCTGGAAGATCAATCTACATCTATCGACAGACAGAACCCAGCTGTCGACAGTACCCTACTTCCATAACCCAGATAGTGCAATCCACCAGTAGCTGTCGACAGATAGCTTCCATCTGCCGACAGATGGTCTTCACCTGTCGACAGCCGACCCTGGTCTGTCGACATGCAGTGTTCAGATCTTAGAAGTTGGTTCTGGAAGACAACAGACATACACCAATCTGTGATGTTAATCAAAACCATTCCTTTTCCAGTCAGAGGTGTCAGCAGAACCCTGTAAGACTGAAACTCATACCTTATTTACATTCCATATCATTTAAGTAAATGTTATAGTTTGATGTTTCATTTACTTAAGATATAGATGTAAATAAGGAAGTACCCCCCATTTGAATCCAATAAAATGTCAGAAAAATCATATCTCTTACCATAAAAAGTCAACTCTCCCACCGAAGAAGAAAAACGTGATTTTGGCTATTCCATCAAAATAGCGTCTTTCTAATTTCTCACAGTTTGACATACCTGAAAATCTCATAATTCAAGTAAACCTTATAGAATCCAAGTTCCGGTGAAACCACCAGTTTATGTTGACAAAGAACCATTTCATTTTCAATCCAAGTTAACACACTATTGTGTTGTCCAAACAAGTGACTTATATGCATCACACAAACTTCAGTAGCTCACTCAGTGTTATTTATGTGTCAACCTATGAATTAACCAGAGTCAACACATTAAAAGAACATTTGACTTTATGATTTCTTTATGATACAAAAGATGTGTTAGATATTTAATACATTTTACTTGACTTATCAAAATCAGGACACAATATAAATCATGTCATATTTTAAAATCCTATAAGGAAAGACATCATTTAATCACGATGGTTAATGTCGAAGGTTAATGTATCAAGTAACTAGATACACACAATAATATTGTATTAATAGAATGAGTTAGAAAATCTGAGTTTAAATTACATAATTGATTAACCAAACTTAAAATTTGTTTGCTCAGCCACCCAGCGTGATGGGAAAGAAACACATTGGAGAGAGGTTCAGTATGTAATGAACAACCTTGCTCAGTCCTTGGAGCGGTAGTTCCAGTCGGTGATCAAGGGAAAATGAAACTGCATGAAAATTTTAGAAGTACAAATCTCCAAGAAATAGTGAGTATTACAGTATCTATACAGAAAAGGACATTTCCCTCCAATAAAAGAGAAACAACTGGTAAAAGATGATGAAGCAGAACAAGAAGAGCAAAAAGATCAAAAGACCAACAAGCAAAAGAATGTCAAGGCACAACTTAAGAAAGCTTGTGCATATTGTCACAAACCGGGCCATGTCAAAGAAGACTGTTGACGGAGACTAGGAGCATATTGGAAGTACGAAAGTCTAAAACATCGAATCTCAGAATGTCTTGTACACTCTCAAAACAATGACAAGAGTTCAGGAAGACCTTAAGCCATAAGGAGAATTGACTGAAGTTATTAAAAGTAATTTTATGTATAAGTCAATAGAACTAGAATATAGTGAGAAATACTTGAGTTTAGTTATTATAGCATGTCAAAGCTTGGTAAGTTTTGCCAACCCATGTAGTTTGGTAAGGTTGAATTATGGAGTTCTGTACTAGAACTTTTGAGATAAATAAAATCTTTTACTGCTTATCATCATATTCTCAACACTCATCATTCTCGTCATGCTTTATTACCCCTTTCCAATGGAATATGTATCCATATAACTCTCTAAAGATTAATGTTTTTCCTTAGTGGGGGAGACTTTAAGTATAATATGCTATTAACAAGGATCTACTCAATACATAATACCCTATTACCAGAAATAAAGAACATAGTGAAGGTTGCATCTAATTGAACCTATGATCACAATATGGCTCTTTATAACTAGAAATGCTAATATTCAGATCCCCATCAATTGACGAAGTTATGATAACAAATGATATAAAGGGTGTATACATCATATGACATAATAAACATGACAATATTGGTAAGACTAATCTGGAATAAATAAAATTTAAAGGTTGAAAACTTATTTTTGTGATCCTTCCCAACTAGTCAAGGAGTTTGGAGGACCAAACTCTTTTTAGTGGGGGAGAGTTGTAACGCCCCGAAATTTTATTTACTAGAAAATTGTGATAATTTGATGGTTAAACATAACCATTGTTATGAGATGTAATTAACTTTTATTTAGGAGTAATTGATAGTAATTATATTATTCTAATGTCGTACTTAGAGGTGCGCGCTTCGACAGAGCGACACTGAAATTCTGTAACGAAAATGAAATCTGAAAATATCATAATTTTTAGAAAAATATGTTGATATTAGAAATGTAAATATCCATAATTTTTGACGTACATATTTCGAGATTAAGTCGATGCAACTATTTTCCGAGCGATTTTTCACCTAGTGCAAAATAAATTCTAAAAATTAAACTAAATCACCATAATTTGTAAAACCTTTACATTAGTCTATGGCTAAAATTTCAACATAAATGGACATCATTTGAATATGTTTACATGAGGATCTTTGGGTCAGCTGAATTATGGGCTAATTACGGTAAGAATTTTCTGGGAATTAAGTTGCCTACGTGTGAGGAGCTCGAAGGCCACCTCACATGGGGAGGAGTTGCACACGTTAACCCTTTAGGTGTAAGCTTTGGGTTGTGCATGGCAATCGTGTCGATGGTAAAACTGGTGGTTTTTACTGTGACACATTGGGGGCTAACGTGCCATCGTGCATGGTTTGCTTGGAAGCTATAAAACTCCCCATTAGCCGATGTCTAAACCTTTCCTTCTTCCACTTCTATTGCACTTGGAAGTCTCCTTATCAAGGGTGAGTTGTTGTTGTCCTTGCCTTGCCGGTGCTGGGATTCTGTCACCACCAAGAAGAGCTGTAGCTGCTCTCTTGTTGCGATTATTGCACTGTTGCTTCTATTGCTTCTACTGAGGCTGCTGCGTTTACACCCTAGGCCTTATTTTTCTTCGGCTAACTGTGAGCCCTTTGAAGAGAAGATTTCATCCTTTAAATCAGGTAGGTTTCTCTCCTCTTTTCTCAGTCCTTATCTCCGACCTTTGCCAAAGAGTTCATGATCACCTACATACTTGCCTTTAAATTTGTTAATCTCTTATGAACTGTGTATCCATCCTTTGAAATTGTGTTTTAGTATGTGTGTCAGTAGGTTCCCCTACGACTCTTTTTCCATTCCTTGTTTAATACTTATGCTTTCCACTTGTACAACCCATGTTCCTATTTGTTCCATGTTCTGTAGGTTCCTTTCTACGTTTCCTCTCCAAATCTCCTCTTTTTATGTTAAGAAATCCAGGTTTAGGCATTAGACCATGTTCACACTTGTCACTGATTCTGGAAACATCATTAGAATGTGTTTCCATTCCTTATCATCATATTTCCAAATAGTGTTCATGATACCCCAAGTGTGTGATGGAAATCTTCTTGTTAGTTGCACGAGAACATGTCTCATAATAAGTGATGATCTATCCATCACTTTGTTGTAATTGAGCATGTTTCAGTTGTCCCTATTATTCTATTTGATTCCTTCATATAGAGTAGTGTGTAGAGGTGTGATTAAGCCCCTCTTTGAAGTGTTAATCATGCATAAGTTCATAGGAACTATAGGAGAGCTTTAGAGGTATGTATCTCTATTTCCAGAAGTTGGTCTTGCGGCTGTCGATAGATAGAGGCATCTGTCGACATGTCTTAAGTTTCCAGAACCCAGAGTTTTGGAAAAGCAGTAGCTGTCAACAGATAGCTCTTAGCTGTCGACAAATGGCTGTCGACATATACTGTCTAGGCTCCAGAAATCTGTTCTGGAAGCCTGCGCCTGTCGACAGCCACTTCCTGGCTATCGACACATGCTGTTTTCTTCAGTTTTCCAGCATCATTCATTGTGCAATCTCCTATTGTTTTACTATACTATTGACCCTATGAGTTGTTTACCTCATTTCCTTGGATTTTAAACTACTCTATGACCATGATGATTTGATTACTCATTCAACAAATATCTTTTGAATTTCTATCCCTATTGTGCTCATGAAATATAACTTGTAATCTGAAGACAATGCTCTCTTCAAAGAGGGTTTAGGATCACTTGTGGTAGCACCAGTCACTTGTGATCAGCTGTGGGCGACAGTTTGTAGGTAAATCCAAGTCAATGGACTGATGATGGTGGGTAATAAACCCCGTTCTTGCGCAATGAACAAGATCCAAGGTGCTGGAATTGCCTAGGCACTGAGAATGTATTTACGTAGGGGTGTAAACGGAACCCGATATTCCAACCCGATTCTGATAAAAATTATCGGTTTTGGAATCGAAAAATGATACCGACAACTTATCGGAATCGGTATCCGGTATTCCGATAAGCTATCGGAATCGGAATTGAAAAATAATCGGAATCGAAATCGGTATCGGTTATTCCGATAAATTATCATAAACTCAAAAGGTAAAACTATGGTAAACACCTTAGCTTATCGAAATTTCGGTTCCGGTAATGTTATCGGAATCGGAACGGAATCAGAATAACTATTCTGATTTTATTGGAATCGGAATCGGAACCATATTTCGGTTATCGAATCGGAATCGGAATATGTTTTTCAGTTCCGAACCCGACCGTTTGCAGTCCTATATTTACGTTATTTAGTAACCTCTTGAGAGCAGTATATATGATGCCTGTCGAATTTGTTTCGAAATCAAGTTATGATTTGAAATTTGAAAGACATATATGACTCTTGTTCTAAAATTCGTTTGAGCTCGTTATGAATCAAATTGAGCTATATGTTTCTGTTAAGTATGAAGTTCATGAGCAAGTATGTTTTGATCCATATACCACTTTCTGAATACTTACTTAGTTCTGTAATTGAAACTCCTATCTTTATGCTTACTTTCACCTACTGAGTCCTCCGACTCATGCCTTTGTTTCCTCCACCCCCTTTCAGATTGAAGGTGGGTGCAATCTCAGCTACAGATTATTCACAACTCTGCTGGTGATGAAGAAGAAGAATAATAACATAGCTTTTGTGACTCTTTTAGAGATTTTGTTGTACTATTAAAGGTCTAGAGAGAGAAAGTTTGACATTATGTAAATAATGGGTGTTAATACTTAGTTACTTTATTAAGGTATAATACTTCCAAAGATGCCTTTATGGAATGGTTTGCTAGTCTTGGGCACTACATAGATTTGTCTGCCCATAACGAAGTTTGTTAGTGTAACCCCTCTTCCGATCTAGAGCTATGTGATATGTATATATGTGTGTGTGCAGTCGGAGGAGGGTGTTACAACTCTAGTGGCTACAGTTGATACACTGTCACAGGCTACCTCGGTGGTCCATATGTGTATCCTCCTGCAGCATTTTATGTTCCCGTTGTTCCAGTTCAAGTTTTTGCTCCTTTGAAGGATGTACAGATGGCACAACCAAACGTAGTCCGTCCCGCCTGCCAGATGTGGGACCATTATCTCAGGATATTCCGACAGAGATACCATACCATGATGATGTGGGATGAGTATCATATTTTTGTGTCTGAAACAAAAGGTTATCACATGATTGGAGAGCTACCCTCAGAGTCAGATGAGTCAGAGACAGTGCCTATCCAGTCCCAATGGAATACATATGATCCATATCAGCAGGGGCATTAGGGATATTAGAGTGAGTCATTGTATTCTGTATTTGAATTTAGAGTTTGATCTTTATATTTAGTTTGTGCAATGTAAATACCTTTCTATTAATGAGCTTCAAATTCAATTATTTTTCACTCTTCTAATGATTTTTTGATTGAAAATAAATGTTTGTATAGCAATACATGGCATAAAATATTATCGAATATGATGAAACATATTCACAAGAGGCCTAAACCAGAGATCAGTAAAAAAGAGGCTAGATTCAAGAGAATCGGCCAAGAAATGGGCCAGAAACTAGGTTTCTGACCGTATCCATGCGAATCAGACCGAATCGGTCTAATTTGGACGAATTGAACTGATCGAGGGAAATCTGATTCGGTCCGGATCGTCGATGCATCAAACCATGGTTTGATGAACACTGAATGATTGTGTTGGGTTGGCTTGGATAACTAAATACATTTTTTTACTTTTTTCAGTCTCTCCATGTAATGTTCTTACATTTTCCTCATTTTTTTTTTGAAATTTACCCATTTTAGATATTGACCAGATTGCAAAATAAAAAAATAAATCTCTTTCTAACTATATCTTAGCAGTACAATATTATAACGTACTGTATTGTGCCATAAAAATACGGCATTACATAGTATGACTATTTTTTTTCCCTTGAGCAAGACTGCTGGTACGACCAACCTTGTTGCTAACATGGTTCGCCGTACCGTCTGGATTGACCATGCCGCATTCTCCGTGGTACCGTGCGGTACGGTAACGTACCGTTGAGATATAGTGGGAAATAGACTTATTTGATAGAAGAAGACTAACTCATGTATGGACTCTCTCTCTAACTCGACATTGAACTCTCTCTCTCTCTCTTAAACACATCTTAGGACTCTATAGGATAAGAGAAAGCTACCACCACGTGAAGAGACCCCTGGAGGCTCTACTCACCAGACCCCATCACCCCAAAGCCAGAGGAGAAGTCATTCTCAATGCTGCACCTTTTCTCTCTCCCCTTTCTCTCTCATATCCTCCAGAACCATCAAGGATATCACGCCTTCTACAACCTGAAAAGGGGTTCATCTGCTCACGATATTTTCATTAAAGTTGTTCTACTATTCTTAAGCTTCGTCTTCGAAGTGGAATCACCTCGATTGGTGGTATGTGTCCAAAGTTATAACAAATTATTCTTCACATTCTCCCTCATATCATGATCTTCACATTCGAGATTTCTTTATGAAAGTTGTTCCCACGACTTCCTCTGCGAGCTCCAACTGGAATCACATCAAATAAATATCTGTATTTAAAGATACAATGGATTATTCTCGACCTTCTCTCTCATATCGTGATCCAGACCAGTAGTGAGTGCGGCCTCTCTATAGCCTGAAGAGGGTGATCCAATCTTTGAGCTTTTCATAAAAGTTGTTCCTGACATGCTCATCTAACCACATGAATAGGAAGCACCATCGATCCGATCTCATAAACAAAACTGTAACGTCTTAAAATTTATAATAAAATATTAATATAACACTAAAAAATTAAAAGAGATAGTAAATTATACGTAAAACATGACCACTTATATAAAATATAATTATCTTTAATTTTAGAATATTTTTATATTATTAATATAATTATGCTACTATCTTTGATTGTGCGCACTTCGACGGAATGACATTCAGTTTCGAAAATAAAGTCAAATCTGAAGTCATCATAATTACCAGAAAAAATATACTGATTCTAAAAATATAAATATCAGAAATGATTGGTGTATATATGTTGAGATTAAGTCGACCTAATGATTTTGGGATAATTTTACTTGACAAAAAATTAATTTAAAAATTAAATTAAAATTACTGTAATTTGTATCATCTCTTAATTAACTTATGTTTAAAATTTTATCTCAATTAGGCACCATTAAAATCCTTAGATGTTGAGATTAAGTTGATTTAATAAATTTTTGGATAATTTTTACTTGATGAAAAATTAATTAAAAAAATTAAACTAAAATTATTATAATTTGTATTATCTCTTAATTATGTTATGTTTGAAATTTTTTCTCAATTAGGTGTCATTTAGACCCCTTAGATGCATCAAATGTGAGAGGAAAAGTAAAAAAAAAACAGACCTGCCGCGGACCAAACCGTATCTGTCCGTGGTGTACCGCGACGTGCCACTGCGACACGTCTGAGTCACTCTATTGAGGTGACTCGACTGTGCCATGACTCGAATGAATCATAATACGGTGCAATTTGACCAACCGTAGTTGCTAATCCATTTTCATAAATCTAAGAAGCTTGGAAGTCCGAGATTTGGTGTCGGCACTCGCTGTCTGTTAAGCCAATTGAGCTGTTAACCAATGCCCTTCTAGTTGCGAATTTTGACAACGAGAAAGGTAGTTGTACAAATACAAATCTGATAGTGGTAAGTGCGTTATTGCGAGCATTAGAAGGGTGTCGGGCGGCCATGTTGAGACTTGAGACTTTGATGAGTTGCGGTGATGCCCTTTCAAACTTTTTTATTTTAAGAAAAGATGGTGGAAAAAGGACTCCCCCACCTTGTTCGAACTTCGAACTTTGAATCGTGTAGCTCTGTGCCTCTCTCTCTCTCTCTCCTCTCTCTACACTTGCGCCTCCTACTGTGCTCCCAAGAAAGAAGACGCGCGGCCCTGGGTTCAGACTTCAGAGTGGCTGGTGATGGAGACCCCGAGAGGAGCCATGGAAACCCTAATGGCTGACTGCGTGCAGTCCAGCCTCCGCCTCTTCATGAACCGGAACGCCATCTTCCTCTGCGAACGCCTCTGCGCCCAGTCCCCCTCCGAGGTGTGCTCTTGTGTTCGCTCTCTTGCATTGTCTCCTTCTTGAAGTGTCCGGTTCACTTCCTTTGGTGGGGGAACCTTTGCGTAGCCATCGTCCTCGACCCCGTGGCTTCAGGTGTCAGGCGCTTTCCAGATCCAGCCGATGCATTCGTTTGGTTCGCCTGGGGTTGCTTGTTAAGTCTTGACGTGTACTGTGATCTTTCTGGTTTCGAGAATACGGTTACTTCTGTCACCTTTGGTTCTCGATTCCAGTCGCGAGGCAAAAAAATTGTCTTAAATAACTTATTGCTTTTGTTTTAGGGTTTGCTGCTTATTCTTATCCCTTTCTGGGTACTCGCGCATTTATGATATACTGGGTGTCAGAATAAATGAACATATGTGATTAAGGTCTAGTCATGTGCAGAGTAGTATTTATACCTTTTCTATACCGTCATTCGTTTTTGTATGCAACCTGAATAAGACTTGTAAATGCAGGTAAATTTGCAATTGCTGGCAACTTGTTATCTTCGAAACAATCAAGCTTACTGTGCATACCACATTCTGAAGGGTAAAGAGAGTTCCACAATTTTGTATTCTTTCCTCTTTTTCGTTATGATAAAGAAATCACAAAGAAGTTGTTCCCGTGGATGTATATCATCATCATCATCATCAGAGCCTTGGACCGGCCATGGCGGAGTTCTGTGGATATATATATATTATTTTCCTCTCTATAAGAGCTAAAAGAAAAATGCGTGGAAGTGTTGATTCTTCAAATCTAGAAGTTTCAGATCTAGGTTCAAGGTAATGCCTATGTAGTTGGTTGTGGTATACATCTGTAAAGCATTGGGAATTTTAAGTACACTTTTTTCTCACAGAATCCTTACTTTAAAATTTTGGAAATGATTTCCTTGTTTAGCTCCTTCCTTATTATTTTAAAAAGAACTGCCTGCCAAATTGAATGCTTTCCCTACGCCATTACTCAAAATTTCCAATATTTAATTTTAATTTCTTCTGGTTTGCTATTGCATATGAAGGAACAAAGATGGCTCAATCCCGCTATCTGTTTGCAGTAGCCTGCTTTGAGATGAATCTCCTTTGTGAAGCTGAAGCGGCATTGCGTCCTAGTAATGACCAAAACGCAGAGGTATTCTTTTCTTAAATGACATCAAATGCAAGAACAGCTCCAAAATGTTGTTTGAGTTGAGCCAGCTTATACAGGGATGGTATCTTATCGATCTGTTGTTGGCTTATGTATCTAACTTGCACAAGAATGTGACTTGCTTATGAGAACATGTCCACTCAATAAATTTTGCCTCTTATTACTTGTAACTGCATGGTAGATAGAACAAATCGAACGTGAAATGAAGGCCCATTTGAGAGGGAAACATAAAAAAGATAGGAAACAAGTAAAACAACAAATTGAAATATAAAAAAATAGATATTAGTTAATGTTCCTTGAGGCTCTAGGAAGTGACACTGTGACACCTATTGTAGAAAGGTGGATAATTTGAGTAGAATTGTATAATATAACAAGCATACAGAATGTATGATGCGGGAGCATATTCAACAGTGACAATATGACAAATTATGGTCAATGGATGATTTTAAGTCCGAGTTGGAATATGATTGGTCAATCTATTAGCAGTCCAATTGGGTTTAGTATTTTCTATTTTATGTTTCCTAGTTTTGAAGTCCTAAGAGAAGTTAAATTTCTATCTTTGTTTTAAGAGTCCTACTATGTCTTGAAGTCTTATTTTAGCAGTCTGATTAGGAGTAATACTTTTAGTCAGAATTGAGTTTCCAATTTTGTTCTATTTTTGGAGTTATTTCTGCTTTTGTTTTAGGGAAATCTGAGTTTATAGAAGTTATAGTTTGATTAGGATTTAAGAATAGCTGGTTGCTTATTTGTGAGTCTTAGTAGTAGTAGGAATAGGATTATATTCATGCTTTGCAGAATTGGCCTATCTAGATTAGGATCAGCCTTGGCTGATTCGATTCCCGGGGGTAGCCTCCTGTATCGGTTCATTGGCTGATCCCAGGCCAATTCGGCTGATTCTACCAGTTCAGCCATTCTTTTTTTCTTGTATACATTAATTGATACATGTATTAAACTATCATTTCATATATATAAATTAATACATATGTATATATATGCACACATTAATATGTCTTATGATTGTGTTCATTAATTTACATATTTAAGTACACAAACACATATAGACATATATATGACACATCATATATGTATTATATATCATATTTGACATACATACATATATGATTACATATTCACACACACACACACATACATATGTATTACACATATGTATACCTTCATTGTCTTATTTTATTTACATTAATATATGATTGTATGTACATTAGCACACACATGTCTAAAGTGTTCAATAATATGGTATGTATACTATAAAGATATACATATTAATTATATAGATGTGTATATGATTACATATATATTGTATACATATATGAATGTTTAAATTTATATATATGATTACATATATCATAAATACATATGTAAGTATTGTATACATATATATATATGTATTGTATACATATATATATATATAATATATATATATATATATATATATATATATATATGGATAATACGTGACTCTATACGTTAACACATATCTATATATGTATAATATTGAATACATACTTTTTGGTGACATTTTTCTGATTTTTACTCAATTTTTATGAATTTTTCAAAAAAAGCAATTTTAAATCTGGCCAATCCAGGATTGGCCAGACATCTGGTGGATTGGTCAAATTGGCTGATCTGATCTGAATCGGGATTCACGCATGGCAGTCACTAGGCCGATCCAATCTTTTTTCTATGATTAATTTTGGAAAGAACAGAGTCTATAAATACATGTTGTACTTCAAAAATTGAAATCAATGAATCAATAAGCTTTGAGAATTACTCTGAAACTTTGTTTCTCCAAGAGGGATTAACCTGCACTCCAAGAGGGAGAGGGTGAGAGGCCCAATCCATCCTATCTTGTTTTTTGTTTTCCTATTTTCTGCTGTAATCCTTTTCTCTTTCTCTATTGTATTCTTCTTTTCCTTGAAACCCACTGCTGTAGACGTCAGGTTTTGCTGCGCCACAGCACTGTGTGTGCTTCTCTGCACCATTCAACACACATGCCAGCGGTACGGAAGCTTTCTTGCTGATCCAATTCTTCTTCTTCACCCTCTTATTTTGTGTTTTCTCTTTAGTTTTCTCTCTCCAGCAGCCATCTTCTTTCTTCCTTTATTTTAACTACTTGCTACAGTTTTTCCACCTTCTCATACTGCTGCAACCTACCTATTCACACCCAATTTAAATTCGTTATGTCCAAATTTTTGTTTTACATGGGTTGTCTCTCATCACTGTGTAAGGGAGCAAGATATGCATGGGTCTCTGGAGGTTGCTTAGTCTGCTTCTGCATTGCCCAGTCTGTTGTGGTCCCTGGTCCATGTAGCACATAGCCTGGGGTTTTTACCGAGTCTTTCTTCAGTAGGGATCTTCAGGGAGCCCTTGCAGCTTACAGTTAAGGCAGCCTCACCGGAGGCTGGCTGAGGTGTGCCCATGGGTCTTCCCCAGGATGTCAAAAGGAAAAATTAATAAGACATTATAAGTAGAAAAACATGCCTAAAGAGATGACCTGATTCTCAATGTGAAGATCCCATCTGGTTACATCCAAAACCCTTTTATATGATCATTTAGTACTTGAGCTGGTGCTTCTTGGTTTTCCAAGTTTCCTCTTG
This sequence comes from Colocasia esculenta, assembly GCA_014218235.1. Classification (NCBI taxonomy): domain Eukaryota; kingdom Viridiplantae; phylum Streptophyta; class Magnoliopsida; order Alismatales; family Araceae; genus Colocasia; species Colocasia esculenta. The sequence continues at coordinate 137,168,850 of CM024756.1, forward strand.
CTCACCCTTTCTGTTTCCTTTCATTTCTTTCTCAACTCTGCTATATTTTATGCGCATGACACTATGTCAGACTTCAAAGTTTTTATAATTTCTGTATTTACTCCATCCCCAAGATTGGTGTCAATGTCCCTATAATTTTGTTTCTGATCTTATCTCTCTATGCTTGTTTATTAGCACATACCTACATCTTCATCTTCAATCAACTGATTTCCTTTACTTGAACTGTCTTCATTGACCATTGTTTATTTTCACGAAAATTGCGAGCCTCATGACAATTTTACAAAAACCATCTCTGAAGCCCTAGTGACACTTAATATTCAAAAGGAAGGCAAGAATAGAACTGCACTTTGGCCATGCAATCCTGCAGTGATAAAGAACCTGAAGTAGATGGATCATATGATTTTCAATAGTTACAAAATGGAGTTCGATTAAAGGATTTTATGAAAATGCAATATATTCCATTCTGCTTGGTGTTCACTAGGGTGCATGTGGGAAGACATGTCTGCTCTAGCTGTGGCTGTGACACTACAAAGGAGGATGAGTGGATGTTTGAACAATGAGGTCCCTTCCTATTTCCTAGTTTTGAGCCACAAGTGGCTGTGACCTATGATAATTAGCTTCTATGTGCTAGTGCTATGTGCATGACCATGTAGTTGCTTTTTTCAAATACCTGGTGGCTGTGCCATGGTGTACAGTAGTGTCAATTGAGGTCAGCATTAAGGGGTTTCTAAGTCATGAGAAGATAAATGGTTCCCCCTAATTCATCTCTCTCTGGCCTCCCTCCTTTCTAGTTCCCTCCTCATCTGGTGCACACCATAGTAGGGAGTGGTGTTGATGGGGAGCGAAAAGCTGAAGCAATGGTTTAGGCCCATTTGGGACCCATTTGGAGATTTTTTTTTATTTTTTTCTGTAATTTTTGGTGTATTTTCGCACTATTTTAAAGTCCAAGGGTAAAGTAGTCCAAAAAGAGTGAAAATAGAGTCCATTTAGTTTTTATTATGTATTTTTTGCATTTCTTTATTTCAGTAGTTGTATTTGGGTAGGATTCTGTAGGTTTCTAATATGACAAGTTTTATTAGGCATAAAAGTCTTTCTTTAATTTGAAGTCCATTAAGATTGGGAATAGCCCAAACTTCTTTAAATACTTGTAAACCCCTGATTTGGAAGAATAGAACATAGTATTTTGCATTTGAGAAAAGCTGCCGCTGCTCTTCTTCTTCCTCCGCGGCGGAAGGAACCCTAGAAGGGTTTGGCGCGAAGCCCAGCCGAGAAGGCTTCACCGCTACTGTCTTCCCAACTGCATCGCCCCCACCTCCTTTTCTTTGCTATCCCCACTCTGTCCCGCATCAATTTTGGTATCAGAGCAGGCTTCGGTTTCCTTCCACGGAGCCGAGATCCAGCAGCCTTCTTCCTCCAGTTCCTTCTTCCTGCTGGGAATCCCCCTGTTCGGCCGCGCCAGCACCCTGCCGCGTTCGATCTCGCGCTCCACGACCACGTTCGTGGTTGCCCTGCCTTGCCCAGCAGCCACCCGCGCCCCTTCCTCGCTTGCACCGCGAGCCCTCGCGGGCGCCGCGACCCTGCCCCGCGAACCTCCGCCGCGCCGCGAGCTCACCACGCGCCCGCCTCCGCCTGGCCTCGCGAGCGCCCCCCACCGGCCTCCCGAGCCCGCCTCCGCGAGCCCCCTCCATGCTGCGCGCCAGCCTGCCTCCGCGAGCCCCCCCTCCACGCCATGCTCCAGCCCCCTCTGCGAGCCCCTCCCCACCTCGCGCCAGCCACGTCCGCCCCGTCCCTCCCCTGCTCGCGTCAGCGCCAGTGCCGGCGCCTCCTCTTCGCGCTGCATCGCCCACGTGCACCCGTCCAGGCCTCGCCAGCGCCGCGTCAGCCAGCCGCCGCCCTCGTGAGCGCCCCAGCCCCCTGCCTCCGTGGCCCCTCTCCCGCGCGCTTCCCTCTCCTGCACCTGCGTTCGTGACGGCCAGCCCCCCCCGTGCCGAAGAAGAAAAAGAAGGAAAGGAAGAAGGAGAAGTCGCCGGAGCCTCCGCCGTCGGCCCCGCCCTCCGATGCCGCCGCGAGAGCCGCTGTCCGCCGGTGCCGTCGTCGGCACCCTACCCATCGCCGCCGCACCCTTCCTTTCCCTCCCGCCCTCTGGTCTCTCCCACTTGGTTCCTGCGTGAGACAGAAGGAAGGTGGAAGCAAGCCCGTCCACTTTAAAAGAAAACTGGTCAAACCAGGTTTGACCTGGTTAGACCAGACCTGGTTTGCTACAGTACCGGACCGCTACAGTACTGGGCGGTACACTAGAGTTGTTATCGCACCGCCAGCACAAAAGCTTCATTCGTGCTCCGATTCACGTGCCGTTGCGCCGTTGTGATCGTCTCGACGAATCACAGTCAATCATCGGCCCACACCTTGCGACAGTCCATCCAATTTCACATCAATCTGGGTAATCTCTTACATATGCCACATGAATTTTAGCTTCATCATTCTTCTACCAAATGAGAAGCCGACAAAAATAATACTCGATGAAGAGAATCAGAACAATTATATTTCCCAAGCTATTGTTGATATTTTATTGCAAAATGGTGAGATTATTGTGGATGGTGATCAAGCTTTTGTAGAGTTTCACCTAAAATTTTTAGGTAGAACTCAGAAGAAATCAGTTAATTATTTTGATGGAGCTTGGTGCACTATTGATCCCTCTAGATCCTACATTACTTTGAGAAAAGAGTAGTTGGAAGAGCGACATGTTGCTTTCGACTCAAACCAATGCATCATCCAGCCACCGCATTTAAGAGGTAAATTTTGTTTTCCCAAGTATATTTCTCATGCTGCCAAGCCAGTGCTTCTAGAGAAGACCGTGATTGATGAAAAGCCATTAGAATTGGTGACTATTACTGATCATCTATGTGTGGAGACTATTTTTGTTGACACTTGGGATCAAGACTTGTTTGTTGAGTCTGGACTTCATTTGATATGTGATGATGTATCTGAGATAAGCCCATCATTGACAGCTACCAGTAAACTACAAGATGTTATCAGAGATCAGAGCAACTATGATATGATATGTTCCGATCTTGATGCGCACATTCTATGCAGACTGCAACTTTTCAGAAGACATATTGGTTTGGATATCCCTATGGCAACTTTATTAGTGCATGACGTCATTATTCTCCTGCCTCTTGTATGGATATTGCGACACTTCAAAACTCGAGGATGAGTTTTCTCGAGCCAAGGAGAATGATGGGGAGCGAAAAGCTGAAGCAATGGTTTAGGCCCATTTGGAGATTTTTATTTTTCTGTAATTGTTTGGTGTATTTTCGCACTATTTTAAAGTCCAAGGGTAAAGTAGTCCAAAAAGAGTCAAATTAGAGTCCATTTAGTTTTTATTATGTATTTTTGCATTTCTTTATTTGAGTAGTTGTATTTGGGTAGGATTCTATAGTTTCTAATATGACAAGTTTTATTAGGCATAGAAGTCTTTCTTTAATTTGAAGTCTATTAAGATGGGAATAGCCCAAACTTCCTTAAATATTTGTAAACCCCTGATTTGGAAGAATAGAACATAGTATTTTACATTTGAGAAAAGCTGCCGCTGCTCTTCTTCTTCCTCCGCGACGGAAGGAACCCGAGAAGGGTTTGGCGCGAATCCAGCCGAGAAGGCTTCACCGCTACCGTCTTCCCAACTGCATCGCCCCCACCTCCTTTTCTTTGCTGTCCCCACTCTGTCCCGCATTAGGTGTAGAAGAGTAGGGCTGCAAAGGAACCAATACACTCGACGAGTAGCTCGTAGCTCGGCTTGATAAAATTTGGCTTGGCTTGTTTATTATATTAATAAGATAAGCTTGAACAAAAAAGTAAGCTCGGTTCATAAATGAGCCAAGCTTGAACAAAGGTATGCTCAACTCGATTATATTCACGAGCTTGTAAAGATACTCGATAACGTATTCGTTAAAATACTCGACAAGCTACTCGCTAATATACTCGAATTGATACTCGTTAATGTACTCGATCTTTTTTATAATAAGTATGAAGACATAAACTTATTTATAGAGTTATTGAAGTATAACATACTTATGAAGACTTAGATGTAAAAGATTAAATGTGGGGGTGTATATACACAAATCATGCAAATAGGGGTATATACATAAAATCTGGATTTAACAAATCATGCACATAAAGGTATGAACAAAATATCTAATTTTTTAAGGTCCCTGGGTACTGCAATCATCTCTTCTCGTGCCGGTGCGCCTGACCTCCCAGCCCGATGGCCAGTGTGGCCATTTGGCGCCTTGGGGGATCATCAGAGTTTCCGGTGGCCACCGCGGAGCCCTCGTTGGTGCTGGACAGAGCTCCCGGTGGCCTCAATGCTGACCCCGGTGGTGTGGACGTCCGGCGATATGGACTCCCAGCGGTGCAGCCGCTGCAGATTGTAGGCTTGCAGTGTTGCCTCCGACGGTCCGGACACCTGCATGGCGGTTCCCGCGGTGCCGGACGCCGACCGCAGTGCCCACAGTGAGGTTTTCCAGCCACCCCACCCGTTGCACCCACCACCCACCTCGCCTCACCCCTGCACCCGCCACCCATCTCACAGTGTGTTTCCCATTGTCCCATATTGGACACAAGAATTTATGTGTTGAACTTAGTCTTTATAAAATAGACTCTGCAGCCCTTCAGCCAATGCATCTTTTCTAGGGTGGGGGGTCTATTTTCTAAAGACTAAGTTCACAATGCGTGCCTTGCTCGGCCTTTTGACTCTCGAGCTCAAGTTCGAGCTTAAACTCGGTTTGGGTAAATTTTTTTGAACTCGTTCAAATTCGAGCTCAAATTTGACTAAAATTTTATCAACTCAGTGCTCGAACTCAAGCTCGAATTTGAGCTGTTTACATAAACGAGCAGCTTATCGAGCCAAGTTCGAACGACAAATACTTATTGAGCCAAGTTCGAACAGGGGTTGTAAGTACTCGGTGAGGTTCGAGCCGAGTTTGAGTTCGCCAAAAAACGAACGAGCTGAGTCTGAGTAGAGTGCCACTTGGCTCGTCTCGGATCGTTTACAGCCCTAGAGAAGAGGAGCAGAGAAGATGAGGATGCTCTGAAGGCACACTTTCGTAGTCTATATACATATATGAGTACAACAAAGATGGTATTGCCATTTCTTTGATCAATGCCGTCGTAGGTGACAACAATATCTAAACCCCTCACTGCTCAAATATGTCATGGTGACAAATTTTGTTTTGCTGATACATGTAGGAGTGAGGTGTCATCGCTACTGGTGGCTAAATAAAAATGGTGCCATCTACTGCAAAACTATAAAAATTTGAACTCTAATTAACATTGTACAATGAAATTCTGAGATTGAGTTTTGTAGTTTTGGAAGAGGTGACACTGTTGGCACAATAAGAATGCCTACCCCTGAATTACACATGTTAATAAGACTGGCATGTTTGAAACATTGCCACCTATCCACCAGTGGTAATGGAACCTGCTTTTTGCACATGCATACAATAATGTACGTACATATATGTACATACATATTCATGTTTTCTAACTTAGAAGTGGAACCTTGATTGTCTTGTAGGTTATGTATGAGTGCGCTTTAAATTAATATAAATTTTCTATAAATTTATGTTGTTTTCTAACTCGGAAGTGGAACGTTGAATGCCTTGAAGGCGTACAAGTGAGAGCCCTTCAAGTTAGTATTTTGTAAGAAGGAGAGAGGAGGACCAGCTACCCATCACTCTAATGGGATAATGTGAAAGAAAGTGCTTAGTGGGAAAGGTTTTGGAATACAGTGAATCAATAGTCAGTGGAGGGATCACTTGACAAGAATTGACCGCCAAGGCGCTATATGAATATGATGGGGCAAATCATATCCAGACAGACATGACTTCCAATCTAAATAAGCTATATTTCCACTCTGCAGAAGAAAATATAGATGCTTTCAGCAAAAATATCTATTATTTAATGCTATGGAGTACTAATTTCTGAACCTCTCTCTCTCTGTTCCTTCCAATCCATCCACCCACATCTAGTTTACCTTCTGTTGGAAAGTATTCATGTCCTCACTTTTTTTCCCCCATAGTTTCTTCTAGTTAAAATTTCTAATGTGTAAATGACATGCCTTTAAGATGGGGCAGGTGCTTCATTGGCAGTCATGAACTCCAGCAGTCACTTAGAGGTCAGACGTTTAAATTGACATCGTGATATTCCATGTCATGTTTTCGTCTCTTTAGAGGGTGTTTTCATCTTTTAGGGGCCTCAGTTGCTGGGGAGTTCCTCTTCCTCCTCTGGACTTGGCCCAGTCTGGTAGGAAGGAGGTGAATTGTTCAGCATGAACTCTGTTGGCATGGGTTCCTCTAGGAGGGTAGATTGGATATTTCATGATCAGGACTGAGGTTGTTCACTGAGTAGAAGAAGACTGGAAAACATAGTGTCATTTAAAATTTTGCCCTGACTGAAGAAAGGTTTTCAGCTACACGCCCCCTGCAAAAGACACTTTCTGTCTTGGTCAACATAGTTTCCCTTGCCTTGGCTTTTCAGCAGTTCAGATAAACATTAAATCATGGTGGTCTCTTTGTGACTCCAATTTTTTCTGGATCTTTTGTTGCTTACTGAAGTTTTGAGCATTATGCAAACAATATTCCGTCCGTTGTCTATAGTTCTTTTCATATTGTTTTTGTCTTTGTGCAGGTTCCAAATGGTGCAGCTGGGCATTACCTTTTAGGACTCATCTATAGGTCACACTCATTTCTCATGCTTTATTGCAATTATCATTTGTTGCTTCATCTTTTAACCAGTGAAGGTTTATTACGTTTCGACATATGAACTTGACAAGATAAAAATGAGTTCCTTGGTACCTGAACCATCTTTTTCTTAGAATTGAGGGTATGGAGATAGGAAATACAAGAATTAGCTTGTAAAACAAAGTTTAACCAGAAAGAGTGGTAATACCCTTGCTGTAGGGCTGCAGTGACATTTTTTCTTGAAGGTGGGTAATGCCCCAATTTACTGATACAAAAGGAAGGTTATGTAATGAAGTTGAGTATAGCCATTTTGCAAACAAGGGGAAAAAGAGGGGTGTACTGCATGCATAACCTGTAGGGACACAACCAAAGCATAGACTCTAGCACTTGAGGCACCATAATATCAAATAGTTGAAGAAAGAAATGGCAACTAAACCCTGCCAAAAGCTGAAACCCTATAATCATCTGCACTATACTGGTTTTCTATCATGGTAGTTTGCTCCCCATGTCCCGGAGTTATTTTTTCTTTTGCCCAGACTCCAAAATTCTCTTTTTGGCAAAACCATCCAGACTCTGTTGTTGATCTGATCACGCGGTCTACTAACCAGTCACTTGTCAAAATTGCATTCCGTACCATCTGCAATCATGAAAAGGCCTGAGACGACTTCTTCCTCATTGGATGAGCAGTTATCTTCTGTTAGCCACCTTCTTTCTTCTAGATGGTCTTCTTTTATGGGATAATTTCATATACACCTCTAGTAGTTTTATATTAGAAAGGAACCATGTTTACTTGACTAATAATCCTTTTTTTTCATTAAAAGAAACCACGCTTACTTGACTAATAATCCATTACCCTGTTATTCTATAGTTATTTGAAAACTGCAACTGTGGTTAACATTTAACTATGGATGTTGCTATCTGAAGAGAATATTCTTAGTAACTGTTAAATTTAACTGGATCATTTTAGAACTTAATTGATTGACAAAAATACCATGGTTGACTGAAACTTGGGGTAGAAACAGATGTCTAATCTACCGGCCCTTCTTGCTACTCTTCCAATGATGGTAGGAGTTCTGGCAGGGCATCTTGCCTCCTGTTGCTTGGGGTTCACCACCCTGCGCTGCCATACACTGTTGCCTTCCCAGGGGATAACTGGCGTGGGATGGGGCCAGCACCAAAGGGGTAGGTTTAGGGTTTAGGCCACTGCATTCCCCCATAGCTGCTGCAACAGCAGCTGCTATCACTTCCCTCACCCCCCTCCCCCAACTTGTTCTCTCTATGTGGTCAACAGTAATATGAGGAACTTCATGGCCAAATTAGTCTAGTCAAAAGACATTTCCCGGCTGGGTAGGTATGTGTTGGGTGCGGAAAAATTATGGTTTATAGTGGCAAAATATCGCAAAGGAAAAGACATATTCAATTTTCCTTTTTAGGAGTTGTGGGCATGTTAATCTGTTTAATAGACAAATTAAGAATCCGTGTGAGGCGGAGAACTTAGGTTCTCGTCTATCAGACGATTGCATCAATATCTGAGGTATCCGTTCCGCGTATGGATTATTAGACGGAGTGGGTTCATGTATTGGACCTTTCCCCATTGACCGGAGTCAGTGTTAATTTACATCGGCCTAAAGTCCGAACACCTTTGATTAACTGCCAGAGAGAAACTTTTAAATCCTTTCCATGGGTTCTGATGAGTAGTGCAGGGTTGTTGGCATGGCTTATGATGGGCTAATGCTCACACATAAAAGGGATTGAGGGAGTTAGGATTTCTCAATAGATCGTGATGTACATGGGGGAAAAATCCTATAATCGGGGAAATAAAGGCATGGACAAGGGGTACATGTCTTTCCGGAGGGTATAATAAAGGGTATTGGACCTTGAAGCCACTTTAGGGATTTTTGAGTTATAGGGGTGTTTTGGTAATTTTGGCCAAGTTAGTGGTTTGATACAAACATGAGACTAGCAAAAGGGGTATGCTGCAATTCTCAACTTCCGGAGACTCTTAAGGTCATTTTTGGAAGGTTCGGAGGTCATTAGATCATGTTCAAACCGCAAGGGTATGACGGTAATTTAACCAGACCCATGGACTTAGTATGGACTTTGGGCTCGGGTAGGAAGTTTTGAAGTGTCAAACAACCTTCGAGAGCATTGAGGCGACATTTGGAAAGTTTGACAGTCAAATGGACATATTATGGACACATTTGTAGCAACAGGGGTTTGTATGTAATTTGCCACGTAACCACGAAAATGATGACCAAGGATGACAATATTCCATTGTGTTCATCATTTATACATATACAAATAGTGGTCAACAAATTGTTGCCCGTATAGGATAGGTTCCATATTAACACAAAGTACAAGGGCATATCCACAATTGTGGAAATTCCAGGGTATATCTGAAATTTGCAGGATTGGATATGCCCGGTCTGTGAGGAGGCACATTTTTATAACTTTTAAGAGTAACACGAGCCACCATCCATTAGACACACGGACAGTACATAGCGTGGGCTTATAAGGGTATATGTGCAAAGCCTAAGGGTATTTTGGTAAATCCATACCCCTGATGGACTTGCACCATCCATCCAATGCACGAGCACGAGCCACAGACCACGAACCACGAGCACGAACACTTGTAGATTTCTGAATGCCTTCTTCAAAATTCCTCTTCTTCTTCCCCTTTTTTCAACCGGGGGGGGGGGGGGGGTATTTGGTATTTATAGGAAACTGGTGGAGCCCAGGCCCCTGGGGTGCCAGCGGGTTCAACTTGCCCCAAATGGGGGCGGTCAAACCCGCTGGCAGTCCAGCAGGTTTGACCGGCCTCTTTGGAGGTCGGTTGGACCTGCTGGGGTCCACCGGGACCAACCAGGCCCAAAGAGGCCCTGGCCGGGTCTGCGCTGCCCATTCAGGGGCCTGCTGGACCCGGCAATGGACATATAGGGGGGGACTCACCTCTTCCTTAAAAAAGCCTCCCAGGGCCAGAAAAAGAGGCGCAAGTCCCCTGGAGGCTTTTCGCTCGCTGCACATGCCGGAGGTTGAAGAACGATCGTGCGTGGGGTTCGCTTGTAGTTTTCTGGGGGGTTGCGTTGCACGCATCTTCTCCCTTTTCCGAGTGTGCATTCGACGAGAGCCTGGGCCATGAACATGTTAAATTGGGGCGATAGCCCGGAATGTGGGAGTTTTTCCACGGGACGAGGATTTTGGCCCCAACGCCATGTTTCGCTCGTCCGAGATGATATGCGGTGTAATGATAAACCACAGAGTGATGATTTTGGCCATACGCCGATGGTCGTGCACTTCCGAATTTGAATTGACGCGACATAGTTGACGTCCAATACATATTTTGATTGATCTGAGGAGAATTATGGGTGCAACAGTATGGTAACTATGGTTGTTGAAAAAACTGGTTTAGGTCCCACTGCTGCTGTACCCCACCCCATGCCCCCGTGGTGAGGTTGGGGTGGGGGGAGGGTTGGTGGTGGCAGCAGGGTCGACGGTGTGAGGGAAGTGATTGTTAGGGTTGAGTTTTTTTTTTTTTAAATAATTTTGAAGGTAGGTTAGACTTTTATAATGTTGGCTAAGTTTAACCCTACTCGGGTTACGGTAAGTGATGGCAATGACAGTTTTGAAATCACTATAAAATAACTGCAGTTTGTAGCTTTATTGTAAGTGTGGTTTCTTTGTAATTAAAATATACCAAGAATATATATGAAATTATTCCTTTCACAAAATATGTCTCAAAGATTATAATTTTATGTGCCATAAGTTCTAAGATATGGTTATGCATCATAAAGGGAATATGGAATGGTTTATGCAATAATTTCTTATTGGTCACTTTGTTCATTTTGCTTGTGTAGTCAAGTTTGACATTAAAGTATGGACAATTTTTGACATCAAAAAATTGCCATAAAGGGAAAATTTTAAGGGCTTGTTTCTTCTGCTGTGAAACTCTGTAAAAGAGTGTACCCAGTGCACGAGGCTCCTGTCAGTGTGGGGTCTGGGGAAGGGACGATGTACGCAGCCTTACCCCAACAAGTCGAGAGGCTGTTTCCTGTTTTGAACCCATGACCTCCAGGTCACGCAGGGGCAACCTAACCGTTGCCGTAAAACCCTTTAAATAATTGTTTCATTTTTAAGTGTTTTTTGGTTGCTTGTTAGAGAGAGTAAAGTAGTGTAAGTTTTTGCTTTTAGTTCATAAATTCTACCCTAAAGAAACCAAAGTCAGAGGTAAATGACCTAATATTTACCGAGAACTAACAAATGCCATGTTTTATTTTACAATCGTGCAAAGAAATATGCAGTTTTAAAATGGTACATCAGACTGATCTTGGGACTGTATTTTAAAATAGGAGAATTACATTGTTCTCAAGTGAAAGAGAAAAAAACACACAAGCTTCTTTTTTTCTTTTTTTTTTTCAAATTCATACTTCATTACGTAAAGAAATGTTTGTGCTAAAGGAAAGGAACGGGCTGCTATTATTTGTAAGTTGATTCTCTACTTCTTCTCTTTTTGCCTTATTGGGGGGTTAGGCTGTCCTACACGGTCTTCGTGTGGCATTCTCTTGTATAGGTGCTAGGAAGTTGTCATTTTTTGGGTTGCATCTGCCTATACTTGTACATTTCCTTTTCATTTATATACTAGCGGTACCACCCACTTTCAAAAAAAAAATCATACTTCATTAAGGCACAGCATGCAGTATGGCAATACTTTATGTGTGGTATTGTTCACTAAGTTATGTTTGGTCCATGCTTCATCGTTGTTCAATTTATTCTGGATGTATTTCCCTTAACTTTGCTTTTTTTCTTTGCCTTTTGCCCCTGGCATCAGGGGTGGCATGTGCTTTCTTTCCAGTAAGTAGATAAGATTCTTATGACTCAAACTTTATAGCCAAAACTGTGACATCTGTGTTTGAGTGGCTGTAAAACTTGATCATTCTAGATATTGATAGTCTACATTTAAAAAATCTTTAATACAGACTATGCTGGTTCCCAAATCCCAATTCTTTGGATTCTGTGCTTTCTTTCTTTAGATTTAACAATCTGAATGAACATGCAATATAGTAAAAGAGATAAAGATAAAGTGGCTAAATCCCTCTCTGCTATATCTGTATTGACATGGTTTTTGAACGAAAAATGAAACATTGTTTTTTTTTTTTAAAACTATGCTTGCAATCTTCTTCTTTTTGCTAGAAACTTAGAACCAGCTAATAGTGAAAGGGATGATGTTTTGTCTTGATGCATACTATGTCATGAACTCATATATTATGTCGTCTTTTATATGACCAAAGAAGTTCTTAGTTGCATCTGTCTCATGGTTCGTTGTGCTCTAGGTAGCTCTAAGCTTCTATTAGTTGATGGTCTTCTAATTTCTGCTTTTTTAGGTATACGGATCGAAGAGCCAGCGCAATCGACCACTTTATACAGGCCTTGGCATTAGATCCCCTTCTGGGGCTGCATATGAGGAACTATGTATACTAGGTGGTTAACCTACCATATTTTTGTCTCTGACATGTATTTCTGCAGATGGGTTCCTTCCTGTATTTGCTCTGAATTCATTTTCTCACTGTGTTTTTAATAAGTTGTCAAATTATTATGTAATTAAAATGAAATATTAATGATTTCATCTTAAACTGTGCAAATATTGTTTCTTCTCCTCTTTGTTAACTCCTTATACCTGAATTTCTTGATTAAGTTCTTTCCACAATTTCTTATCCTTTTTCCTGTAAAGAAAGCTTGGGATTGCATTACAACTGGATCAAAAGTTACTATTAGATCATGATTGGGTTAAAAGGTATCAATCCAGTAAAATGAACTGGAAACCATGCCATTGTATAGATAAGCTTCCTTGTACATGCTCATTTTGCATGCTACTCTATGGATGATTTGGGGTGAGAGGAGCAGGCGGATTTTCTCAAGGGCTGCTCAAGATGTTGAATCTCTTTTTGGTGGGATCTGTTGCATAGTTAGGGAATGAGCGTCAATTATTTGTAATGTGGATCAGGCCAACTCCTCACTTTTTGCCTTGATGGGGTATAGAGATGCTTAGTCCATTCCGGGTTGGATGGCGCTGTATAGGCGGGCAGGACTGCCTTTTTTTGGGGGGGGGGGGTTCCTTTTGATGGCTTATACTTGTACATTCTTTCCTTTCTTTAATATATTGGTGGTACCATCTGCTTTTTTAAAAAAAAAAAACTATAGATAAGTTTCCTGAACAAGTATTTCTTATGAAAGCAAATACAAATTACTTTTCCTCTGACACCAATCTGTAGAACTAGCTGAAAAATGCCAAATAATATCACAAGAATTCTGGTGGAGCACCAAAAGAAAACCTCACTAGCATAGTAATTGAAAGTATAATAATAGCCACACAGATGTCTGCATACTGAAATTCCCAGCTCTTTCGACCTATGGGAAGGGAGGGAGACCCACTATGTGCTTGTGTACATGCACATACTCTGCGAGAGGGTTTTTGGAAGCCAAGGGGGAAAAGTTGTTGGAAGCCAGGGTCACCGGAGTTGATGGTCACTGGTGGCAGGGATTGTGCTTTTTTTGGGGGGGGGGTGTGTGAACGTGTTGGGGCTTCTCTTATACTAGCTTTATGGCCCTTTGGTGGAGATGGGCCAGAGCGGGGTGGGGAAGGGTGGCTGAGGTGCTAGCCTTTTGCAAGTGGGGATCACCTAGGTCACTAGGTGATGGAGGCTGGCAAGTTGCCTTGCTTCATTATCTGTTTCCTAGGCAATTACCTTGCTTGTATTTGAAAATGTAGGCAAGGATTGAACCCCTTCCAAGTTGCTGTCATCTTCCATGATAGATCTGCTTCCAAGTTGTTCTCACTTCATAGAATTCTGTTCCCTCGACTCACTTTGGGAGGAACGAGAGAAAGCTGGGAAGATTCCAAGTTCCAACAGATTATAATGGCTCTTTTGATTACCTTAGAAGAGGTTTACACTTTACAGTAGATGGAGTTGGTGCAAGGGAGCTGGTCTGGCTAGACTGGAAGATCACTTCTTATGACAGGAAAGCTACGCAACAGATCTTAGCTGAGTTAGCTCTGCTGTCTCAGTAGAATTAGGATAGTTTATTGTCGAGAATACATGGTCAAATTGGATTTGACTGATCCCCATTTTGATTGAATAAGATTGGCTGGATTGGCCAATCCAATGAAACTGAACAGATCCACTAGAAAAGGTTAAGAATATTTTTGCACTAAAAAGGGTTCTTCTAATAAGTAGAATATACCTATAAATTTAGTACTTATTTACACATACAAAGTCCATAAGGCATGCTTATAAATTATCATTCTTTTAATCAAACCTAGTTTGGCTAATCTACAATTCCACACATAATCTTGCCAATTTTGGTCTGATTCCGGCTGCTTAGGACTTATTTGGACTGATTTTAGATGTTTTGTCTTAGTTTTTTTAATTGATCTAACTGGGATCAGTCTTAGGGGCCAGAATTGGGTTGCCACCTAGCGATCCTAATACAGATTGGCTGCTTCTGCTGCCCATGTTTCTTGTCATAATCCATACTTGAGCATTTCATTTGGCCTTAGCTGAATTTTCTAAGGGCTTCATTATGCCCTTTCTGTGTTTTATAAGAGATCACCATCCCTGGCTGTATTGTGCATTACTTGTTTTAATCAAATGCGGCAATATCTTGCCTCCATCTCAATCAAACAAAAAAAAAAAGAGAGTATAAGATATTTATATCTATATCACTGAAGTGCCCTAGAGTTATTAAGATTGAATATTGTAGGTTTCTTCACGAGTTAGGCTTACAACCAAATCTCTATTCTCTCTCTTCGCTATAATTTAGGACTTCTTTTTTTATTCCTCAGTAAATCTGAAACAACTAGTTGTGAATAGTTTGAAGCATGCTTCATTGACTTCATGTTGAATACTGTCTTTGTTATAATGAAATAGGGCATAAGATAAGTTGGGGGGTTTGGAAATATGGGCACATGGGGACTGACATGCCTGATGCCTGGGAAATCTGAGGGAGGATGGGCACCTGCAACTCATCTGCCTTTCCATATGTGGAACCTGAGAATCACCATGTCTCAGTTAAGCATTTTGGGCCTGTTAAATACGCGTGTAAATTCCTAGTATAGAACTTAAATTTGTAGAAAAATGCGCACACCTTAAGGATGGGTGCATGTGTGGTGCTCAGATTATTCAGACCAGGTAATTTGTGAACATGAAGATCTTACTTGCAGGTCCCATTTTTCTGACTTTTAAGGAATATGTAATAATGAAGTTCAATCTACTTCAATCAGAAAGAGCAGTTATCTCGCATAAGATTAAAATGTACCTCATCCAAATGCTTCATGTTAATTTGTCAAGGCATCTTTTCATGGTACAGGTGCATCAGTGGAAGCAGATGAGTGCTTTAGTGACTCAGCCTCACTTCGCATTGAAATGCCACAGTTACCTGAATTGAGTTCTCAAAACTTGGTTGCTGGTGGCGAGGACCACAGTGTAACATCTACTAGGACAGTTGGTTCAGAGGATATGAGTCCAAGGCAATTAAAACAATTACATCCCAACAATCACAAGGAGACCATTGTGTATTCCCATGGAGGGCATCCCATGAACAATGGCATGTCCAATCTACCACTTTATACCACTCCTTCCCCAACGACAATACAGGTGTGATCTTTGAGTGCTTCCTGTAGCTATTCTTTGGTTGTATCTTCACATAGCAAAAGAAACTCTGTTCTTGCTTTGAAAATGCTTTTTCTAGTTGCTGGCCTCATTTTTTATCCATCTACACTGACTATATATGTTGTTAGATAACTTTCCCGTTACTTCTCTGTTTGTGTGACTTTTTGTTTTAAAAGAGGGGATCTGTTTGTATGTCATGCTTCAAATTCTGGAAAATCTGTGGAAAAGGAATTTGTGCATGCATTCTAGATTTTTGGCTTACTATCAGCACATAATATGTAATTTCTGATATCTTAGTTTTTTCATGGGATTAATTTGCTTAAAATGAATCAATGACTTCTGCATATTCATCTGCAGAAATGTTTAACATGATTAATGTAAATGAAGTGCCACCTTGAAATGGTATATCTTCCAAGGAGTACAGGATGTTTTATGGATCCTCAATCTAGGTTTTGGAATATGATGAAGAAAGGACACATGTTTCTATAATAATGTTATGTACTTGACGATTGGAGAAGTTGCTTTCCATTGATCAGTGGTTCTTTCATTTGGCAAATTTTGGTCATATGCATGAACTTCTATCAGATACTTTATTGGTACAGGTTTCCCAAAGAAGTAGCCTAGTTCCAAGTTAATAATGGACACCTTTGTGCTATTTCCTAATTACATGTTTCTCTCGGAAAATTCACGTAGAATCCTGTCATCCAAGAGTTCAGCCATTTTTTATTGTCCATCGTAGTTAGTCAAATTTGTGCTCTAGTGTCCTGTTTGTGAGAAATTATTCGTCTCTGTAACATTTTCTGTGACAACTGACAATCATACTTTTTGCATTTTCCACCCTTCAGTTTCTAGATGTTTAAGATATACCAATCTTGGTTTTTCGTTGAAAGCATATGAATATTTGGTGGATTTCTTGACTTAATTTTCTGCAGCCAACAAGAGTTGTGCCACCACCCCTGTGTAGGAATGTGCAGCACAGCCTGCATTCACTAGGTGGAGATGTCTCTGTGAAATCATCTGCCAATCCGACAATTCAAGCCCCTAGGAGAAAGTTCATGGATGAAGGAAAATTGAGGAAGGTATGGAACTCCCTCAAAATATTTTGCCTTTATAATTTTTATTTATTTTGCTCGGGCTTGAAAGTTATGCTGATATCTGCATAGCAGTACCTGAACATTGATGATACTGTGTGCCAATTATTTAGACTTGGTTATTCTTTTTCAGTGGGAATGTTAGCTAGAAATCTTCTTAAAGAGAAAAGCACTTTTGCACCTTGCCTTTAGAGTTATACCAAACATGCCATTTCCAAGATTTTGAGATTACTTATTGGATCTCTTGTATCTGATTTTTGTTTTATCCTTGGTCTTAGTCCTTGCGGGATGTTCTTCTTTTGTTTTGCAATCCCATGGCAGACACATTCCAGAAGCCTGTAACTTAGTGTGCACTTTTTTTTGCAATAGAGGGCTATGTTGGACACGAACACAAAATGACACACAGTCACTGTAAGAATTCTAATCGAGAACAACCAACAATCCTTCAGATTGCCTATTTGAATGATTCTTTTCAATGATCTAATTAGTATTTCACATTACCATTTTTATGATTTAGGCAAATTCCACTTTGTCATACTTTACCAAGTGCATGCATAAATTAACGTGAATGTGCCCATATTTATGTGCCTATTGGGTTCTTGTATTGTATTTTTAAAAGTTTTGGCTTGTCCACAGTCCACACTCCACATTGATGCATATGCTGGTTTATGTAGTTGGATTTGATTTTGTATCGTATTTCTAAAAGTTTTGGCTCGTCCCCATTGATACGTGTGCTTGTGTCCTACAAGTCATAAACAGTGGTATTAAAAAGTCAAACTATAGACCCTTAGAATCGCGATCCCACCATCAAATGAGATATGACCTACTTTTGTTTTACCATTTCCATTTCTAGCTCCCCTTGTCAATGTATCATTCTTGACAGGTGCCATCCATTATGAAATGGGACAGGACATGCTTTTGACATAACTTTGCATGCTCTATAATTCCTTACATCAGTAGGCAAGGAAGTTTGCATGGTTTTGCTATTTATGTATTCATCTGGTGGTATATTGAGTTCTCACTTCAATTTCTTGTGTTGTGGTTGAGTACATTCCCTCTGTGTGCTTCGCATGCTTGGTGACCAATGTGTTGCAGTCTGGAAACTAAATGCTGGAACAAGAAATCATGTGGTGTAGAGTCTGTAGACACTCTGTGATGAGAGTTGTTACATTGCCATATCAAAATGTTTTTTTTTTAAATTATATGTTGCACGTTATAACATTGACCATTTATGTTTTGTTTAGAAGTAAATGTAGGCTTTACCAATCACCTGGGTGTCAATCACAGGTTTCTGGAAGGTTGTTTTCAGATTCAGGACTTCGTCGCAGCACAAGGATTTCTGGGGAAACAACCAATTCAAATTCAAATGCTCCACAAGTTGGAGGAAATGGGACTAATCATTCTGCTGCAAAGTTTCTTGGGGGATTTTCAACATCATCAAGAATGAGTTCACTAAACTTCCGTCCAGTGACAGTTAAAAAGGGGCAATCCTGGGCACCTGAAAATTTAGATGAAGGTGCTGAAATTCCTTGTTTTGTATTTGAGGTTTTTGTGGTTTACTATACTCTAATTCCACATTTGTCGCTTACCAATTTCTGGTCACTTGTTTCCCGATAGATCTGTTGAGAGGGATATGAGGGGATTCAGCAGGTTCAGTCCTGGATGGTGTGGTCTTCTTTAATGGTGTGGTGCCCTGCACTATTTATGAACGTCAAAAAAAGTAAAAATGTAAATTTTCCAGCTAACCCTTAGAATGGCATGAGAAAGTATTGTGACCAAATGCAAAGGAACTTCAATCATAATCTGATACCTAGTTAGCTTCGGAGAATTGGAGGGTGGGATGGAGTCTGACGAGTGCTTTAATTTTAAACATGTCGATTAAGTTAGTATTTGAACTTGTAAATCATTGATTTGATTAACATGGCAATGTAGCTGAAAATGTCTTATCTAGAAAACACGTCATATTTATGTGGCACCTCAGATTTTTCTCATGTATAGCAATCATGTTGCTCTTTCTATGGTTCTAAAGGATTGAGAATAAACATAGGACAGTGATTACTGGACCAACTTTGGCAGATCCTGAAATGACATTTTCTGCCCTAAGGTTGGCCTCTCCTATCCCACAAATTGTAACCGAGAAGAAGGTTATTGAGCATGAAAAAATCACAACTTTATAGATAAATATATATAATACTTACGAGGTGATATATTGGAGACTTCCATTTCATTGTACGTATTACATTGTATGAGTTGCTACTGGTCATCATGAAGTGTGTGAGAAAAAAGGTTTGCATGTAAAATTTGAAAAAGAAAACGAGAAACAAGGTAAGAAGATATAACAATGACGGGGGGAAATGATGCTAGGAAAAGTCCTACAACATGTTGTGATGAGTTGGAGAGAGGAAATATTTGCATCATCATCATCATCCCCTTATCCCATTTGTTTGGGGTTGTTCATTTGAATATTTTTATGTGATCTCAATTTTTCCAATATCATATTTGTGGTTAAGCTTAGGAAGGTTAGGTGAAGTCCTTTAGTTACAGTGGCATGTCCAAACTTATTTTAACAAAATTTGTTGTCAATATGTGCTGTCGCTAAGCCTCCATGAATAAGTTCATTCTGAATCTTATCCTTTCTACTCTTTCCACACATCTTAACATCCTTATCTCTTCTAGATGCACTTTTTCTCTGCATTCTTTTCATTGCCTAATGCTTTGACTTATAGAACTTCCTTTGATGGGGACCATTGATCACAAAGGAGTCTATGCACATGCTAGTGCAACCAACTTGCCTTAACCCTATGCATAGTATCCTTTTGGATCTTTGATAACTCCTTGTAGATTGCATCTTATCAGTTAAAATGATATCATCCGCAAACATACATGAAAACAAGTTGGGGGGGGGGAGTGTCTTATCGCCAGTGGGCAGATGCCTCTATGGTGATACTCTCACACTAGTCAAAGCTCTCTCTCGAAAATATTCATGTAACATATTGGTACTATGCTTTAGAAACTTGCTCATGGAGTTTCATGAGGTTTTGTGTTTTGCTTATTCTTGTTGGTTCCTAGTCAAATGATAACTTGGTTTGTGTCTCAATGTCTCATATGCCGAGGCTTCTGTTTCAAAGAGACTTGTTATCTCTGGATAATACTCTTTTTTCACCAACAAATAATAATTTTCTTTTCAACCTTGGTCTCGATATATATTTTCTCTCTCTAACCTTTTCTAGAGAGAGATGTTCTGGGATTCTGGTTGGCCTTCGTGGCCAAACAACATCCCACTTGGGGGGATTTGTCGGAGTTTTGCCGGATCTGGTTGGGATTCGAGCATGGAAGGCAGGATCGGCCCGATCCAGATCGGATCGCCCATGGCTGATCCAGGCCGATTTGGCTGATTCCGGCTGATCTCGCTCAATTCGCGGCCAGAATTGGCTTGATCCGGATCGGATCGGCCCTCTCCAATCCTTGGGCCGATCCGATCCCTTTTTCCATGGGTTCGAGGGTTCTTGAGGTACATTCTTCTTTGAGGGAGGCTGCCAATGGAGAACGGGGGGCCAAGCTGTGTGCTGCCCCAATCTGCTACGGTTGCGGTAGGTGAGGGCACATCTGGAGATGGTGCCCTTTTCTTTGCCAGTATGTGGAGGGGAACAAGAGGGAGCAGGAGAGAGGAAGGGGATAAAGGAGCATGGGTTGAACTAAAGCGGGGTACCCTGAGGCGTGACAAGGGATTCTGGGAGCTTTATTGAAGTGGTAACGGGGCTTGTGAAACTTGGTGAGGTGGATCAGAGAGGGTGGAAGGTTGTTGAGGGTGGGGACTTGTTGGAGGAATTTGTAGCTTGTTGGGAGAGTTGGAGGAGGTCGGTGGCTGTGTCAATCCTTCTGGGTGAGGTTGATGAGAGGGGATCAGGAGAAGCTTAATGGATCTCATAGGGGATCATTGGGGACTCTTGAAGGTTGGCCTTCAGTTTTTCCTTGCGGCGTGTGGCTGTGAAGAGGGGGCAGAGAGGGCCAAGAAAGCCGACAGGATAGCGTTGGGTGGGGCGTTTCTCAGTCCATGCCGATGGCCTAGGATGCTTCGGACCTTTCCTTCTTTGGCGGTGAGAGGATTTAGGATCTCAATGGAGGGGATCCCCATTGGGTTATGTTGAGGAAGGTGTGGGGATCCTAGCTCGACGCTTCGGTGAATTAGTCTAGGGGTCACTGGAGTTTGCTTTATCAGGGTGAGGCTTAAGGTGCTGGCGGCACATAGTCTGGAGTGTTAGAGGAAAGCCATATGGGCATTAATCCCATATCGGCTACCAAGTAGAGCTTTCTGTGCTTGTATGTCTTGGGCCTTGGAACCTCAATGCCTAGGTTTTGTGAGTTTCTACATGGTAATAGAGTTAGGAGCCAGGGCCCATTCTGGTGTTTTCGCCTCCTTGCTCAATTCCACGGCCCATCTTGGCCATGATGGGGAGTGTTAGAGGAGAGCTGTATGGACATTAATCCTATATCGGAGAGGTTGAGCCCTGTGCTTATGTGTCTTGGGCCTTAGAACCTCAACACCTAAGTTTTGTGAGTTTCTACATGTAGGATCTACTATCAACTATTATTGTTGGCTACAATGGCGAAAGAGTTGTCATTTGATGTCGAACGCTTCAGGAGGTGCAAGTCCTGCCACCATCGACATTGTCTCTAGGGCAACATGAGGCCTGACTGGAGGTTGAAGAAGGCCCTTGGGTGGGCGATTTGATTTCAACTCCCGGTGGTTCGTGAATCCTCCCAACTGGTGCGGATCTGGCTAACTAGGTTGGTGGTAGCTCGGGAGGGCTGAACCGAGATGCGAACATGTGGCGAGGGAACCGTCTGGTCTGGCCGAACGGGGGTTCAGGTTTTAGACTTGAACCAGCGGCCCGTAACTTACTCGATATTCGGGAAGTCACGTGTGCTGGGCCGCAGGGGCTAATTATTGGTCTTCTTCCTCGAGGAGTTCGACCAGGCAGTTTCTGCGCATGGCATCTAGGCAATCGATCTCCCTTTCTCTCCGCCTGTCGGACTCCAAGGCCCTTGGTTGCTTCAGCAAGGCAAATGGACGGCGCGAGAGATGGGAGAGCCCCCGAATTGTTGCAAGAACTGCAGTGGGGGCCTTCTGCCTCTAGGGGCCCACTTGTCTGCCACTCTGGGAGGCTTTCCTAGGGACAGGAAAGCCTGCGATTGTTAGAAGTTTGTCGCTCGGGGGAGAGGAACAGATCTGCTTACATCCCCGCTAGCTCTGGTGGCTTCAGCGGAAATCACTGTGGACCTCGTCGGACTGTCTTTGGAGGTCGTGAAAGCTTAGGATCAGTCAGTTCTTGTCTTGCTGCACTAGTGTGAGGGTGTTGAAGGGGCGCTAACAATTAGGGATGGCCAAGAAGAAGGCGATGATGGCACCCCTTCTAAGATGATGGAGATGGGGTTGGCAAATCTTGTTCGAGAGCGGAGGCGGTGAAAACTATGCTCAAGGATGTGGAAGTTATGTGTACTGAGCGGGGTAGGGAGGTGGCTAGCATGGTGGATATCTCTCCTATGGTAGTTGAAAAGGACCTCAAAGGGGCCTTCTCCAAAATTTATAGAAGGTGAGCGCCAATATTCGGGCGGGTGAAAGATTTCACTTGAGAGGAGGAGGTGTGTCTGTGGAGCAGGACGACAGAGGAAACTCATCATCCCAATGAGAATTCTCTTATGGAATGTCAGGGTTTGGGTGTGACAGAGAAGAGGACTATGAAGGAAGTGGTGTGGAGGTACAAGGTGGATGTTTTGTGTGTGCAGGCGATGAAGTGGGATGGGGATGGGAGTGTCATAATAATGGAGATTGGGGGAGCTAAGTTGACTAGGGGAGTTTTTTTCCGGCGGTTGGGAGCTCAGGGGGTATCCTCGTCTTATGGAACCCCTATGAGTTGGATGAGGTGGCTAGCAACAAGGTGGTTAGCAGATGGGCCATGTTTTAGCACTTTAAAGGGGTCAAAGATGGTTTCTCTTGGGATTTTACATGGGTCTATGGTCCTCAAGTTAGGAAGGACAAAAGGCTACTTTGGGAGGAGCTTTGGTAGTTTCATTAGTATTCAGGGAGGCCATGGCACTTGGCTGGTGACTTTTAATGTTGTTGATCATCTATTTGAGGGGACTGGGTCTTCTTCCTATGGTGATAGTTGTATGGTAGACTTTTTAGACTTTATTCAGGAGGCGACATTGATTGATGTTGGCACATCGGGTGGCTTCTTCACCTAGTCCAACATGAGAGCAGAGGCTGCATGCTCAAGGTTGGATATATTTCTCATTTCTGTAGACTGGGAGGATCGTTTTCCTCATCCTCAGGTGTCCTCAATTTCTAAAGTTCTATCAGATCACAGGCCTGTTCTCCTGAAGATCAATCTTGTTCATAAGAGGAGACACTGCTTCAGATTGGAGCTGTTTTGGTTGTGTGAGCAGGATTTTACGGTGGTGGTAGCGAAGGCGTGGAATGGTGCGGATGTGGGATCATTAGCTGTGGGTACCTTGGTGAGGAGGTTGAGACATTCTGCTCTCACATTGAGAAGCTGGTTTGCTGGAAAAACATTACCAAGAAGAGAGGCAAAACTGAAGATTCTACCGTAGATAGATGGGCTTGATAGCTTGGGGAAGACAGGCTTACTAGATGAGGAGGACATAGTTGCTAGGATTGATCTCAAAGCTCAGTATGAAGATATTCTTTGCAAGGAGGACATCTATTGGAAGTAGAATCCAGAGATAGGCATAGAAGGCAGGATCGGATCGCCTGAATCGGTCCGGGTTGATCCGGATCGGGATCGGATCGGCGGATCCTTAGGAAATCTTGTCGATCTTGGATCAACCAGATTAAAAAAACTATTTTTTTGAACAAAATGTTGGAAAAATTAGGAAAAATGAAAAAAATCAGTAAATTCAAGAACTTCACAATTTTGTAAAAATCACATACAAATAACATTACAATACATAGCAATGATAATTATATATCTTATTTACCTATTACAATACGGACCAATGTCAATGATGATACATTATTTACTCAATATATTACATGTAAAAAAAGAATTACCCCCAATTTGAATCCAATAAAATTTCAAAAAAATCATATCTCTTGCCAATAAGCTATGGGTACCTTGGTGAGGAGGTTGAGACATTTTGCTCTCACATTGAGAAGCTGGTTTGCTGGAAAAACATTACCAAGAAGAGAGGCAAAGCTGAAGATTCTACAGTAGATAGATGGGCTTGATAGCTTGGGGAAGCAAGGTTTGCCGGATCAGAATCGGGAGGCGAACGGATTTTTCTGATCGATTCGATTCCCCCGAATCGACCGAATCGATCCGATCGGATCGATTCTCATGGGTATAATATATATTATATATATAATATATCATATATATGATATTTATAATGTATATTATATTACTAATATGATATAATAATATTATATTATGAGGCGAATCGGACCGAATCGATGGAATCGAGAATCGGGTTCCATGATTCGCCCCAATTCGGGGGAATCGGGCCGATCCGGTTCGATCGCCACAACCATGTGGGGAAGATAGGCTTATTGGATGAGGAGGACAGAGTTGCTAGGATTGATCTCAAATCTCAGTATGAAGATATTCTTGGAAGGAGGAAATCTATTGGAAGTAGAGATTTAGAGATAGGCATAGAAGGCAGGATCAGATCGCCTGAATCGATCCGGGTTGATCCGGATCGGGATCGGATCGACGGTTCCTTAGGAAATCTTGTCGATCTTGGATCAACCAGATTAAAAAATTATTTTTTAAACAAAATGTTGGAAAAATTAGGAAAAATGAAAAAAAAATCAGTAAATTCAAGAACTTCACAATTTCGTAAAAATCACATACAAATAACATTACAATACATAGCAATGATAATTATGGTTCTTATTAACTATTACAATACGGAGCAATGTCAATGATGATACATTATTTACTTAAGATATTACATGTAAATAAGGAATTACCCCCCATTTGAATCCAATAAAAATTTCAAGAAATCATATCTTTTGCCAATAAAAAGTCACTCTCCCATCTAAGAAGCAAATCACGATTACGGTGATTTATCAAAATGTCGACTTTCTAATCTCTCATAACTTGACTTAACTAAAATTTCATAATTCAAATAAACCACATGGAATACTAAAAATCCAAAGTCCGATGAAATAAGTCAAACGTAGGTGTGACTTCTCCAAGAGATTCATTCTCCACTGACAGTAGTAGTCCACTGTCACTAGGAGAGTGAGTCCTTGGAGAAGTCAAGTATATGTTTGATTTATTTCACCGGACTTTAGATTTTTAGTATTTCATGTGGTTTATTTGAATAATGAAAATTTTAATTAAGTCAAATTATGAGAGATTAAAAAGTTGACATTTTGATGGGATCGCCGAAATCACGATTTTCTTCTTAGATGAGAGAGTTGACTTTTTATTTATAAGAGATATGATTTTTTGATATTTTTATTGAATTCAAATGGGGTATACCTTCTTATTTATATGTATATCTTAAGTAAATGAATTACAAATATAAACATTTACTTAAATGATGTTCAGACCGAAATCACGATTTTCTTCTTAGATGAGAGAGTTGACTTTTTATTTATAAGAGATATGATTTTTTGATATTTTTATTGAATTCAAATGGGGTATACCTTCTTATTTATATGTAATATCTTAAGTAAATGAAATTACAAATATAAACATTTACTTAAATGATGTTCAGACATGGTTTGCCAAGGCGGAGTGAATCGGCTCGATTTGGGCGAATCACGGCGAACTACTCCATGATTCGCTTGATTCGCCTGGGTTGTATGCGGATCGGCCGAATCGTGCGCATCGGGCTCGATTCAGTATTGATTCATCCGATGCGGATCCGATGCTATCCACTTCGGCCGACACCCTTAAGTGTCGGCCGAGACTCTGCGAAATGGGACTGTGCACTCCCAATTCGCAAGGTTTCACGCCAGAAACCCATTTCCCACCCCTCTTTCCCCCATTCCCCTAAAAAAAAATCTCAATTTTATACTCCAAGAGACCTAAGGAAGCTTCCTACTTGGATTTGAAGGTGCTTCGAGGCCTTGAAGGCCTTGTTTTCATCCTTCTACGTTCTCTTCACCTATTTCACTGTTTTGAAGAGAACCCATCATGTTCCTTCCATGTTTTGGTTTTTTTGTTGATGTATGGGAAATATATTGATGAGAAATGATGTTGTAAGTGATTAGTGTTCAGTTGCAACTATTTTCCCCTTAGATGTACATTGTTTTCATATGGATTTGGGATTTTCCCCAAATTTTGAATTTCTGAAATATTTTAAAATAAAAATAAAAATAGCAACTTATGAGCATTTCATAGCAATGCAACTTACAACTTCTAATGTGTTAGAAATTGATTGTTCGTGAATCCAACGAATTTTTTTTTTTCGTCCGAAAAGTAATGCCTATTTGTTTTTCGTAGATGGCACTGAAGAAAGACAATACTGAGGACCAATATGGAACCATGTTGGGCAGTAGGCACAATTACAAGTGCAACTATTGTGGCATACGAGACAAGGAGGTGGCGTCTCTTGCTTGAAGAAGCACCTTGCAGGTGGGCGGTTAACAGGGGTACCATGATGTGCGGGGTTGCAAGTCGGTGCCTTCTGAAGTGTAGCGGCTCATAGTTGATCACCTTAAGGGTGTTTGGGCTGAGATTGCAAGGAAGAAGGCAGACAGAGAGATGCAGGAGAGGATCATCTCAGGAAGGCAGCGAGATGAAGATGATGATGATAAGCCAGAAATTTATGCAGAGCATCTGCCTGATGAATATCAAAGGTGGACCAGAGCACAAAGCAAGGTTTAAGTCATGGGAAATTGAGTAGAGAGGGAATTTTGAGGTTGGCAGTGGTAGTGACAGTGGCTCAAGGGTCGGGGCGAGACCCAGTCCCGTCGATTTTCTAATGTGGGGGATTACTTCACTCGAATTCCGATCCCAGTCCCAATCCCAGCAAGGGTGCAGAGGAAGAGACCCACAGATGTGACCTTAGAAGAGGTGGATCTTAACATATATTCTCGGGAGCATGGCAAGTAAACGAGAATTGAGGATCCATGCAATCAACAGGGGCCTAGATACAAAGTGAGTTGTGCAGTGGCAAAATGGTGGCATCATTCTGACATTTCATTCAATGTAGTTAATAGCTTATATTGCAAAACTATAATTCAGGAGGTACAACACCTTGGGTTACATGTGCAACCTCCCACATCAAAAGACTTGGCAGGGAGATATCTAGATGAAGAAGTAGATGAGATCAAATCATATATCTAAAGCTTCAAGAAAAAAGTGGGAGAAATATGGTGTCACATTGATGTGTGATGGTTGGTCATGTACCACCAAGAACAGTCTCATCAACTTCTTTGTGTACTGCGATAGATAGATGTTCTACCACAAATCTATTGATGTATCAGATAGAGTGCACAATGTTGAAAACATTTTGAGTTTGACGTGGGAGGTTGTTCATAAGATAGGAGAGCATTACATTGTGCATGTGATGACTAATAATGGCTCTGCCTACAAGAAGGCAGGGGAGGAGTGATGAACATCTTTATTGGACTCTTTGTGCAGCCCACTGTGTAGATTTGATGTTGAAAGAGATTGGCACACTACAACCCGTATGGTTGGTGGTGGAGGCTGGGTAGAAGATTACAAGGTACATCTATAAACACCATGTTGTTCTGGCATGGATGAGGGAGTCCACTGGTGGAGAGTTGTTGAGATCGGTCATCTCATGCTTTGCAACTAATTTTATTGCCTTACAAAGTCTCTTGAAGCACAAAGATGGTCTAAAACGCATGTTTAGGACCGACAGATGGTTACATAGCACTTTTGCAGGGATATCAGATGGTAAAGAGGTTGAAGGGATCATCTACAACGTTAATTTCTGGGATCGAGTCTTCAAGTTGGTCCAGATCATTGAACCTCTTTATGAGGTTTTGAGGGTGGTTAATGGGGATAGGAGACCAACCATAGGGTTGGTTTATGCAAAAATTGAAGCTGTGAAGAAGAAGATCCGTGATGTGTCCCCTCAATATGCACACTTGGTCTTAGACGTTGTTAAGGATTGGTGGGGCCGACAGATGAGTAGAGATCTCTCTACATTGCAGCTTACTATCTCCACCCTGCTTACCATTATGCGAATGAGTTTTTGTATGATGATGACTTGACGGCCGCCATTACCAGAGTTGTTGAAAGACTGTCAAGTAGTCCATTGGATGCAGCAGATGCCATTGATCAGGCGAGTATTAATCTCACTACACGGTGTCAAATATATGTTTGAATTTTATGCTAATAGACTTTATTGCGGCAGATGAAGAGCTTTCGAGAAGGGGTTAAGAGTTTTGCGGAGTCATCTGTCATTGCTGGTCGGGACCGCATTGACGGCGGTAATGTGCTTTCCCTTTTATTTATGGTTAATAGTAGACCCAACGAAGGGCTAATTCATCATGGCTAACTAGTTTGTAGCTGATTGGTGGTTTAACTTTGGGCATTTGGCACCGATATTGAGGAAAATTGCAGTGAAGATCTTATCACAAACATCCTCCTCCAGTGGGTGCGAGAGAAACTGGAGCACCTTTGCATTGATAGACACCAAAGTGCGGAATATATTGTCATATAGGCGTTTGAACAATTTGGTGTATGTGTACTGCAATATGAGGTTGAGGGTGAAGCATCTCACAAAAGATCTAAAGCGTGGGGAGGTGGAGTATGATCCTATTGACATTTGGTTCCTACAAGATGATGAAGACCTAATGGTTGCATGGGTTGCACGAGCAACCACAGAGTGGGGAGAGTATAAGTTAGATGAAGAGGCAGATGATCCTGAAGATTCACCTCGTCTTAACACTTTCTTAGCAAGGGATATAGAAACTGAAGAAGAGGAGTAGGGAGAACATGGAGATGTGAGACGACCATATTTTTCTCAATTTTAGGCCGAACTGGAGGATGAGGTGGATCTTTTTGGTGACATACGAATGGAAAGTGCTCTGCCTTTTAGAGGTGAGATAATGGTTGATATTTTGTTGTACATAATAATTCAATATTTTGTGTTTGACCTTACCTTAATTTGTCATGTTGGGGACTATTACAGGTTGAGAGCGTGTTGATGATGATATTGACTTTGAAAGATTGATGCTAGGCCCCCCCACCCCACACAGTCTATGAGAGAAGCACCTACAATTGCTTCCTCACAATCAAGAAGGGGTCATCCACCCAACAAGCTACTCCATCCCAAACTGCGAAGGGAAAGGGTGGGTGGCGTCGTCCCAACCTACAAAGGGAAAGGACAAAGGTCAAGCATGTTGCCCAGCCAAAGACATTGTCATATGAGAGCCACCTCTCCCAGCACAAAATAAGAAGAGTTGGTTTTCTTAGGGATCCAAGAAAGGGAAAAGCATGGCTGCCCCTGTTGAAGATCTACTTGATATTACAGATTTAGAAACCTTGGATCCCAATGCAGAAGACACACCTTCTCCCGAGGATTCGCCCCGATTATCCAACGGCCGCTCCCATGACTCCATGACTACTGGTTCACTGGGTGGGTCTACAGGTAGAGATGATGGAGATGGGAGAGGGGGCGGCGGTGAGAGTGGACAGGGAGGGGGAGGCGGTGGTGGCATGGTATTCACACAAGAGTAGTATTATCAGAATGCAACCCAAGATACTAATCATGGCTCCCCAGTGCAGTACAATAGAAGGCAGAAGTTTGTCAAATGTGGTTGTGCAGAAGGTTCAGTAGTGGATAGTGATAGCTATAACATTATGATATCTGATTTCAAGAGAATGAGCACATGTGAGTCTGTGGGATCATATGGGGGTCAGTTATTAGACAGAGTCATCTTACACAAGCTACTCTAGTGGCCATAGTGGGTACACCACTACAGGCTGCCCTGCACCATATTATTATCCAACTCCACCTGTTCCTGTTCATGTTCCTGTTGTGATTTATGCTCCTTTGGAGGATGAACAAATGGTGGCATTGAAGGTAGTCCGTCTCGGTTGCCAAATGTGGGACCACTATGTAAGACAGTTTTAGATCAAATACAACACCATGATGACTTGGGATGAGTTTCGTACTTTTGTGTCTTAAAGCAAATGTCATCATATTATTGGAGAGTAGCCCTCAGAGTCAGATGAGACAGTGCTTGTCCAGCCCCAGTGGGGTACATATGATCCATATCAGTAGGGATATGAGGGGTTTTAGGCTCATTGTATTTTATATTTGGATTTGAGTTTGATGTTTGTACTAGACTCATTGTATTTTATATTTGGATTTGAATTTGATGTTTGTACTATACTCATTGTATTTTGTATTTGGAATTGAGTTTGATGTTTCATGTTTGTACTTAATTTCTAAAAGACAATCATCATCAACTTTATCATATTAGTGAGTTTCATTTGTTATGAATCTTCTAATGATTTTTTTGATTGGAAATGGATGTTTGTGTAACATTAAATGGCATAAATATCATCAATTAGGAGGCTTAATAGGTCAAAAAAACATCAAATTCATGCGAATCAGGCCAGATCCATTTCTGGTCGGATCCACCTGAATCGACCTGAATCGGTCGAGTCGCTCGAATCGGATTGAATAAAGGGAAACTCGATTCGGTCCGAATCGACGATGTGACAAACCATGTGTTCAGGTAAATAAGTATACATTTGGCTCTTGAATTGGCCGATCCAGACCGATTCCAAACGATCTTGGCCGATTTGGACCGATTCTGGCCGATCCGGTCAGGATTCTATTAAATTTAAGGGGTTACCCCCAGAATCGGATCGGCCATGGCCGATCTGATCTGAAATTGGCCGATCCCTATCCGGATCGGTCGATTCTGTCTTCCATGGATAGGTGCGTCAAAGAGGGTGACAAAAACACAAACTTATTTTCAAAGGATCATTGCTGACAGAAGAAGAGTGAACTCCATCTCTTGCGTCAAGGTGGGGGACACTACATTCGTGGAAGAGGTGGACATCAGAGGGTAGGTGAAGGATTTCTACTCCAGGTTTTTCATGGAGGAGGATCGTAGGTGGTTGTGTGTTGATGAGGATCGCTTGCACCGGTTGCCTCCTGGTACGAGTGAGGTCCTTGACCAGCTTTTGTCTGTGGTGGAGATATGACAGACAGTTCTCACTTCTTGGGGATAAAGCTTTACGACCAGATGGCTTTCTAGTAACATTCTTCTAGAGGTGTTGGCAAATTATCAAAGATGACCTTGTGGCTGTAGTTAGGGAGTTTCAGGAGAGGAAAGCTCATTTGACAAGTATGAGTCAAACAAACATCGTTCTCATCCCCAATAAAAAGAAGCTAAGGAGTTCATTGATTTTCGGCCCATCAGCTTGCTTAATGGCTCTTACAAGATTATCTTCAAGGTGCTTGCTTCTAGATTGTTTGTAGTTATGGATCGGTTGGTCGATCACTTCCAGGGAGCTTTTATTAGGGAAGGCACATTCTTGACAACCTTTTGGTGGTTCATGAGTGCTTGTTTGCTTTGAATCAGTGCATGGGGAAATGTTTAGTTTTGAAGCTGGAGTTTTGACACTTGGACGCCATTCAGCTGCAGGACCTTTTTTCCAGTCTTTCTTCTATAGCCTATCAGATTCTAAGGATCGATGGGTATGGAGATGGGAAAAAGTTGGTTGCTTCTTGATTAGATCCACCTATAGTATCATTTCAGATGGTGGTGTTCAGCATGGATTACATCCTCAGATGTGGAAGTCTAATAGCCCATTAAAGCTGAAAGTTCTGAATCTTCTGATGTGGAATTTCTATTGGTAGGGTACCGACGCGTGAAAGACTTCACCGTTTTCTGTTGGACATTCAGACCTCTTGTGTTCTTTGCAGGGTGGAGGATGAATCTATTGATCACATTTTCACTGGCTACTCCTACTCTTATATTGTTTGGAGGGAGGTGACTGCAAGAGCTCATTTCACCATCCCCTTCCACTTGGAGATCAAGCAAATGATGCTGAAGTGGAAGAGACAGTGGCCTACCAAGGGTGACAGGGCAGTGTGGTGGCTCATTTTGCATTTTACTCTATGGATGATTTGGGGTGAGAGGAACAGACTGATTTTTTCATTGACTGTTTGGGATGTTGAATCTCTTTTTGGTGGGATCTGTTGCATAGTTAGGGAATCGACATCCATTATTTATAATGTGGATCAGGCCTATACTTGTACATTCATTCCTTTTAATATATTGGTGGTACTATCCACTTAAAAAAATTATTTTCAGCAAATAAAATTTCAAGTTTGCTTTGTGCTTGTAGTTACTTTATTGGCCCAACTAAGTTAACCCTATTTCTTTTATAGGGAGAAGGTCTGATGCTTTTGATGATGCCCGGATTGAAAGTACGACAGCCTCATCTTCTATGTCAAACTCAATAGACTGTAAATGTCCTGAACAGGGAAGAACAAATTCACAAATAGGTGGAACCTTGTCTCATGGTTCAAACGTTGTCAATGGTGCTATAGAGCTTTTGAGCCTTCTGCGGATTCTTGGGGAGGGCTATCGCTTGTCATGTACATATAGATGTCAGGTACATTTTCTAGATCTTAATTACCTACAACTTATTCATGCTGACATGACAAAATAAAGAAGCTTTTTGATGGAGCAGGATGCACTGGATGTTTATCTTAAACTACCAAGCCAACACTATAATACCGGATGGGTGCTTTCCCAGGTATGTGTTCTTTTCCCTCTATTACTCTACAAGATCTTAGCTTGGCTAGATTGCTTGGACAAGGCTTATTGTTAATTCATTGATTGGCTCTGTCCAGTTCTTTTCTTCGTATCTAGCTATTCTTGTAATTTGCATCATCGTTTGTTCTGTTTTGAATAAGTTAGTGCTGTTGATGTTCTTGTTCCTGAAGGTGGCCAAGAGATCACAGTTGATTGAAATTAAGTAAAGTCCCATATCGAAATTAAGTTAGATTTTTGGTCTTTTGAATACTTTAATGGGGTGTTTGGGAGCAATTTAAAAAAACAGACTATTTCTACCTAAAAAATGATGTTGAGTTCTCTTTTAATTTTAAATTTAAAATTATAAAAATGTGTTGTTATGTGTTTGGTAAAAATAATACATTTTTTAAAATTTATGTTGAGGTGTTTGGGGCGGGAAGAGGTCCCATGGGGGGGGGGCAGGGTTGTGCCGGCGGGGGGGGGGAGGGGGGGCAGGGGGGTGCCGGCGGGGTGGGGGGGGGGTGCCGGCAGGGAGGGGGGAGGAGGTGGCGCCGGTGGGGCGGGGTGGGGATGCCGGCAGGGAGGGGGGAGGGGGTGCCGCGGGTTGAGGGTGGGGGGTGGCCGGCTGGTGGGGGAGGCCGCAGGGGGGGTGGCTGGGTTTGGGGAGAGAGGTGACTGGTGGGGGGGGGATGGGAGAGAGTTTGTGTGTTTTTTTTTTAAAAATAGGTTAGGACTTGTTTTTTTTTTGGAAGAGATTTGCATAGAGTAAAAAAATTTCACTAAAAAAAAAATTACTTACCAAACACCTCTTTGTGTCTGTCTTCTTTCTTTTTTAAATTTTAGAGAAAAAAGAGGTAAAAAAGTGTAACCAAACACCCTATAAGTTCTTTTGGCATTTTAAGTCTAGTCTTCTTTTACCATCATAACTCAATAATCTCAATGCCCATGCTCAAGCATTCTCTCTGCCTAAAGAAAAAAGATAAGAAAGTAAATGCTTTGATGCACACTAATTAGACTTCTTATTATCTTATATATTATGAAGATTAGAGCTTCAGCTTTCAAGTTGGAATGGAAACGTATACTAGTCTGAGGATTCAGGCAGGCTCAATGTCTTGACTATTGTCCTCGAGTAAAATTTTTTCAAGAATTCTCATTTAATTTTGTGTTCAAACTTATCATACACTATATTTGCAAGTGATTGTCATGTTGACCCCTTGTGAAATACCTTGAACAGGCAGCTTAATATTAGATGCTGATCTATTTATTTTCTGTAGGTGGGGAAAGCCCATTTTGAGTTGGTAGATTATTTCGAGGCTGATCGTGCTTTAGCCTGGCACGCAATGGATCCCTCTATTCATTGGAAGGAATGGATATCTACTCTACAGTTCTTTATGTAAGCTAGCTCACTTGATGTATATTTATCTCTGTTTATTTCATGTCAGGCGGCAATTTTATAGAGTGATGATATCTTTCAGTGTAAGTTCTCTATGTCTTTTGTGTTATTATTTCTCTTGGGCCTCTGTTTCTTCTCTATCAGGAATGCTAAGAGGGTATTTTGTTGACCAGTTGAACTTTAAATTTTAAAGAAGTTTATTATCTTTAGTGTGGCATTAACTGATGAGGAAAATGAATGTAAATTGAGTTAATGTTAGAAATAGTTCGAACATCACGTGGCGACAAAAGGAACATGCAAATGTAGTCATGGATGGCAAAGTCGGCCGACTCGGAGCGGAGTCGGCCGACTCTGAGTCGGGTCGGCCCCTGGCGACCCGACTTGGGGGGGGGGGGGAACACCCACCCACCCACGAGACTAAGTTTGCAAAGTCCATTGTCCGACTCAGCCCGACTCAGCCCGACTCCGACCCGACTCGGGGTCGGGATCGGCTGGGGCCGACCCAGCCACCCGACCCGACTCTGCCATCCTTGAATGTAGTAGGTTGTCCCTCTCCACTCATTACCGTAAGGTTTTGAGTTGGATGGCTCAATGCAATAACTTCAATATGATATTAGAGCCTATGGTTATGATCTGACCTGTGCATCTCTGTGTTTTATGGTAATGGTGATGGTTCATTGATTGGCGTGCAACGAGGGGATGCATTACTGTGTTATGAGTGGTGCCACATCATGTGGTGGCTAAAAGAAAATGAAATATACTATGCTCTCCCTCTTCACTCATTGCCTTAAGGTGTTGAGTTGGATCGCCTAGTCTAATAACTTCAATAAGTTCTAAAACAGTGATGAGATCATCAGAGCTTCTCATCATTTGTTGATTGTCAATGGGAAGCAAGAATTGGTTGAGATTTGACACCTTTTAGAAATCATCCTCCCATACATGCTTGACAGCTGTTGTTTATTAGGCTTTTGGCATTTGATATCACATATTAATTAACATGTACTCTACTGTTTAGGGTTAATTGCATATATGGCCCATAGATTGTTTCGTGATCTGCTATGTATTTTTCATATTCTTTACATTGTCATACATGCTGAAGATGGTCTATTAGGGGGCATGAAGTTTTGACAAACTCTTGAATATGTAAAACTATATATCTAGCTAATCAATTGATATAGACCATTAAGTTATACTGATTTTCAGCTGAATATCTAGGGTTTACTGTGCACAAAATCTGAAAACAAGGTGGTGCCTTTATTAGATGTGATATCCATAAGGATGTCTTATAGTTGGCTACTCGGCTAATGTCTTGAACGTGCATTGTAGATGGTTCTTTGGAGTAGAATTACATATCTTGAAGTGTCAAGACTAACCAACCTACCTTGTATAACCAGACTTAACCATATTGACTTGGTTAGTTAGACATAATATTTTATTTTGCTTTGTAAGGTCGAGGGTCCATCCCTACTACACCCTTACCCCGCCCCCCTCCCTCCCCACCCACCAAAAAAAAAGAAAGAAAAAAAAGTAACAGTATCATATGAAATGCCGGGGGGGGGGGGGGAGAGAGTTCTTTTTCTAAGTCAGTTTTTAGATCTTTCTCTGAGAAAGAAGCTTCCTTCTTTATATCCTTTTGAAAGTTGTCATATGTTGGAGAAAGAGGGAGGCTGAGGCTTCTTTCTAAATCTTTTTAACATTTCATGGTTCACTTTTGTCATGCTTAATTAAATCTTGGGATTTTTTTTCATATAAACCATTATTACAGCAAAACCCTACATGTTTACTGCTCCATTTGCATTTGCATAAATATCATTAAAACTGATAATTAGTTGTTTAGTTGTCTTTTGAATGCGAACCTCGTTCTGTGATCTTTTTGCAAACTTTTGGATTCTTATGATAGTCATGTAAATGCAAATGTAGGATTAATATTTTTCATTTTTATTTTAAAAAAGGTTTATATGCCAAAAACCTTACTGTTTAAGCTAAAGCGAACTAGCCTTTTTTTTGGACATTCCTCCCAACAGAGTATTTATCAAGTTTTTTAATTCCCCAAATCAGATTGAATACTATTGAGATGGTTTCTTTTCTCTAGACAAATTCGTAAATATTTCCTGCCAGTAGATCAGCCATGTTATGTTATGTTATATTTGTACACTCCTTAACATTTGGAAATTTGGAAGATACTATTGATAGTGTTCAAATAACTAAGAATTCATCTCTGTTTTTTAGAAGAAAAAGAAATCATATCTGTTAAATACTTTAGCTTTTAATTCATCAAATTTGCAATGTTTCATGTTCTTACGTAAACTAATGCCCTTACATGTCCTGGCCTTCATTACATGATTATAGTAGGTGGCTTTTTACTGATTATTCATATATATATATATGTATAGATTTTACACCTATTATGTTTTTTAGGTTGTTCAGTTGGATAACTATTTTTCTGCATCTTGTACCATACAAGTTGTTTGATAGATCAAGTACACGCTTTTGCTATATTTCATAAGAGATCAAAATTTACCCATCATATATACTAGGTTGGTTTTAAGGTTGGTCATCTTGCTCTCTAAATGAAACTTTCTCTCGGTTGTACAAGTTGTACCAAATTGGCAATCTCTTGTAAGATCGGACATAACCGGTATCAAGAGGCATGGGTTGGCAACCATGGTCGTTTGTTCTTTTAGTATCTCCTTGGTGGTATCTGTGTCTCCACAAGTCCCAAGCACCCCTGTTTCATCTGTAGAAGCCTATAATATGCATGGATGGCATAGTCGGATTGGGGTGCTGGGTCGGACCCAGTCGACCCCGATCCGAGTCGGGTCAGGTCCGAGGATTCGCCCGACTCCATGGGAGTCTGGCCGATCCAGGATCGGCCAGGTTAAAAAATAAAGAAAAATTGTGAAAAATAAAGAAAAAAATCAGGAAAAATTCTTTAAAAACATATAAAAATTGCACATTTTGGGTAGATCCATAGTCTAGTTGCACACATGTTGATATTAGAATTCAGAGCAACGATAATTATGATACCTTATTTACCTGAACATCATTTAAGTAAATGTTATATTTGTAGTTTCATTTACTTAAGATATTACATGTAAATAAGAAAGTACCCCCCATTTGAATCCAATAAAAATATCAAAAAAATCATATCTCTTACAAATAAAAAGTC
The DNA here is from genome assembly GCA_014218235.1 of Colocasia esculenta. NCBI lineage: Eukaryota > Viridiplantae > Streptophyta > Magnoliopsida > Alismatales > Araceae > Colocasia > Colocasia esculenta. The sequence goes on from CM024756.1 coordinate 137,205,639, forward strand.
AACTCTCCCATCCAAGAAGAAAGTCGCGATTTCGGTAGTTCCATCAAAATAACGACTTTCTAATCTTTCATAATTTGACATATCTAAAAATTTCATAATTCAAATAAACTCAATAGAATATTAAAAATCTAAAGTCCGGTAAAAAAGGTCAAACATGCATATGACTTCTCCAATGGAGCCGCTCTCCTACTAACAACAGTCTGTATGCTTGAGACCTCTCAGAATTTGGTCAAACCTAAACTATCATCACACAAACTCATGAGAATTGTCACTTTCTAGTTTCTTTTCAATTAAAAAGTGAAAAATCTCATTAGTTTAGGTGATGATAGCATAGGTTTGACCAAATCCTTAGAGGTCTCAAGCAGACTAAGTGCTGTCAGTAGGAGACTAGCTCCCTTGGAGAAGTCATATGCACGTTTGACTTTTTTTACCGGACTTTAGATTTTTAGTATTCTATTTGGTTTATTTGAATTATGAAATGTTTAGATATGTCAAATTATGAAAGATTAGAAAGTTGCTATTTTGATGGAATCACCGAAATCACGATTTTCTTCTTGGATGGGAGAGTTGACTTTTTATTTGTAAGAGAGATGATTTTTTTGATATTTTTATTGGATTCAAATGGGGGGTACTTCCTTATTTACATGTAATATTTTAAGAAAATAAAACTACAAATATAACATTTACTTAAATGATATTCAGGTAAATAAGGTAAGTGGAGGGGATCAGACGTACTTAAGGTAAGCTGAGAGAATCGGCCTACATCAGATGGAATCGGGGTGGAGCGCTCAGAGTCGGGCTGAGTCGGCCCGACTCCACCCGATTCCGGTCGACCCACCCCGATTCCACCTTATACTGTGGGTGGGTGGTTGTTCGGTGTTCCCCCTCCCAAATCGGGTCGCCATAGGCCGATTCCGCTCCGAGTCGGCCGATTTTGCCATCCATGATAATATGTTTCTTTTCTTAGTATCATCTGTAAATGTTTATAAGATATCCTGGAAACCAGAATTGTGAAAGGTCTAGGGTAATCCATGTCTGACCTGATCTGAACCGGTATTGACCAATCTCAGACCAATCCAGCTGATTACTTTTCTGTGGGTTTTAAAATAAGTCCCTCTAGTCTACCCTAATTTGAAACAAGTGTCTGTGATCTTCATAATATTGAAAATTGATTCTTTTCTAAGATTGGTCCTACAGTCAGTTTTGACGGTAAATCTGTGATTGTCAGGTTACTTTTCTACCCTTGGTGTGAGAGGGTGATTTAATTCTTTGTGGGCGTTTAAGTCTTTTTACTACTTAAAGAAGGAATATTATTTGAAAATGCTTTTTCTTCTGACGTCCCTTAATTAGGGACTTGGGTCAGAAGATAGCTGATTTCAGGGACTTAATTGGAATTAGGGTATTCTGACATCCCTTAATTTCATGGACTTATGTCAGAAACGTAATTGATTTCATGGACTTTATTGGAATCAGGGTAGATTACAATATCCCTTTTTTTTCACCCCCGCACTGAAGGGAAGGAGGATCAAATTTCTTTCCTCGAAATTGAATCTGTTTTGCCCAATTCCAATCTGAAGTTTTCTATCCTGATAATTTTTTTTTGAAATGTGGATAGAACAGGTGTAGAGGTATAAACAAGAAAACCTCTATACAAAGAACAACCTCGCCAAAAGTTGAAACACATCACCTCAACTCCCCAGACACAAAAAGAGGGGGGGAGTTGAAGGCCCTCTACCTTACCAAGTGTTTTTTCCCACAAAGAAACTCTCTAACAAAATGAAAAAGGCTTTCATCTGACTGTGCTTTTCTTCTAAATATTCTACTATTTCTTTCATTCCACAAGGCCCAGAGAGTAGCATGCAAGATGAGCCACCATTCCACCCGATCTCCCTTCAGCAACCACCGCTTGTGCCACCCAAGGATAAATTGATGAACCCCCACAAAATGAGGAATGGGATGCTGGATACACTGACCAATCAATGACCAAAGCCCTTTAGCATAGGAACATATAGTGAACAGATGATCCATATCCTCCTCTTCTTTTTGCAAAGACAACAAATTGTAGGAATGTGTGGTAGGAAATGAGCGAGGTCTTATCACAAGTCTGCAACCTCCCATGAGAGATCCTCTAAATGAAGACTTTCACCTTGATTGGGGGTGGGGGGAGCCCAAATTTGACCTGCAATGTCTTGCCTAACTTTGCAATCGACAAGGATAGGGTAGTCCGACCTAACTGAGAATGACCTCCCGTCTCCAACTATGAGTCCTTCATACTTGCTTCCAGCCTGAAGGGAAGAAGTAAAGAGAAGAGATGAGCAAGCTGGCTGGTCTCTTCACTAGAGAGGTTCCTCCTGAGTGTTGGCGCCCATGTCCCACCAGACAGATTAGCCTTAAAAGAGTTTGCAACTGAGGCTGTGGAGAAAGTAGAAGTGGCATATATAGTAGGGAAGGACTCCGCCAAGAGAAATTGCCGCACCACCTATCCCATAGTTGTCAAGGCGTCAAGGCGACCAAGGCGTAGGTGGGGTCTCGGATCGCCTAAGCGCTTAGGCACTCGCCTAAGCGGTGCCTAGGCGTTTAGGACGGAAACCAAGTATGAGTTGTTTTCAAGTGTCCCTCTTACATGATATTATGTATCTATAAATATATATAATGATGAAAATTCAATAAAAAATATCATAATATGACAGACATAAAGACAATGAAAGCAACAAAAATTAAACTCCAAGTAAACAACTCACATTATATATCATAAAGTCATAAAAAATCTAAATTGACATCTTCAAATAAATAAGCAAAATGATGCTTTCAAGCATAATGACATTCATGTGCCACCAAAAAGTCATCCTGAATGCCTCCCTTAATGGAGGCCCCCTGAAATTCATCAACCAACCCATCCATCACCCTTTCAAGCCTAATCGCCAATGAACAGATTAGGAATCTTGGGTGTTGTTTAGTCGATATGTAATGATTGCTTATGCTTCATAATGCAGAATAATACTTATTTTATATGTTCTGTGGTTTTCTATTGATGAATCTTCTATTTGCCAGCATTTGAAGGAAGAAATGAAGTTGAGCTATCTCGCTCAAGAGCTTATCTCAACTGATCGGTTATCACCCCAAGCATGGTACACAATCATTTCTGTTCTACTGTGACCGTCTTTAGATCCAGACAATCTTTTCTCACTCTTTTGTCATTTTCTCCGGTTGCTGCTCAGTTAGCACTATTGATGGATAGAAGTCTTAATATATCACTATTTGCAGTTTGATATTGTTGCCTTAGCATCTAAGGATCGTGTTCCAATGCTTTCTCAATTAAATATGCAAAACTTCGTGAGATCTCTCTCTCCAGATTATGGGAAATGCTATATTTCACTGATGTGCAAAGCAGCATGTATTAGCCATCTCGTCGAGATAGGCACTTTGTCCAACTCCATCCAATGTTTCTTTTAAGATTTTTTTTTAGCGTTTAGTCCCTGTAACTGTTTGCAATTGCCTTTACCCTGTAAATTTACTATTTAGCCTTGAACCCAAAAACTTAACTTCCCTTAGATCCTTTTCAAGGACATTTTGGTAACTTTTCAATTACCTTTTAGTCCCTGAAAAGGGCCTGTTCCAAGGAAAGTTAAGTCTTTGGGTTCAAAACTAAATAGTCAGAGGCTCATGCTGACTTGTACTGTATAGAGGTTTAAAGCCGATTGTAAAAAGGTTACAGTGGACTAAAGCCAGACAAGAAACCTCTTTTATTCGCATGTAATTCTTTGTTTGATAGAAGCACATCTTTAACTCAGGGATTCCTCCATATGATCTTTATTTCCTTTTACTCTCTCTCCCTTTCTCGTGCCCTCATACAGAACATGGCTATGCATGTACATGCACTTGGTCTCACTCACATCTGACACTCTGCCAACATCACACTGTTGGGCACACTGGAATGATCATGATGTTGGGGTTGATTTTCATTTCTAATTCTGTTTGAGTATCTTTATTTATTATCTCATGACAAACTTGGAGGCCCCAGAATTGTGCTCTCTATTCGTATGCTGGTGTCTTTGTCAACTGTGCAACACAATTTCTCATATAATTTGTTGAGAAATTCTTGGTATATTGGTATTCCTTGTGGTAACCAAGAGAATGACAGTCTGGTGCCAGGGTTTTATCCGCTGGCAGCGGACTGTATCTGCAACCATTTGATTACTGTCAAACAGTTGTTAAGAATTAAAAAATGGAAAAAAAGCACAGAGAAGCCTGGGGGTGCAGTGGCAATGGCACACCCACATGAAATGTGGGTCAGGGATGTCATGCAGTGCCCACTGTACACTGGTGTGGAGTGCAGAGGCAGGGCGTGCCGCAGATAATTCAATCGCCTTTTAACTGTCTTTATTTATGTATATACCCGTAAAATTATCGCATCCATACCTAGTCATGATATTTCTGCACCTGAAGGCACTGTAGCATTCAAACTCCTTTATGTATGCTGCCAGCAGACCTAAATAGGGCACCATACTGTGACAGCCCAGAACATACATATATACGCTCACACATATCAGGCTGTTCCCTTTAGTCTGAAAACATGTTGCAAATGCTATATATATGTAGGTTCAACTGTTGGAATCCATGCTCACTTAGCTACAGGAATTCCCTGCCACTATCACAGTCCACTTTTTTTGAAAACCGACTTTCAAATGGTAAGTAGGGACTTCCATTCATTGTGAACCAACCTGTTGGGCTGGAGCCTCATTGTTAGGATCATCAAGCACACCTTATGGGCTTTTATACCTTCTATCCATAGTACTAGGGGAATACATCTCACATGGTGAAATGAAGTACACTAAGCAGGGTTGGCCAGACTGTTGAGCCGCTCCAGATCGGAATCCTATAGCACGGTATGGACTGTATTGTACCACACTGGTTCAGATGTTCCAACCCAAACAAGCCTCCTCATCCCCCTCTCTCCGGCCGGCATGTGGTACGTGTGAGGGATCTTCAGCTGTGGGAATGCCACCGCCGCCGCCGCCGCCGCGTGCAACACAGAGCAGTGGGCTTCGAGGAAACCACACACTATGGAAGACCACTTCTTGAGGAAGAAGGCCAGGGATTGGCCATTGGCCACCTTGTGATGGAGACAGACTCCCAACGCCACACTGCCGCAGTCGAACGTGGTCGCCTTCACGAAGAGCAGTGGTCCTTCAGCTCTCATCATGTTGCACCTCTGGCCGCATGGGAGGAGACTGTTCACCATTCCCGTCTTCGGCTGCTGGAGCACTGCAGACAGTGCGCAGCTTGCCTGGGCTTCAATGAAGTCGGCACCATCATCGTTGCAGTTCACGGTGGCAGCCCCTTCCAATCTCCCAGTGAGCGGGAAGTAAGCCTCTACAGTCTACTATGCTTTGCGACGGGGGTGCTGCTGCGGCAGGAGGGGGCATCAGTGGCAGGGGTGCCCCATGCCAACCCTGACACTGACTATTGATTTCTTATGAACTCAGGGATATTAAATTCTTATGATTTCTTATGAACTCAGGGATGACATATTCATATATGTGGTAGGCGATTATATGAAATTGTGGTTGTCTAAATGATCCCATGTGCTCAAGATTGTGGAATAGTGAGTTTGGCAATTGAGTGGGATCAGATGAGATTGCTTTTGTGGATCGTTGAGATGTTACACTGCCCAGTATGGGTACTTTCATAAAACAACTTGAATATATTGGATTTTTTTACATATTACCCCCTGAAATCTTTTAATATTCCAAATAACATACAGGAATCCTAATATTTAATAATAACTGCCCTGAAATGTGCCTCCCTTCTAAAAACCCCCCCTGCTGTCTGTTTCCATTAGAGAACTCCTCTGTAACTAGGGTTAATCCTAACTCTAAGTACAAAATGTCACTTTAGCCCCTGGTTTGGTTGTGATTCTGTAGCAAAGGGGTTGGGTGATCCTTGTTAGGGTTGGGTTTCTTTTCCTATAGCTTTTGCTTGGTGTTTGGGGTGCCTCCATTAGAGAGCTCCATCTTAGCATTGAAGACACCCAAACCCATCTAATCCACAACATAGAAGCCAACTTGAATCACAAAATAGCCAAACCACCCCCCAATTCCCCAACAACATCCCAATCTCAATAAACCCAGCACCAAACCTCTTGCGATCATTTCAATAATAAAGGCTCCACCAGCACCAGCTATTTATAGTGCCCTCTTGTGAAAAGCAACAGGAAGAACCAGCACACCCCCGCCCGAATCATCTGGTGAGGACACCTGACCATTCAATTGGACGAGCTGTAACTGCATCTGAGAAAATAAGAGAAATTGGAGGAAGATGGTGGTGAGGTAACAAAACATTTGCATGATGATATCCCTTGGTGTATGTTATTTGCGGATGATATTGTCTTAATTGATGAGAGTATTGATGGTTTAAATGTTAAGCTAGAAAGTTGGAGGCATGCTTTGGAGTCTAAAGGTTTTAAAATTAGTAGGAGTAAGTCTGAGTTTATGCATTGTAATTATAGTAATCAAAAGGTGCTTCAAGGAGATATGGTTCAAATTGATGGTCAAGATATTTCTAAAAGTAGTAGCTTTCGATACTTGGGATCTATCATCCAAGAGAATGGGGAGATTTATGACGATGTGGTACACAGAATTAAGGCATGCTAGCTAAAATGGAGAAGTGCATCAGGAGTCCTCTGCGATCGTCGTATACCAGTGAAACTTAAAGGAAAGTTTTATAGAACGGCAGTGAGGCCTGCTTTATTATATGGCACCGAGTGTTGGACAGTGCGAAAGGAACACGTTAACAAAATATGTGTAGCAGAGATGAGGATGCTGAGATGGATGTGTGGTAAGACTAAGAAAGATAAGATTAGGAATGAGCGCTTCTGTGAGGATTTGGAGATAGCTCCAATTGATAGAAAAATGAGAGAAAATAGACTTAGGTGGTTTGGACACGTGTACCGTCGCCCTAACTCGGCACCGGTTAAAAGATGTGACCAAATTTTAGTGGATGCTAGTAAAAGAGTTAGGGGAAGGCCTAAAATGAGATAGTGCAATGCTATTAGGAAGGACTTGGACTTCTTGAGTTTAAACACGACTATAGCACTTGATAGAAATCTTTGGCGGAAAAGGATTCATGTAGCTGACCCCAAATAATGGGATAAGGCTCTGATGATGATGATGATGATGATGGAGGAAGATGGTGGTGAGGACAGATGAGATCTGATGTATAGGATGTCTGATGTGATCTGCAGCCACTGCTGCTATCTTTTGTGGAGATGAGGCTAGATGTGATTACCTGCCGCTGCCGCCGACGTGAGGTAGGCCATTGTGTTGTGGTCTGGTGTTGTGGAGGTCTGAAGCCACTGGGTGGGTATGCTCTGATGCTCACTGCTTTCCCTTTGTTGAAGGACAGACAAGAAAAGCTCCCACCCTTCAATATGAGGGCATTTTAGTCCTAAAAATAACTGACAAGCCTTGAAGACAGAATATTCCTATGGTTGATGCTTTTTTTGGATGGCAACTGACTCCAGGGGATATTTTTGGACCCATGTACATTTCAGGGGGTTATATTTAAATATTAGGATTTCAGGTTTATTTGGAATATCGATAGATTTCAGGAAGTAATATGTAGAAAAAAACCCCCTGAATATATATCAGTAATTCCATAGCATATGGAGTGGACTATAGTTGCCAAGGCACCCCAAGACGTTTTTGGGGTCCTTGAGCACCTATGCACTTAGGCACCAGCCTATGCAGTGCTCAATGTGGTGTTCACACACGAATCTACCTGAGGTCCACAATCTAATGCTATAAGAAAATTTAATTTGTGAAGCAAAGTGACAGGCCTCGTTGGGTCCAGGCCACCCCAAGGGACCCACCTTGGGGCGCCTTTTTGCCCCCCATAAGGCAGCTAGGCACCTTCCCACCTATGTGCCGCCTAGGTAGGTGTCTTGACAACTATGGAGTGGACAAATCCTTTTTATGAGTTTAACTTAAATATGTTTAATCACATATTAAACTCATTTTCAATAAATTAACATGTTCCTGTGATTGGTAATCCTTGTTTGCCATTACACTGAACACACATCATCATGATGCAATGTAATTACTTTAACAAACCTTATTATTTGGATTATCCAATCTACATTTTTATTGAACTCATTGGTAACCTATTGCATTGACAAGCAGAACAAGTTTTTGTTTCCAATACTTTTCCCCCCTATAATCACCAAGGAATTTGACTCTGCATGTCTTGGCTATTTGGTGTAATTGATTGCAGGTGTGCGATGGGTAATTGTTACAGCTTGCAAAAGGATCATGAAACTGCACTGAAAAATTTTCAGCGTGCAGTGCACCTTGACTCAAGATTCACTTATGCTCATACACTATGTGGCCATGAGTATGGTCCTCTCCCAGTCTCCCTCTCTCTCTTCCTGAGTTCGATGCAAGACCTACTTGCAAAATTATATACCATTAATTGAATAACCATCAATAGGGGGAAAAATGATTTCCTCTTGGTGGGGAGGTTCACTCTCTTGTGTTCAAATTGACTAGATATTTAGAATCTCCCGTTATTTTTGTTACTTTACTGAACAACCAGCCCAGAAGCTAAACATGTGAGACAATGATACTGTGCTGATCTGCTTACCCAAAACTCGGTTAGTGAATGAAAGTCATGTAGAAATGAAGTGGCTCATGAATACATGGTTGGGACCAAACAACTTTGCCAAGAGTTCTTATTTAGTTTCTGCGATTGCAAATTTGTTTCATCTGATTAGTCTTTCTTTGACAGGTATGTGGCCATGGAAGATTTTGAGAATGGTATAAAGTGCTATCAGAATGCTCTTCAAGTAGATGAAAGACATTATAATGCCTGGTATGGTCTTGGGGTTGTGTACCTTCGCCAGGAGAAGTTTGAGTTTGCAGAGCATCATTTCAGAAGAGCTTTTCACATTAATCCGCGATCATCTGTTCTTATGTGTTATCTTGGAATGGCATTGCACTCTGAGAAGGTCTATATTATTTTCCTTTATTATTTTCTCATTTTGAAGAAAATTCTTCTATGTGGTGCCTCTTTCTTCTTTGAAGATGATCATATTCTTTGGCTCTCTATAAGCCATAGAAATCACATCTGGTTCACATTCTATATTCACTAAATAAACCAGAGATGTGCTGATCTAACGTTTTATTCTGAGTTTGAAGTAGCTCTCATTTTCCAAATTTTCTGATCCCTTAGCAGAGGTATGAGGATGCCTTGGCGATGACGGAGATGGCCATTATAGCTGATATGAAAAACCCTCTTCCTATGTATCAGAAAGCTAACATTCTGGTAAGCCTTGAGCGATATGATGAAGCTCTGAGAGTATTAGAACAGCTAAAGGAGAATGAACCTCGTGAAAGTAGTATCTATGCATTGATGGGTAAGATTTACAAACGAGGGAACATGCATGATAAAGCTATGTTTTACTATGGACTTGCTTTGGATCTGAAGCCCCCAGCCACAGATGTTGCTGCCATAAAGGTATGCTTCCCTTGAAATTTTCTTCAGAATATCCAGACATATATATATATATGTATATATAAATATACATATATACATATATATATGCATATGTACATAAATACATATTTTATCTATACATAGAAGGAAAGACGGACAGATAAAGAGGCACACATTGTATATACATATGCACGCTTAGTTCGATATGAAGTGGTGTAACATGCACCAAAGTTTCGGATGACTTTGTACAGGAATGACAATTTACTGTATGGTTGTTCAGTATGTTGTAGCGTAGACTGCAAATGAGGGCTTATCACAAATACTCAAATGTGTAAATCTAGTATTGTATAAATTTAAATAGAGGACTTTGTTTATACATAGTAAATTGTTAACTGTCTAACAAAATAGGATAAGTAATGCACTTTTGTTTTTAAAACTTTCCTCCATTGTTTAATGATCCCCACTGGCTTTACTATTGATGCTACTTTCTGTTGAAAAATAAAGTTGATGGGGACTGCTATTTCGGTATTCTTGACTGAGTTTTGGAGACAGTTTTATTTTAACCTGGAAGCTTATCCACTTTTTGTACTTCTTTGACAGTCGGCAATTGAGAAGTTGTATCTACCGGATGAAATGGAAGATGCGCTTTAGGGTCATTATTATGGAAAATCTGTGAAATGGCCATAAAGGATATCCAGCATGCCATGTGCATGGAAAGTTGGTTTCCTGCTTGTGCTCTCGACAAAAATGAAAGGAAACAAGCCAATGTGACTAACTAAACTGGATATGGTGGCTTCAGAGTTGGTCATCTATCCCATTTTTGTAGCTCGAAGTGTTGGGAGTACTGATGATCAGTGTACAAGCACACAGAAGAGGAAGAGATGGAGACGGAAGAAGAGTTAATGTACAAAACATCATCAATAGTAAGTGACCGATGAACAGCCATTTATTTCTTTTTGCCTCCCATCTTCCCTTCATTCTATGATGTCATTTTCAATCCCAATTAAATTGTTTCTTCCATCATTTTCCAGTAAGCTTACCCGTTCAGTGATGTGGTACATGGGATCATTGTTTGGCATGTTTGAGCTTAATGTGTAGAGGTAGAGTACTCGTATTGTTACTTCTGGGAGTTGGCAAATGTGCCCTGTTATTTTTTAAATTATTTCGAGAGAATTTCTTCTTCGGGCAGCTGATAACTGGTCAGGGGTCTGTTTCCTTTTTGGGTTTTCTTTACTTTTTACTCCACATAATATTTTATAATTAGGTTTTAACCCATGTTACTCGACTATTTTCTCCTGAACCCCAGGAAACTCAACTTTTCGGGTCTAGCTAATAGTCAAGTTACAGGAACTAAAAGTTAATTATAAAAGATTAAGGAACTAAAAACTGAAGTCCTTTTCAGTTTTCACTTGTGAGGTTCTGCGGTTTCAAGTCGATGTAGTGGCATTAGCCAGTAACTACTTGACTCCCTGTCGTCTACTGCAGTGTGTGTCAGGAAATGTGATCTTTAGCTGCGGCTGGAGCAAGTTCACACCCTGGAATATTTTTATGGTGTAGTTGTGGATCTTATCCCGTGTTTTACACGTAGACTCGGCATCCTTTTCTGTGTGGCCTCTGAACAAGGTGATTTTTTCCTTTGAGACTCTAGGTATTTCTTGTTGTAAGATGTATTTGACTATGTATGAGTAAGATCATACATAAACTTGTACTATCGAGATCTTTAATGAAGTCAATAGTCCTTTACATGTCAAAGTAATCATCTCCAACACAAAGATCCTCTGCACAAACAATGTTCCAAGTGTTCTTGGCATTATCTCTGTGACAATGTAGCTTCATGGATGATGTTATGGTCCAATTGGATGTGATTTGGTTATATCTTCACGTCCTTGCGTGGGGACGGTATGGATTCAAGTTTATGAAGGTGGACTTGCACCCGCATGCATGGTATATGACTCCGTGGGCTTTTCCTTCGCATGATAGACCGGGTTTAAGTTCTCTCTCGATAAGACAAAAATTGTGTGCAGTGTGAAAACCATCTGCGATTCTGCAATCCCCTAAATTCCGATTTCTCTTCTTGGGAGATACTGAAAGCTCAAATCTTGGTACTTGGAAAAGATGGGATATTGTGAAATGGGAATTTCACATGGTCGAGAATGGGATATGCTTTCATGTAATGTTACTCGATTTTTGCCCCCTCAATGCCATAGTTAATCCCTGTTCTCATTCTAAGAAGTTGGTTAGATCCCCAAGCGATGGCTATGTTGTTCGCTGCAGATACTGGAACGAAACTGTAAGAAAACAGTGGACAATGGAACGCGTGTTATGTTAAGCATGCGGATAATTAATATAGCACGAGAATTATGATTAGCAACATGTTCGAGGGTTATGAGTCGGGTCTCTCTGAATCTTTGACGTGGATAAGTATTTTCTTGTCACATTTGAAGCAACGTTCTTTTAAGATTCGGTGGTCAAAAGACCAAAATGCATGTACATACACATGCATACATAATTACATGTATGTGAACAACGTGTATTCTGCCGACACTAGATTCATGAAATAAGACTATTTGATGATTTAGACGTACTTGTATATAATCACTGTTGCATTAACCCAACAGAAGGAAAACAAGTTAAAACAGGATCAAGAGGCCTGTCTACAAGTTAAAACAGGATCCAGAGGCCAGACAGGTGCTACCGGATGAGGCTCAAAAAGGAACAAGTGTGGTGATGGGTTTTGGTGGAACGGCGGGAGAGGGGTTTTGGGAAACAGCTCATATTCACGAGTCCACTTTAGGCATCGTTTGCATACGAATTTTAAAAAAGCAAAAATCGTAAAAATCGGCTTCGGCTGCACCTGACAACGGTGTTGCCTCGTCGTCCGTGGCCTTTTGCGGTGTGGGCGACGAGACTTTTGAAATTGTGAAAACAAAAAATAAAAAATTCCTCACCGCCTGCGCACCGTCCATCTCTCTCCTTCCGTTTTAAAAAATTTTTCAAAAACCGGTGTAACACTGCTTTTCCATGTTCCAACTCTTCCCTCTATCTCTCTCTCCAACCGATTGATTTTGGAGGGCTCAAAAGCCAAGAGAAGAGGTGCTGCATTTGGGAAGAGGGTTGGTGTTTTCAAAGATTTTTAATTTTGAAAAAATTTCAACTTTGTTCCCAAAGGCCACCTTAGACGTAGAGTTTTGATATATGGCATTCTGTGCAGCACCATCACCAATCTATTTCTATTGGCGCCAAACATTTTACATGAGAGACCCTCCCAGTCCCACCCTGGAGAAGCAGAATATCATGTTTACTTGAAAATTGCTGCAACCGGGTGGATTGGACCATGGAAGAGAGATGAGATGAGAATACATACACCCTTCAAGATCCTTGCATAAACCGCATTGTTGACTGCCACATAGATGTCATACATCTGGGGGATGTACAAATAGAGAACCTACATCCTTGCTGCTTCCATGGTCTCATCTTTTTTTTTTTTTGTGTTTTTATCCCACTGGCAACTTCTGCCGTGACTTTAATTTGTTTAATTAAAACTAAGCTTTTGACTTAATTATTTGCTAAGCCGGGTCCGGTCCCAAAATCAAACTTGGCAAAGGATTATCTTGTCCTTGTTTCCTGTTCCTCCTTGAGAATAAGTCGATTTTTGATGGTTTCCACCGTGACTCATTTCCATGAAGAAAATACTTGCTGTCCAGCTGTTTGGACGGGTAGTAAAAGTTACTGTCTAATCTATTTGTCTCACTTATTTGTTATTTGTCATCTTTATTTATTGAAGGTTATAAACAAATTATTAAAGGTGACAAATTAAGTCTGCATGGGATCGTAAATATTTCTCTTTATAGACAGGCAGCAGCACAGGTGGTATATGTCAAATTTAAAACCTACCCACAGTGGCTATGTACATAACAAATGTGGGACCATTTGCACGGCCTAATCCGGTGTCGTCCTACTCCCCTTTGCCACCTTTTTCTGTCACTTTTTTTTTTTCTGCCATCAGTTTTTTTTTTTTGTTGGGTATAAAAGGAACTTGAAAATAACATTCCTCTCAATATTATTCACCTCGATCAGAGAGCGGTAGTCAGAGTGGCAGGAAGCGGGGTGCCGTTTGGTAACGAGGTCGAGAGGGATTCGGGACCAAAATTTCTCACAAATCCTAAACATATTCTCAAATGTCACCCCACCTCTTATAAATTCGAGTATTTAAAACGATTTTGGGGATGAGAGAGAGAGATAGAGACAACAATTTTTCTTTCTCCCCTCCTCAAAAACCAACCCCAAGCCGCTGGACTTCTCCAAGCGCACGCCCAAATAAAAAATGACATCTTTTCCCACAGTTGGCAGAAATCTGCCGGGTGTCAGAATGTGCTGAGCATCCAATTTGGGGGGAAGAATCCGATTTTGAAAATGACTTGGAAACGCTGCCTAGTCTGATATTTTCCGCTGCAGAGAACGCAATTGAGCTCACTGCAGGCGACTCAAAGATCATCCATTCATTATATATGCACTACGATACTTTGTCATACTCCCCAAAACAAGTATTGCTCAAGATTTCAGATAGACAAATGCTTATTGCATGACCCCTCGGTCGGATGTCGGCCCTTTCATTGCCCAGTGTTCACCCCCTCACAAACCGGCATGATGGGTCGTGCACAAAGCATCTCTCTCTCAGATAAAGAGTGACAGAACAGCAATGTGCCCAGTTAGACAAAAAGCACCCTGAGACTAAAATTTCACACTTTCTTCTGTTACACCAAAAGAGTTTGCTTAATTGGTTACACGGGGTAAAAAAAAAAGGCAAAACCACAAGGGAACGATCCTCCTGCAGTACACAAGGGAACGATCTTTTCTACATGGGGTTGAGTTTAGGGACTTTTTAAGACTAGTCAGAAGAACTGCCTACTCTAAAGAGACTTGTGGATAACACATGTAAACAGACCATCCTAGGAAATGCGAACCTGTCCAAACTACCATCATCAGTGGAAGGTCATTTCTTTCCAGGAAGGCAGTGGAGGTAGAGTGCATCGGATATGGAGTTCATCTGCACCATTTTGATGAGATATGGATGCAGGCAGTGGTGTTTCTGGAGGCTAATATAATATGATGGGGAACATCAGTCCATCTCGGTGTGACTACAAACAACACCCTACGCTCAATGAGGTCACGCGAAGAAGCAATCCAAAAATGGTAAGACTAAATCTACAAGATAACACTAACTCACACTCAATTTACATATTAGGCTATGTGCTTTCTTTGTGTACAGACAGCCTTATTAGTGAACAGCCATCTTGATGTCTGAATTGATTGGTTGGCCCTTATGCAAGGAGATTCTATCGCCCATTATTTTCTCATGTTGATCATTCTCCATCCAAGCTTGCTTTACCACGGCCCCGTCTGTGTCCTCCTCAAACATAATTTCTTGGATCCACATTGCTTGTTAATCGCTTCCATGATCTGTAAGCGTAGCACAGAGGAAATTGTATCAATCACAGAATCTAATATGCAAGCTTATTGTAGGCTACTCGGGCATGAACATATAAAAATGAGTCTCTAAGTATATGAAAGTTAAGTTTACTTTTCATCCCATTGTAAAATGAGGACAAAGATATGTGCGTATATATATATCTGTGACCTGTGTATGTGTGTATATATACATATACAGATTATAAATATGGAGTACTTGCTAGGTCTGTGTAATCAGTCTCCATAAAGGAGACAAAAAAATAGAGGGAGAAAAGAGGAGCAAACAGAGCCAACAATCAACACAGTTACAAGAACTTTAATATAGAGACCCAGACTTTCCAAAGAGAGATAGAAGAATAGGATCTTTCTAGGTGTCAGGATTTCCTATGTAGCGTCTCTAACAGAAGAAATTCATGAGTACCACCAAGAGAAGTACGGAAATGCCTGTTTGACGATGCTGCTGCAACCATCTCCTACATTTTAATCTGTTTGCCACAACAACACATTCTTCAAGTAAGCAAAGAAACAAGCATCCTGTGGGAGGTATGAATTTATCCTCCGTGTTTTATTTTGGATTGTGATATTGGCTCTGTTCTGCGTCACCTTGGGATTCAACACGCTAATCTTCATAGGACTGGAGAAAGGGATTGAATATATTGATTTGGATCTGACATATGGATTTGTGCATTGGATCACTCCTCACCACCCTAGACTAGTGCTGTTTACATTGGTCAATAACACCCTTAATGCCCTCGAAAATAAAAATATACTTGACAAATGGATAGGCAAACTCAAACAGGGTCATAATATTGAGATCTGAATCCAAAAGTTATACCATATTCCGGATTTTTTCAATGGAGATTAAAAAAGGCCTTTGAACTAATGAATAAAACTGGTCAGAGCATGGCCGACTTTGGCCAGCTCACTTGAACTAAATAATTTCCAACTATAACTCTTTAATGCAGTTGTATAGCTTATTAGTCATTCATTCCCATTTCCCACTGTGGGTGCAATATAAATCACCTGATGATAATTAGGAATTGCCTATAAGAAGATGTAAGCTACATGTGATGAAAACTAATGACTCACTAATGACTCTCCTCGGTCTAGTTCCCTCGTGAAATCATTTCAGGTTATATTTACTTGGAAAACAAAAAGGGGATGAATCTCTTTTCCCGTTATTTTTGCCTGTTAGAAAATGAGATTGCCTGTTATTTAGTTAGTGACGATTAACAAGATCCAACAATGGCCTGTGATGGATGTCGAATGATCCTTGGACAAATGAGTTTCCTCCTAGAGTGATCTCCTTCAAGTCTGGCATTTAACCATCAATAATGTGGACCTTTTGCAAGCATCAACTTCCAAGGGTGCAGCAGTCTAATGATTAGGCTAGGTGGCTGGGAAGTAGGTTGATTTAAGGGAAACAATTGCAAAACATAAGATGTGGAGGCTCTATTAGGTCTGGATGTGGCCATAGGACATCAAATGAGGCAATGACAAGGAAAAGACCATCACGAAAGCTCAAACAGGCCTCCTCATATATCCCTAAGGATTCCATGCGTAAAATTTGTAAGCATACACAAAAGACCCTGAAATATGATGATTTATTGCAAATGGAGACACATACTGCTTTAACTTTTATTGTTGAAAATAATGTTGGATATTCTTTTCTTTTAGTGCAAAATGTTGGGTATTCACAAATTATACCAATCAAAGCAAAACATCCAAAAACTCATGACGAGGACACTTAAAGGCAGAAAGGAAGAAGATAAAACAAATGAAAGGATTATAAACAAAATTGCCTATTTCACATCCTTTGTACACAAAACCTGGTAGCAGAAAGAACATGTCTGTGCCGGTGTGCCCAATGTGTCACAAATTGACATGTCCGAGTCAAATGTGTCACACATCTTGAATTAAATTTAGAAGCATGTAGTATATGGGTAAATAATATTGGAAGATGAGTAAACAATATTGGAAGACGATGGCAAAGTCCAAGGACACAGGAAATCCTCCCAACCTATTTTTCCAAACCTGAAAGAGACCAACTTAGACATGGTAAGAACAATGGAATGAGGTACTAAAAGAAATTCATATATTACATTCCTTCCGGCATGATTCCAAAGAGAGAGAGAGATAATCCAGTAAGCATCTAAATGCATGTACTCTACATACAAAAATAAAGCATAATCTAGGGATTCCACAAATGCATACAAATACATGCAAGCCTAACTATTGAAGGCCTTGTACATCAAAAACAAGGCACATATCTTAAGGCTTAAAGGGGTAATCTCACTGACTGAAGTCACCGACTTTGTTTGGAAATGAAAGAAAATGGTAGCCCATATTGTGCTCAGGTTCAATCTCATTTCTAGAACTCATAACAGCAAGTCAGGATTTCCTTCATTTTTCTCTTTTTTTTTAAAAAAAAAAGCATCATTGTTAGGAGTCTTGGAAATGCACAGTTCTGATGCCAAATCACACTCACATCTTTGGGTTTCTTGCTATTTTTGTATCTGTTGTTAAATGTACATAATTAAAGCAGAAACAACCATCATAAAAAGGAGCTGGACCTCTTTAGAGAGCAAAAGCCGCATTTTGAAGTATTTTCATTTGTAAAAACTAGCCTATGAAAAGAATGAATTTAGCTCTCAATTCCACTAGCTGATGTTCAATCTGATCAAACATTCAGAAATAGAAACTAAATGTTCACTTCAATCTTAGCAAAATGATGCAATGACAATTTAAATGTCACAGACAGAATAACTTTCAGAGAACAAAATGGAAACACAATCTTAAATGAAATGTCAATTTACATTGAATGGAATGTATACCTGACTTTTCTGCATCTCCAAAATCTCTGCCTGTAATTATTACAAATGTATTAGGAAGGACACAGACTTTTGGTCCAAAATGACATGCAAAAACATATATTCCACACAGTCTTTTCATTCTTTCGTGTTGTATTCTAATTTTGAAAAGCCAGCCTTTACTCTTAGTCTCTTAGATGAGCAGCAGCAATCTAATTACACTGAAACAAGCAAACACACATAGCACATGATGGAACAAACCTGTTTCTTCTGCAATTCTTCATTCTGCTCTTTAAGTTTGGCTACTTCAGCTTCCAACTCCATAGTGTATGCCTGCAGGGGTAAAGAAAAACAAATAAGACTGGTGGTTTTCACAAGTATGAGATGCATAGCAACTGCTAAACTGCCAGAAAAGAATGTAGTCTCCCATTAACATTTACCTTTTTAACAGTTACCTCTGACGTTGAAACACAACAAAAGAACATGCAACCCATTCACACATAAAATATCACGTCCAAATGGGAACTCAAAACTGCTGACAAAAAACTTATATTTAAATTATAAATGAGGTAAACAGTGATATAAAGATGTAGTACCAGAGAAAGCATGGAATCTTGAGCATCTGAGATACTCTAAAATTTTCATTATTGAAGTATGAACTTTCATACAGCCATGGAGTTCAGTTTAAAAAAAATTCAGAAATCATTGTTTTTCAAATTATAATCTTATTTGGCAAAGTTAGTATCCAGATGGCTCGTGGCCAAATATAAACGGAACATCGTGGATCTACTTATTCCGCACCATCTGACAAAAGCAAAATCAAAATAACCAACCCGATTACAATCATCATCTGAAAGAACCAAACAGCACTATGTTCGAAGTATATGGCACACAAAACACAAAACTTGCTTCAAGTATAGGGCACATAATAAACAAGACATCTGAAACAAGATTGGAAACTAAAGATTTGGTGAACTTGGGATGTATTTATTGTACAGGAACAGGGTCGTGCATACTTGGACATAATCCCAATTCCTTGCTTGTACTGTCTTCATAATCAAAGAAACAAGTATTAAACCAGTTTATATGAGGAAAATAAAAGTGGTTTTCTAGCATGGGCATATTTTGTAACATCACAAAGATGAAGTATGTTTTTGTTTAGCAATCCAGCCAAATTCTTCATAGATGACAACCCAGTGCAGCTCCCAAATTACTGTATCCCCCTAGAAGACACATGCACATAACACATGCATCAGTGAGGAAAAAAAATGATGCAATTACAGTCTACAACATGACTCGCAAGGAATGCAGAAACTGAAATAGAAGGAAAAGCAGAAAGATTACCTGCTTGCGGGCCCGTGACCTTGCAGCAGATTCCCTGTTTTTGATCATCCGCCTCTGTCTCCTTTCCACAACCTTCTCCAGGGCACCGCCGCATTTCCTCCCCCTCAGTCCTCCGTTGAACAGATAAGGTACTGCTGACAAAGAAGCAAATTTTCCATTGGCCTTTCCACGCCCATCCGAAGGAAGATTGTTCCCAGGAGACACCGCAGCCACCGTAACCGGGCTCACGTTCAACCCGACCACACCGGGCATCAATCCAGTGTTCAACACTGGATCTCCAATCCCGATGATTCCTCCAGCCTTCATCTCATTCTGAGTCGCCAGCTCATGTGCATTCCCCAACTGCATGGGAGGCCTCACAGTACCGAGATTCATCATTAGACCAGTAGCTGACGGATTGCTCGGAACAGGAGTGGATGCGGCAATTCCACCGGCCCTCACTGCTGGGGAGAAGTCAAGGGCGAG
This sequence comes from Colocasia esculenta, assembly GCA_014218235.1. NCBI lineage: Eukaryota > Viridiplantae > Streptophyta > Magnoliopsida > Alismatales > Araceae > Colocasia > Colocasia esculenta. Next base: position 137,225,219 of record CM024756.1, read on the forward strand.
CCCAGGGCTACTGTTCAGCTGTGGGTTTGCGATCCCCCCGTAGAGAACGTTGCCCTTGTTGCTGGCACTGGCCCTGCTGGGTCCAGTGTTTGCAGGGGTAATGATCTGCCTTGGTCCAGGCACTGCCGGTTCCTCCATCACCGCCCCGGCTCTCACTAGGAACTCCTCCAGGGTCATCTCCCCCAGCGTCGGTTCCCGCTGCTGCGGCTGCAAACTGGCCTCGGCCGCGCCTCCTTGCCCACTTCCGCTGCCCTCCTTGAACAGCTCCCTCCACACCTCATCGACTGTCTTCTGGCTGAGCGTCCGAGGCAGTGTCAGGGAGCCCTGCCTCTGCAGACCCCCGACTGCGCCAGCCCCGACGGTGCTGCTCATCTCCCCCAGCGCGCCACGGTCATCGCCTGCGTCTCCTCAGCAGTCCAGATGTTCTTGAGCAACTCGTCCATGTTCATTGAGCCGAAGTCCTTGCCGACCCCACCTAGCGTGGTCTGGAACTCGTCGAAGGTGAGAGAGTAGATCGAGCTCTGCCGCGCCAGCCCCGCCGGCAGCATTCCGTCCTTGCCATCGGATCCCATGCTTCTGGAGTACATGGCAGAGTGACGAAGTGGCCCTAGAAGAACCCTCCCTTGCGCTTTCTCTCAAGCTCTTCTCCTCTCTGACCCCTTGGAAAAGTTTCAGCTTACCGGCAGTGGAAACTGAGGGTGTTCATCGCCGCTTGTCCAGATCCCTTCTCAAAGTTGTCCGCTTTCTGTGAACTTGGCCTGATCCCTTCCACTCCCTGGTTAACATCAGAACAAAAAACAGACGAACCCATGTGGGCTAGCATCAGATCTCCAAGACCCATCAAGCGCAAACCCAGCAATGTCAAGAACCCACCACCAAGAACAACTCGATTACAGTTAGAGCATCATCATCAGAAGTAAACGCAAGTGGAAATCCATCGGAAAGCTGGAACAGCTCGACACCCAGAAGCAACAGAGTTGAGTCCTGGGTTCTCTCTCCACAGCAGCAGCAGCAGTAGCAACTGCCGCCGCCGCTGCCGAGAGATCGAACACGCACCAGGGATGCTTCGAAGCGATTAAATTCGTTCATCGGAAATAAACAAGAAATCAAAACAGAGGGGTCCCAAATCCGAATTCGGGGCAATGTTTTGATTCCAAAAATGGAAAGGTTCCCATTTTCCTCTCCAGCAATGGTTATTAAAAGATGGGCGCCGAGGAATTCCCACTTCATTACACAACGCCATTTGAGGCCAAAAAAAAAAAAAACCATCAAGCTTCCGACAGCTTCCTCCTCCATCACACTACATCCGCTCCTCCCGCCCAAGTGCAAAAATCTCAACTTTTTCCACTTCATTACACACCATTTTCTCTGCTCCCCCCAAGAGAGAGAAACTGAAGAGATGTGAAAGACAGGTTAGAGAGAGGAGGAGAGAAAAGATAGAGAAAAGCACCTGTTTTTTGCTGCTGGTGTGGGGGGGGGGGGGCGGCGTCGAGGACGCTGCTCTTCTTCTTTGCTCTCACTCTCTCTCCTCGTGCCTCTCGGTGCAGGACGACAAGTGTCGGACTCTACGCCCGTCTACTGGTACTCGGCTTTTAAGGAGGGGCAGGATCCCGTCTGCCTCTTGTCTTCTCTTCCACCACCCCCCCCCTCCCCCTCGCGTGCGTGTGAAGCACTCTCGGATATTGTTTTAATATTGTGGGCAAAGAGACGTGGCGATCTTATAGAGGTCTTTGCTGTCGAGGTGACTTCCATCCAACTATCGACCGCTATATGGACGCATCTCGACCGTCTGTACCCCTTCCCCCATCTGTGTATTTATAACTCGCCGCAATCTGCTCTCCTGAGTCCAGAATCCTGCATCTGGCGCATTGCATGAGACCAATGAGAGAACGCCACGCCACGCGACGGCCATGGCAGATTACTCACGTCGCCGTCAGGCGCATGGTGCCGCTGCCGCAAAGAGAGGAAGAGTCTATTTAAGCTTTGCTTTTTTTTTTCTTTTTTGGAGAAAAATTTATTATATTTTATATTATACTTAATTGTAATATGATTAAATAACAAATCTAACAATTAATTGTCATTTTATCAGTCCACATGTGAGGGGTGTTATATGAGCTAATATCTATTTAAAGTGCAATAGTAAGTGTAATAAATCTTTCTCTTCTTTGTACAAATAACAGGGAGAGAGAGGCCTTAATCTTCCTAATGAAAAACCTACCCGTCTAGCATCCAATCTGCTGAACAAAGTACTCCGTGAGGTGAGACCCCACATCGCAATCAAATGTTGGACGGATAGTTCTTGCTTTGCCACCCCGTTGGGTCCAAGGAGAAATTTAGCATTTCTCTTCTCTTCTAAGTAATTATTATTTGTTGGGGTGATGCTGGTTTTTGTATTACCAGCAATTGTTTTGTGATGAGCCGACAAGGACACTCTGTTGATTGATCGATTGATTTGTATTTAGAGAAGATGATGAGATTACATCTTCACGGCCGGGTAAAACTAAAACACACGTCACATTTTGTCATCTTGGAACACTAATAATTTACAGTACAGTTAATATTACTCCTTTTAAAAAAAAGTCACAAAAAGGGCAGAGGAGCGTTTTTAAAAAATCCATCCATTTTTAAGACCTCGCCCTCGATTTTATTTTCCTTTCAATATTTTTGAACTGAAGAAATCTCTAAAAGAGAAGTTTTTACACAATTCAACAGGATTTTGAAACGGAGTACAATTCAAAATAGATCAAATATAAACAAATTTAATAAAATATATATTATATATATATATGGGTGAAGAGAACCCTGGTTGGGTCGATCGGTTAGAACTCTTGCTTAAAAGCAAGAGGTCCTGAGTTCGATTTCTAGGGGGTTTACCTGATTTACATGTAATCTTCGAGGTGTGTAAATCCGAGATTTTTCTAGTCAAATGAAGTAAGGACAATACGAGTATACGGAAAGTAGGAACTGTCAAGTCCTGATCTTGGAGTTCACGAACACCAATCCTTGAGTCCACAAAACCACACGGGCGAAATTTTCTCGTTATCAAAAAAATATATTGGGTGGGGGGGTGGGGAGAGCAAATTGGAGCACCGATCCAAGCTCAAAGCTCGAACTCGAGGAGGCGGCAACAAATGGAAACAAAGAGAGGCGTTTTGGGTTGACGAAGGTAGGTTGTCCAACCTTTTGTATGTGGATTGTGGATGGAAGGGAGACGATCGATGTCAAAAGGTTGGTCGTGTGCAATTTGACATCTTTGCTTGTAGCTTTGAATTTGATAGGGAGGAGCGGTGGTCCTGACTCCTGATGAGAGGGCAAGGACGAATTGATGGCATTTGCATGTGAGGGGCCTTTTCCCATTCTACTCATCTTTTCTCCTTGCGAGGGTTGAAACTTGCAAGGACCCAATTGCCGCCCGCTACACACACTTCTATAATATAATATTGCCCGCGCAGGCCGCTCCTCCTCTATCCACTTGAGATATAATTGGAGTCCATCTTTTATCAATTTGTTGCGGAACTCACTCCTCGTGTTGACACGGATAACTTCATCCGGGCAAAAAATCCTTCTCTTACTACTAACTTCCTATTCTTGGTGTGTGCGCGTGCACGTACATAGATAGAGTAAGGGTTTTTTTTTGATAATAATATAAGGGGATCGGGCATAAGTTATTCGCGTTTAAGAATTTTTTTGATTTAAAATAATTTAAATGAGAGATAATTATGTAAAAAATAATTTTTAATGAAGGTGATTACATAGCGCGTATAATTATCATTTTTTTTATTCTTAATTTGACACTATTTATCTGTGTATAAATACACACAAGATTTTTAAGAATATAATATAATATTTAATGGGTTATCTTTAAAGATAACTTTTATGACCCCCACATGAGAGAGATAGTTATCATTCCTTTATCACCTTTCCATCTTGGATAATTTTTATCACTCAAAAATAAACTAATACATCATCAAATTGTTTGTGGACATAAAATTGGTGATAAAAGAGAGATAAACTCTCTTATCACGGTACCAAATTGGCTTGAGTCTACTTGCCCACCAAAAAAATGTTAATTGAAAACATGTTGACCCCGCTCATATCTCTATAAATACTTTCACCTATGAAGTTGGGTCTCCAACAACGAAAAAAAAAAAAAAAAAGGTCACACACATGGGTGTCCAATTGATTGTAGAGTGACTTCCAAGGTTTGAATTGGCAGTCGCATAGAAGAGCATTGATGGCGAGCAATGGGCTTCGGAACTCGATAGAGTTTAAACCTACCTAGAGAGTTTTGAAAGAGTATTACATCTTATTCTCCTCCAATGTAATAGGAGGAGTGATTTGCACACACTTTGGTAATGGGTTAACTCAGAGTTAACTCAAAAAGTATTTTGGAAAGGTTACAAAGTTAACTCAAGTGAAGGTGGATTAAAGTGAGTTAACCCACCATTTTCTAACCCATCTCTAGAGGTGGAATAGACTTAACTCAGTGAGTTAACCACCTTTTTCCTCTCACATCACAAGCATTAAATGCTACTTTTTCTTTTTCCAAGGTTAGTTAACTCATCATTTTCTTACCAAAATACATTGAGAAAAATAAGTTAACTCACTATAGTCTTAAAGTTAACTCTATTATTACCAAAGCAAAGGTGGGTTAGCCATGTGTAACTTGTTTCATGGGTTTAGAGTTATCTTAACTCCAACTCATTATCAAAGTGGCGTTTGTATTCATAATTACATATATAAGCAGACAACATCATTTTTTTAAATTTAATGTTTTTATACATTATATTAGTTACAAATACTTTAGAATTGATTATGTATGTAATACACAAGAAAAGAATTAAATATTTTCTCTTTTAATTCAACTTTTACGCTAGTAAACAAATCCTTATTTTATTTTATTTATTAATTTATATAAATACAATACACTAACAAATACTTTCTAAAAGTTGGTGTGTGGGATGTGTTTTTCTGTATGTTCAATGTTTTATATCAACGTGGTAATAAATTCCAGTGATTTGGCTTTCAAATCACTATACTTAACCAATATATATGTTTTTTTTTAACTTTTTTCTTCTATTATGCGTTGTGGAGGCTATTTCTAGCCTCCTAGGCCTGTAGGCCCATCATGGCCATCAAGACGCCTAGGTTCCGGACGTCAAGCCACGTGTCCTCGGGTTCAGCCAGAGGCTCCCGAACACGCTCTGGTCGCCAGGCGCCTAAGGGCCCCAAGGTAGTCTTCGGACACCTCCCGCCTGCTCGAGCAGGGAGTAGTCTACCGAGACCACCAGGGCCTTGTTCGAACCTCCTATGACTTATCATCGAGCAAGCGCTTTCGAGCACCGAGCGCCGTGCAGCCTGGCCATGACCGAGCCGGCCCCTGCGCGGCACCCCTGGCCTATAGCCCTGTGCGACCCTTCACCTCCCAACTGCAGTTATACGATGGCGCAACGTGTGCCCCATGGTGAAAGGGCATTTACTACGAAGGATCCCAACGGGTGCCTCAAACGGACAACTTTCCACCTAGGGACTCCAACCGACGCGTCCCTTCGATCATCATAGAAGGAGATTGCGCCCAGACCCTTCACCTCCCTTGCCTATAAAAGACGCAGGTAATCCCCATGCAAAGGTACGCAGCCCTTCCCATACACACTCGCCCACACGCGAGCACACACTAGAGAACCTTCCATTCCTGCCTCCTTTACAGTCTGACCTGACTTAGGCATCGGAGGGTTCCCCCCTGGTTCTCCACCGGTTCCCCCTGATCCTTTCTGGTTTTGCAGTCATCGTCCGCACCGGTGATAGTCCTCCCTCTCCTTCCTTAATGGAGGCTCGTTCGGCCCGCTACTGAACAGGAAAATGCCCCACATTTTTGGCGCCATCTGTGGGAACCGACAACTTCCATGGCTCGCGAACGAACCTCTCACCAGAACCCCAGTAGCAGGGCGACAAGGTCTCGCCAGTCGCATGCAGACTCACGCGACCAAGCCTCGCCGGCCGATGACAATGCTACCCATGCCGGAGCCACCACCAATGGTCCTGTTGCCGGTGCCCCGGCAACAGCCCAAGAAGTAGCAGAGCTTCGGGGGCAGGTGCAATAGCTTGTGGGGGTCTGTCAGGGCCTTCAGGCTCAATTAGCCAGACAGCCAGCCCCGACAATCCCCCTGCCGCCAGAACAGTAGGCATCACGACGACGACCCCCTGCCCCATCGGCTCGGCAAGAGCGGCGCGAGGAATCGGCCCGGCACTCGCAAGAGTTCCGTCGGCCCGCCGAACGCCTAAGCAGCAAGACGACTCTCCCCGCCGGTCCGTTGTGGCTCCTCCTCCTCCGCGCTCAGTCGTCGCCGCCAACTCCCACGGGTCTAGGCGCGAAGGCTCTCTGCACTCCGATCAGGAGTTAGCCAGATGTCTTTGCCACGTTGTTGACCTCAAGCGTCGCATGGACACGATGGTTCAGAGGGCAGAGGGCAGAGCTCCGGGGGATGATGAGCTGGACTTCTGCTCCCCGTTCGCTGCAGAGATCCTGGATGCCTGGGTCTCTCGAAACTACCCCTGCCTACCATTACGCCCTACGACGACACCTCCGACCCGGTGGATCACATCCACAGATTCGAGTCGCATATGGTGTTCCACGGAGCATCAGACGTGCCAAATGCCAGACCTTTCTGCCCACGCTAAAAGAGACCACGTACGCATGGTTCGAAACCCTTCCCGCGGGCTCCATCTCGTCCTTCCACCAGTTGAAGAAGTTCTTTCGGGACAACTTCCTGGGTGGAAGATCGCAGCCGCACACAACGGCCTCCCTTTTGGCTATTCGACAGAAGAAGGGCGAAGTGCTCTGGGACTACATTAAATGGTTCCGGACTGAGGCGCTTCGCATCCCGCGCCTGGACGTCTCATTAGCCACCAGTGCCCTCACTGAGGGCACTTGTGATGGCTTCCTCTAGAGGACGCTGGGAGTGCGACAACCCACCACTCTGGCCGAGCTCCTATCCACTACCCAGCACCACGCTGCGTGCGAGGAGAGCCTGGCAGCCGACCGAGCAGAGCAGGTGAACAGGCGGACAGAAGAGGCCTTCCGACAACGGTTCCGACCGAGAACGGAAGAAGGCCAGCGCAATGGGGACTCGCTGCGCTGACCACGCCCCTTCACTGACTACACCCCCCTCACGGTGGCCCCTGAACAAATCCTGGCTAAAATTCGGGACGAGCAGTATGTTCGGTGGCTGCCCAAGATGCGCTCTGATCCCCGCAGGTGCAACCCAGACAAATACTGTCGCTTCCACCGTGTTTGCGTGGACTACAAGGATCTCAACAAAGCGATGCCCAAGGATAACTTCCCGTTGCCGCGCATCGACCAGCTGGTGGACGCCACCTCTGGGCACGAGCTTCTCAGCTTTCTGGATGCATACTCTGGCTACCACCAGATTAGTATGCATCCCCCGGATCAGGACGCCATGACGTTCGTCACCGACCTCGGCCTCTACTGTTTCACCAGAATGCCATTTGGTCTGAAGAATGCAGGCACAACTTACCAAAGGCTGGTCAACAAGATGTTCGAGTAGCAGATCGGGCGCAACATGGAGGTCTACGTCGACAATATATTGGTCAAAATGCTCCCAAGTGCCGACCACATTACCGACCTTGAAGAAACCTTCTCAACTTTACGAAGGTACAATATGAAGTTCAACCCGGCGCAGTGCGCGTTTAGAGTGCGCTCGGGAAATTCCTCGGTTAAATTCCTCGGTTTCCTCATCTCTAACCGAGGAATAGAGGCAAACCCCAAGAAGATCCGAGCCATACTAGAGATAAGCAGCCCGAAGATCGTACGCGACGTCCCGACTCACCGGACGTCTCGCGGCACTCGATCACTTTATGTCCCGAGTAGCAGAACGGAGCTTCAACTTCTTCAAATTGCTGCGAGTCCCCAAAGGTGCCTCACCGCAAGGGGGGCAAGTATGGTGGACCGAGGACTGCGAAGCAGCTTTCACTGAGCTGAAAGCATACCTGGCTGCCCCACCCATTCTCTCAAAACCTATGCTCGGAGAACCACTGTTCGTGTACCTTTCGGTCACCGAATGCTCCATCAGCACGGTGTTGATCAGAGAAGAGGCAGCGACGCAACACCCTATCTATTACATAAGCAGGGTGCTCCAAGAGGCTGAGAGAAGATACCCTCGAGCAGAGACGCTAGCTCTGGCGCTCGTCACGGCTGCTCGGAACCTCAGGCCCTACTTTCAGGCCCATCCGATCACAGTATTGACTGACCTGCCGCTGAAGCTTATCTGTAGCGACCCTCAGTATACCGTACGGTTATACCAACCCACGTCGGTATAGTGAACGTTGCCACAGTGGGACATTTACCCACAATAACACACGATTGAGATGCTCATAAATATAAATATAAGTAGCGAAACAAAGAACTACTTGTCTTCATTTCATCATCCACATTTACAACATGATTCAAATGACAATTTAAAGATAACTAAAGTCCACGTACAAAAGTGCAAAAATCAGATTACATAGCTTGTCCACAATTACATAGTAGTTTCATTACAATGCCTCAATTATCAATGAAAGCAAAATGTCACGATGACGACTCCACCAGGCTACTCGCCATGCTCGGAGTCACTCTCCACGGTCTCCTCTAACGATGTAGGGTCACCAACTAAACCTGTACGCCGAAGCAAGGAATGAGTCTCAAAGACTCAGCAATAACACCACACACCTCATACATGCATATATCACAGTAGGTTTTTCATTCCAATTTGCAAAGCAAAACATATAGCATGCTTGGACAATATAAAAAGACAACCTATCATGATAATTCTACAAACTTTAAAACACATGGTGCATGATTTAAGCCATTCAAAATAAATATCCTATCCATACTTTCTACTCATGTAATCACATGAAAGCTCATTTCAAATGAGGCTAAAACATGGAAGCAACCAAACATGGGATTCTTACATGCATAAAAAGAAACATTTCTATCATGGTTTCTACACATTCTTACACATGCACATTATCATTTTATACACTTTAAGGTTGCTGTTTTGACATGGATTTAGCAGTTCACATCCTATCACATGAGAGCTACATTCTCGATTAAACTACAACGTGATAGCACTTAAATGGAAACGTTTACACATAAGCAGAATGTTCTAGCATGATTCTACACATTTTTACACATATAAAACATTCTTATAAATGCAACTAGGTTGCTGTTGTAACATAATTTCACATTAATGTATCATGATCACAATTTCACAATCTAACTTATTGGTTTCACATGTTTGCACAATCACTCATTCACATAGTTCTCTTTTTACACATTGCACATTTACACATATTCACACTACACAATTTACACATAGTCACATTCACATTTCACAATTTAGTGCCGTTACACATAGTCCAAACTACCATAAGAAGGACACATCACATACACATACACTTAGACGTCACCTAGGCAATACAGTGACGACTCTTGGACTGCGCAGACCGGGAGAACAAGTCTCCACCCTAACCAGTGGTACTTGTCCACCTCCAGGATTTCATCCTAATGCCCTTAGGATCTTAACACATTGAACCTTCTCATGGGGACTTTTCCATGATACGGTTCCACGGCCCTCTATGGAAGCAGTGTCACACATGGCACAGTCTTACACATTACACATTCTGATTTTAACACACATATTACACATGTCTTCACATTTTCTCACTTATACACATGGTTCTGTTTTCCTAATCATGATACTACTGTTGACAGAAATCAAACATTCAGTAGCTCACATTAATCAGGTTGGCAAGCACATCATCAAATTATACTCATGATAGCATGCATTTATCACATATTTTCACATGGAAATTTCATAGCACATTTTACAGTTATCCAAATGTCATGAAATTTTAACCACACACTAATTGCAGGTTCATGACCTCACATACAAATTTCCAGATTTTTCTGAGTCATATTACATTTACAGAAATTAAAACATTCAGTTTCATGCCATTCATAATTCAATTTATCATGGAACATAACATGAATATGCAGTTTGATAGTTCACAGTCCTGAACCTAACATACGCATCATCACAGAAATTTTCCCCAAATTTATTGCACAACACACAATTTACTATAAATTTTACCAAAATCTACGCATGTCTCCTATTTCCATTTCAGAAATTACAGTAAATCATGGGAACATGGAAAAACTCCAGAAATTTCAGGGCATAGACTGACACATACATACATGGTTTATAAAAATTAGGGCACCCAAATTCTCCACGGATTATGAGAACAGTGGGTGGACATGTATAACCATTTCTTCCAACATGTATTTCCATAAAGCAATTAAATTCTACCATCCAAAAAATGCACAATAATTCTCCCCACACCACACTAACCATTTCACATAACATATATTATTACAGTATATCCTCATGCAAAACACTTCGGAATTTAATCATATACAAGGGAGAACAACTCACTGTTCTGCCCTGAAGAACTTAACGGCACACTCTGGCCGTTAATGAGATCTTGACGGCAGGGATCTTGCCGTCAAGTTCAGGTCTGTGCAGAAATACAGACCCGAGCCCCAAATACAGAAGAATGGAGGATCCAGGACACGATAAAATCTCGTAAAAATCATAAACCCTACTAGACATCTACATGGACGAATGTGAGGGTTACTTGCCTCTAATAAATCTTCAAAGGGATCAAAGAGGTTGGTGAAGCTCTCCTTGGACAGTCCCAAGAAGCCTCCAAAACACCACTCCTTCGGGTTCCTGGTCGATCTCCACAGCAGGTTGGAGTCGGGGAAGCCTTCCTCTAGGCTCCAGCTAGCTGCCAGTTGCTGTAGATCGCCGGATGAAGCTCCAAACCGCCGGATCTGAGCTCTCAAAGTTCAGGTTTTCTCACAGGGCTTAGGGTTTCTCTCCTTCTCCTTGCAAAGAGCCAAGAGAGGATTTTCTGGTGCAGAAAGGGTTTAGTTTATAGGAGAAGGGGTTTGGGATATCCCGAGGGGTGATGGGATGGCTGATAGCCACTGGGGACATCTCCCCAATGGCTGGGCTTGCTTGCCCCCGAAATTTTGGGGTCTGCAACGCATGCAGGTCAGAGATATTAACGTCCATATAGGTGGACGCTTACTTAAGCATTGGCGTCCATCGATGTGGACGCCAATTGGCCCTTCGGCCAGAACTTAAGATCAGGCAAAACCATGCTTATATTATACATATATATACTATCATGTACACACTACCACCATGCAATTCATACACTATTTACAACTAATTATACACATGCACACATAAGTATATCTAGTTAATACTTACGTAGATATGTACACAAGCATGAATTATTTACACGTAATAAAGTAATACAACAAAAATTCGAGGGCCTTACATTATCCTTCAATGCCCAGAGGCTTCCGATAGGCTCATCAAATGGGCCATCGAGCTCAGGGAATTCGACGTCAGCTACCGACCAAGGACAGCCATCAAGGCACAAGTGCTAGCAGACTTCGTGGCGGATGCATCCTTCCGACCGAGAAGGACCCTCTACTGGCGGACGAGCCTCCTTGGGAGCTCTACGTCGATGGATCCTCCTCCATCACAGGAAGTGGGGTAGGGCTGGTTCTTACCTCCCCAGTAGGTTTAGAATTCTAGTATGCCCTTAGGTTTCGCTTCGCTGCCTCCAACAATGCGGCCGAGTACGAAGCACTCCTGTCTGGAATCGCATAGCAAGGCACCTCGGAGTGCTTCGACTGCGGGCCTTCAGCGACTCCCAACTGGTCGCCAGCCAGGTGAACGGGCAGTTTGAAGCCTGGGAGCCCCACATGGCACAGTATCTCCAACAGGTCAAACACCAAACAGAAAGCCTCCTTTACTTCGAAGTCGTACACGTCCCACGAGAGTAGAATGTGCAGCCTGATGCACTCACCAGACTAGTATCTTCAGGCGACATCGCCCCGTCTCGCTCCGTGTTCATAGAAGAGCTCGCCTCACTGAGCACCGAAGTAGATGTAGCAGCCCTCGAGAACCTGTCTACCCTCGACAACGAAACTATACCAAGGACCTGGCATGTATCTAACCTAAAGACTTACTATTTATAAAAGCCTCCTGTTCAACTTCCTACTTCTCTTCTTCCTGTTCTATCGGTTTGTGTATGAGGCATTCGGTACAACCCCTAGTCAAGAGCTTTTCAGCTCGGAAGGCTTGCGCGGTACCTGTCCTAATACAGAGGTGTTTGGTACAACCCCTAGCTAAGAGCTATTCAGCTCAGAAAGTCTGCGTAGTACCAACGAGCCTCTAAACACCGACAAATTCCGATGTGAATAGAACAACACAAGGAAAAAGATTAAAAAAAGGAGCATTTCATTTCATTGAAAATGTATATGACCTTCTCGGGGTCAGTTACAAAAAAAGGTGTACAAAGAAATCTAAGTAGCCTGGTCGAAGGGGCCTGCGTCTTTGGCGTCAGCAAACATCCGCCCGGCTCGGAAGCTGGCAAAGCGGATTCCGTCAAGACGAGGATCCCGCGTTCACCGACGACACTCCCGGAGAGCAGCGTCGAAGGCTTCCTAGGCATATTCCACTGACGCTTGGGCACGACCACGCAGATCACCAACATCATAGCAAGCGGCCTCGTGCTGTTCAAGATCCTTTTGAAACTCTGGACCAGACTTGTAGGCTGCCACACCACGAGCTTCGGCTTCATGAAACACATCAGTGACCTCGGCGTCCCAAAGAACTTGCTGCATCTTAGCTTGGTTGGCCAGCTTACGAAGCATCTCCACTGACCAGAGGATACTACGAGCAAGCTCTTCGGGGTCAACGTCCTCGATGCCCCCTTCTAACGAAGGCAGGATGTCCCCTTCGTTGGCACCTGCATCCTCCAAGCTTTCCCTCATGCACCTTCGGAGCACTTCTAGCTGCTCCGTGGTGGGGCAAGGGGGCAGGGTTTGGGCTGGAGTACCGGCCCGGAGATGCTCCCGATCCGCCTCCAGGACATTCTCCGTGGGAGGGACCAGGGGTCTCACCGCCAACACCATTGACAAGGGTGGGCGGTCTTCCTCAGACCCTGCGCTGGTCTTGGCCGCCCCAACGACATGCTTGGAGGAGGGGACGGGCACTTCGGCTTCCCGCTCGGTGGCTAGGCCCGCAGTCGTCACCTCTAGGCCCTCCCCCTCGCCAACAGGCGCCCGTCCAGAAGATGACGCCTCATTGTGATCTGGCGACTGCCCGGTGACAGTCTCGAGCACGTGTTCCTTGGGCCGCCCCTCTGTTGCGGCTCCCATGGCTAGTGGAGGCTCCACCTCCCCCTCCGAGAGGGTCCCATATGCAGTCATCTCGGGGGTCAGTGTCGAGCCAGGCACCAGCTCAGGCGCGGACTCTCTCGCTACAGTGCCGGGCGCATCCCCTGCAGTCACTTTCACCCCTTTCGCCACGCTCCCTCTTTGGAACCCCTAGCGAGGGCCAAGGGCTTCAGCGCCCTGGTACACTCCTCGGAGCTCCCTTCAGAATGATCGCTGACGACGACCACATCTTCACCTTCGAGGCCCAGCTCGGAGATCATCCCCTCTGCTGTCAGGGGCACCGTAGCGGCCAAGGTCCTCGACTTTCCCTGTTTGGCCGCCTTCACCAGCTTTCTCTTCTTGAGAAGTTGGAGCTAGGGGGCAGCATCTTTGTAACGTTGCGTGCTTTTTGGATCCATGCGGATCATGTGTGAGTTAGTTGTGTGGCCGTTGTGAGGCCAATGTGAGCTAGTTGCGTGGATTGTGTGATGTGAATGTGTGGCTTGAGCAGGTGATGAGCAGGGTCGGTCCTGAAATGAAACAGGACCTGCTGCTGTTCAGTTGAAGTTGGCGGCCAGGGGTGGCCGTTGACTGGTTGGCGTCCATGTTAGTAGACGTTGACTTCTTGAACTTGGCGGCAGTAGATGTGGACGCTAAGGGTGGCGGTGCTTGTTGGCGGCATAGGGGTTGACGCCAACCTGAGAATTCTGCAGGTTATAGGCTCACCCGAGGGCAGTTCTCTCAGCTCTCTCTCATTCCCTCTTGCCCCAGCTTCGTGTCCCGAAGTCTCTGAAGCTTCCAATAGGTTCCGAGGAGTGGTTGGACGAGCGTAGAACGCGCGGCGTCGCTGAATTACGCTAGGAAACGTCGCGGCGTGGTGCAATTCGCGTGGGAGCTCGCGGAGGGTTCGGCGTGAACCGGGAGATTGCGGGAGGTTTTAGTGCATTCTGAGGTAGGGGACGAACCCTGGTAGCTCCGTAGAAACATTAAAACATAACAAACCCACTTGAATCAGCATGAAAGTGCATTTTCAGATCAAGTTGCACCATGTGGGGTAAAAGGGTGGTTTGGCAAATTTAATGAGTAAAGCATGTTGTATTGGGTTGTTGGGGACTCATGCATGTTAGATGAACTAATTCTGCATGTTTTACAGTTGTTTTAACGATTAGAAAACCTGTGGATTCGGATTAGGGTTTCTACAGGAATAATGGCCGGAGAACTTGGCGTCAACATCTCTTGTCGCCAAGGTCCTCAGCCAAGATGTTAACGGCCAGGTCCCTTGCCGTTGACTTGGTGTAAGCGGCAGTCGATGTTGCCGCCTACTGGCTATGAACAGTAAAGACTGAATTATGATATTTATCGATAATGCACGTGTGTTGACGCATGATGTGCACTGAGTGCACTTGGTTCTTGTGTTTAGCATACAAGGTATGCAGTTAGTTGCTTACTTCAGTGACTGCGTGTTGTTTACGCGAGTCAGTTGGGTTCACGTGTAGTGGACCGTGGTTACTTGTGGTTTACGTGAGGTTTCACGTGGTTTGTGTGTGACGTGCACGTGGTTTTGTGTACGTGGCGAGTAGTACGACGCCTACCGTGGTTACCTCTCCAGTTGGGTGCCCCAAGTTCTTTGTGAGCCAGGCTGTTAGCTCGGGGCTTTGTCCCGGTACTTGTGTTGTACCGTCGAGGTCTGTGTCGTCTGACCTGGACACCCTCACTCTTTGTTTGAGAGTTGTACGTCCGACTGAGGGAAAGACGACAGTGGGACAGTGACACTTGTGTTTGTTTTTAGTCACTTGTAGCGCGCTCGTAGTTGGGGGTACGGACACCAGTAGACGTACTGGACCCCAGCTAGTCCTTTTCCAGTGCCTCACTCTAGCGAGCCCGGCCAGGTCTCTGGAGGTGCTAGGCATGGGCCTGTGACCGTGTGGTCTGCAGGTGGTGGTGTTTAGTTGGTCTCCACAGTTGCTTGACCTTTTCACGTGGAGCAGCAGCTGGACCTTTCGTCCGTGGCTGCGAGACTGAGAGGTAGACCTGTGTTATTTGTCCGAGTCAGTCTCTGGTGTCGAACCAGTTCACGTGGCTCGTGTTGGCTGTCTCTACTTTAGCTTGTACACCTGTACTGGTTTGCCGTTTAATTATTAAAGTTGTTTTACGTAGTCGGCAGACGGTGAGTACTTTTACAGCTTTACTTACTTGCTTAGCTGTTCTATAAATTGTTGGTATGTTTACTGCTTTCGTACCTGTGGTTTTTATTTTTGCTCGGTGTTGGGGGAGTTCCCTACTGAGCCAGTGACTAGAGAGGCTCACCCCCCCCCACAGGTGAGAGCGAGGAGGACGTTTCACGACCGTCGTCCAGCTCAGAGCCGCGCCGTAGCGGTGCAGGTCTGTAGCTCCAGCAGTGTAGTTCCAGCTGTGTAGTTCTCCAGCAGTGTAGCTTGTAGTTGTTTACCTTTTTCAGTTGTACCTCGGGGTATGCCCCAGGCTCTTGTACTTCTTTTCAGTTTTGTGGAAATTTGGCTATGTAACTTGTGAAGTATATAATAAATGGTGTGTTTTTTATGTTTTCACGGACTGTGGTTTGGTATCCCTTGCGAGGCTTCGGCCCGTTCGCGGGAGGCGGACTCGGATCAAGTACGTTATTAGTTTAACGGGCTTGGCCGAGGCGTTCCGTCACAGTTGGTATCAGAGCAAGGTCCGTGTTAATATAAGGGAACTAGAAGATACATAGCCTTATTTCGGTCTTTGTACACTGCTGGTAGGGACCCTGGTTTTTGATAATTGGTTGTTTGATTTTTTTTTGTTGGTGTTTTGTGTATGTAGAAATTTCTAGAATGGCTGATAGAAGAGATTGGGGTGGTGGAGGAGATGATCCGGAGGAAAGCACCCAGCGTATGATAGAGAGATTTGGGAAAGCCTCACGGATATTCGGGCAGGATGGATCAGGCGCCGTACCACCAGTTGCAGTGCCACCTGGGGATGGAGAAGCTGTACCTGTTGCTCCAGTTCCGCCAAGAGTGGAGGTACCTTTTGTAGCACCTGTGCCACCACCACTCCAGTGTTGATAGCAGAAGAACCAGTGATGCAAGTGGAGAAGTTTCTGAGATTGCAGCCACCTACTTATTCAGGAGGGCCGAATCCAGATACAGCTGAGCATGGGTTCATGAATTGAAAGAGTTTTTGCAACTAGATGTCCGGCAGCAGATAGAGTTGTGTTAGCTGCTTATCAGTTGAGGGGCTTTGCCCTGGAATGGTGGCGACTGAAGATGCAGACCACCTTCGCAGGTAGGACAGAGGAGGCCATCACTTGGTCGGAATTTCTTGATGTATTTAACGATACATTCTTTCCGATCCAAGTGCAGCAAGTAAAAAGAGAGCAATTCCGAACTCTCCAGCAAGGTAACTCTTCAGTCTTAGAGTACCAGATGAGATTTATGGCACTTAGCCGTTATGCGCCATATGTGGTTTCAGATAATAACATGATGGTTGAGTATTTTATCAGAGGTTTGAGAGTGGAATTGCAGGATGCGATAGTACCTCTCATGTGCAAGACAGTGGAAGAGGCAGCGCAGAGAGCAGCTACTTTGGAAAGGTCTATCCGGACTCGCCAGGCAGGTGAATCAGGTTCAGGTAGTTTCCGGCTACCGCAGCAGACAGTAGGTGCAAGTAGGGGTAAAGCACCAGCGGGACCTTCTACATCAGGCTTTGGTAAATGGGGCCAGAAATTAAAGCAAGCACTTAAAGGAAAAGGAAGAGGATGGGGAGGTCGTCCGCAGTTCCAGCAAGGCCGAGGTAGGCCTGAGGTGGAGGAGTCGCAGCAGAGCACTGCCAGGCAGCCATTGTACCACCAGGGTATAGATGTTATAATTGTAATCAGCCGGGACATTTGATCCGCAATTGTCCCTATGCAAGAGAAGGGTATGGCAGAGGTGTGCAGCAGCAGCAGCCTCAGCAGTTTCAGCAGCCACAGGCAGGTCGTGGCAGAGGAGCACCGCAGCAGCGAGGGAGAGGCCGGGTTATGGCTATCACCCGAGCCCAGGCGGAGGCATCGAATATGATAGAAGGTACTTTACCTCTTTATGAATATTCAGCAAGAGTCTTATTTGATTCGGGTGCCTCTCATTCTTTCATTTCCGAAGAATTTCTGGATTGTATAGCTCATCCTTAGAGGAGAAGTCTTGTGAGTTAGTGGTGGAGGTTCCTTCAGGTGAGTTCTTACTCACTTCGAGCTATATAGATGAAGCTCCTGTTATGATTGAAGGGAACCAGATGCCGGGTCGGTTGTATGCCCTGCAGTTGTCAGATTATGATATCATTTTGGGTATGGATTGGCTTGAAATGTATGGAGCAATGTTAGATTGCAGAAAGAAAAGGATCAGATTTTGTCATCCTAATGGTGCAGTGTTTGAATATCAAGGTATGCCTTTTTATACCTCCAAGTTTCTAATTTCTGCAATTAAAGCTAGAAAGTTGATAAATTGGGTTGTGGTCCTATTTAGCCTCGGTAAGTCTGGTAGAAGCCAGTCAGCCAGTGAAAGCAGTTCCCGTGGTTAGGGAATTTGCTGATGTTTTCCTGAGGATTTGCCTGGTTTAGCTCCACATAGAGAGGTGGACTTTACTATTGAGTTCTGCTGCCAGGTACCATGCCGATTTCTAAAGCTCCATATCGGATGGCACCAGCACCAGAACTTAAAGAATTGAAAAAGCAGTTAGAAGAATTGTTGCAGAAGGTTTTATTAGACCGAGTCATTCCCCGTGGGGAGCGCCGTTTTATTTGTGAAAAAGAAGGATGGAAGTTTTCGGATGTGTATTGATTATAGAAAGTTGAATGATGTGACCATCAAGAATAAGTACCCGTTGCCGAGAATAGATGATTTATTTGATCAGTTGCAATCAGCAAAGGTGTTTTCTAAGATTGATTTGAGGTCCGGGTACCATCAGTTGAGATTAAAGAGGAAGATATAGATAAGACAGCGTTCAGAACCAGATATGGTCACTATGAGTTTGTGGTAATGCCTTTTGGGTTGACTAATGCTCCTGCAGGTTTTATGGATCTGATGAATAGAATTTTTCATCCATATTTAGATCAATTCATTGTGGTCTTTATTGATGATATTCTAATTTATTCAGCATCTGAAGAGGAGCATGCAGCTCATTTGAGGTTTACCCTGCAGTTGTTAAGGATAACCAGTTGTTTGCCAAATTCAGTAAGTGTGAATTCTGGTTGAAGGAAATTCAGTTTTGGGTCATGTTATCTCAGCTAAAGGAGTAGCAGTGGACCCAGTAAAGTGGAAGCTGTGTCAAGTGGGGAGTGCCTAAGACAATAACCGAGATTAGAAGTTTTCTGGGTTTGCAGGTTATTATAGGCGCTTTATTCAAGATTTTTCTAAGATTGCAGCACCTATGACTAGATTGACTAGAAAGGGTGTGCCTTTTGTGTGGTCCGGTGAATGTCAAAGAAGTTTTATGGAATTGAAGAAAAGACTTACATCAGCACCTATATTGACATTACCGGCAGGGAGTGGTGGTTTTGTGTTGTATACTGATGCTTCAAGGAGAGGACTTGGCGCAGTGTTATGCAGCATGGTAAAGTGATAGCGTATGCATCCAGGCAATTGAAGCCAGCAGAAGAAATTACCCCACTCATGATTTAGAATTGCAGCAGTTGTGTTTGCTTTAAAAATGTGGAGGCATTATCTGTATGGCGAGAGATTTGAGATCTTTACAGATCATAAAAGCTTGAAGTATATCTTCTCGCAGAAAGATTTGAACCTTCGCCAGCGCAGATGGATTGAATATTTGAAGGATTATGATTTCAGTTTGGCTTACCATCCGGTAAGGCCAATGTTGTAGCTGATGCCTTGAGCAGAAAGGCATATATGAATTTATGATGATTAAAGAATGGAAGTTGTATGAAGAAGTAGCAGAGATTCCTTATATGTGCCCAGTAGTCAGCGTCGAGCGTTCTAGCTGCTAGTGCTGTAGAGCCGTCTTTGTATTGGCAGATTATTGAGGCTCAGAGAGCAGATGCAGCAGTTTAGCTGAAATTGTGAAAATGGAAGGAGTTTCTATTGATGATAATTGTGTGGTCAGGCTCAGAGGCAGGTGTTTGTTCCTGCAGAAAGAGAGGTGAAGCAGCGAGTATTGGAAGAGGCTCATAAATCTAGGTACACTATTCATCCGGGTAGTACTAAAATGTACCATGATTTAAGAAAGCATTTTTGGTGGCCTCATATGAAGAGAAATAGCAGAATTTGTGGCAAGGTGTGCTATCTGTCAGCAGATTAAAGCAGAGCATCAGAAGCCTGGAGGTCTATTGCAACCGTTGCCTATTCCACAGTGGAAATGGGATGATATTGCAATGGACTTTGTGGCAGGTTTACCAAGGTCGAGTTCCGGCATAATGAATATGGGTGTTTGTTGACAGATTGACTAAGGTATGCAGATTAGTGGCAGTGAGTATGTCTTGGACAGTGGACAGATTGGCAAATATTTATGTTGAAAGAATTGTTCCACTGCATGGTATTCCGAAGACTAGTATCAGATAGAGATCCAAGATTTACTTCTGGTTTTTGGAGAAGTCTGCAGAAAGTGATTGGTTCTGAATTGAGGTATAGCTCCGCTTATCATCCCCAGACAGATGGTCAAACAGAAAGGACTATTCAGACAATTGAAGATATGTTGCGGGCTTGTTGTTTAGTTTGGGGAGGTAGTTGGGAGCATCATTTGGGAATGGTTGAGTTTGCCTACAATAATAGTTATCATACCAGTCTTGGGATGGCACCGTATGAAGCTTTATATGGAAGGCCATGTAGAACCCCATTGAACTGGCATGAAGTGGGAAAGGCAATTGTGGGTCCTGAATTGATTCAGCAAACCACTGAAGTAGTAAAACTTATTAGAAAAATTGCAGGCAGCTCAAAGCAGACAGAAAAGTTATGCAGATGTGCGGAGGAGACCACTTCAGTTTGAGGTGGGAGATGTTTTTTTTTTCTGAGAGTTTCCCAGAGTAAAGGCATTATGAGATTTGGCAAGTCTGGGAAGTTGAGTCCAAGGTATGTGGGACCCTTCCAAGTGTTAGAAAGATTGGGGAAGCAGCTTATAGGCTGGATTTGCCAGCTGATTTTGCAGATGTGCATGATATTTTCCATGTCTCCATGTTGAAAAAGTGTATTGAAGATCCAGCTCAAATAATTAGATATCAAGGTGGTGACCTGAGACCGGACATGACTATGCCAGAATATCCGGTGCAGATCACAGATCGAAAGATAAAGAAGCTGAGGAATAAAGAAATTGAGCTAGTTAAAAGTGGGAAAATAGATTGGGTGGTGAGGATACCTGGGAGTTGGCCGCGGAAATGCTAAAGGGTATCCCTATTTGTTTGAGTAAGCTTGTGTATTTCTTTTTAGATAGTACTTGTAAAATATGTATGTATGAGTTGTTTAACTTTGAATTATGTTATGAATTTCGAGGTCGAAATTTTCTTTTTAGATGATAGTAATGTAACGTCGCGTGCTTTTCGGATCCATGCGGATCATGTGTGAGTTAGTTGTGTGGCCGTTGTGAGGCCAATGTGAGCTAGTTGTGTGGATTGTGTGATGTGAATGTGTGGCTTGAGCAGGTGAAGAGCAGGGTCGGTCCTGAAATGAAACAGGACCTGCTGCTGTTCAGTTGAAGTTGGCGGCCAGGGTGGCCGTTGACTGGTTGGCGTCCAGGTTAGTGGACGTTGACTTCTTGAACTTGGCGGCAGTAGATGTGGACGCTAAGGGTGGCGGTGCTGTTGGCGGCATAGGGGTTGACGCCAACCTGAGAATTCTGCAGGTTATAGGCTCACCCGAGGGCATTTCTCTCAGATCTCTCTCATTCCCTCTTGCCCCAGCTTGTGCCCGAGTCTCTGAAGCTTCCAACAGGTTCCGAGGAGTGGTTGGACGATCGTAGAACGCGTGGCGTCGCTGAATTGCGCGAGGAAACGTCGCGGCGTGGTGCAATTCGCGTGGGAGCTCGCGGAGGGTTCGGCGTGAACGGGAGATTGCGGGAGGTTTTAGTGCGTTCTGAGGTAGGGGACGAACCCTGGTAGCTCCGTAGAAACATTAAAACATAACAAACCCACTTGAATCAGCATGAAATGCGTTTTCGGATCAAGTTGCACCATGTGGGGTAAAGGGTGGTTGGCAAATTTAATGAGTAAAGCATGTTGTATTGGGTTTTTGGGGACTCATGCATGTTAGAGGAACTAATTCTGCATGTTTTACAGTGTTTTAATGATTAGAAAACCCGCAGATTCGGATTAGGGTTTCTGCAGGATAATGGCCGGAGAACTTGGCGTCACATCTCTTGTCGCCAAGCTCCTCAGCCAGATGTTAACGGCCAGGTCCCTTGCCGTTGACTTGGTGTAAGCGGCAGTCGATGTTGCCGCCTACTGGCTATGAACAGTAAGACTGATTATGATATTTATCGATAATGCACTGTGTTGACGCATGAGGTGCACTGAGTGCACGTGGTTCTTGTGTTAGCATACAAGGTATGCAGTTAGTTGCTTACTTCAGTGACTGCGTGTTGTTTACGCGAGTCAGTTGGGTTCACGTGTAGTGGACCGTGGTTACTTGTGGTTTACGTGAGGTTTCACGTGGTTGTGTGTGACGTGCACGTGGTTTTGTGTACGTGGCGAGTAGTACGACACCTACCGTGGTTACCTCTCCAGTTGGGTGCCCCAGTTCTTTGTGAGCCAGGCTGTTAGCTCGGGGCTTTGTCCCGGTACTTGTGTTGTATCGTCGAGGTATGTGTCGTCTGACCTGGACACCCTCACTCTTGTGCTAGAGTTGTACGTCCGACTGAGGGAAAGACGATAGTGGGACAATGACACTTGTGTTTGTTTTTAGTCACTTGTAGCGCGCTCGTAGTTGGGGGTACGAACACCAGTAGACGTACTGGACCCCAGCTGGTGGTGTTTAGTTGGTCTCCACAGTTGCTTGACCTTTTCACGTGGAGTGGCAGCTGGACCTTTCGTCCGTGGCTGCGAGACTGAGAGGTAGACCTGTGTTAGTTGTCTGAGTTAGTCTCTGGTGTCGCGAACCAGTTCACGTGGCTCGTGTTGGCTGTCTCTACTTTAGCTTGTACACCTGTACTGGTTTGCCGTTTAATTATTAAAGTTGTTTTACGTAGTCGGTAGACGGTGAGTACTTTTACAGCTTTACTTACTTGCTTAGCTATTCTATAAATTGTTGGTATTGTTTACTGCTTTCGTACCTGTGGTTTTTGTTTTGCTCGGTGTTGGGGGAGTTCCCTACTGAGCCAGTGACTAGAGAGGCTCACCCCCACCCCCACAGGTGAGAGCGAGGAGGACGTTTCACGACCGTCGTCCAGCTCCGAGCCGCGTCGTAGCGGTGCAGGATCTGTAGCTCCAGCAGTGTAGTTCCAGCTGTGTAGTTCTCCAGCAGTATAGCTTTGTAGTTGTTTACCTTTTTCAGTTGTACCTCGGGGTATGCCCCAGGCTCTTGTACTTCTTTTCAGTTTTGTGAAAATTTGGCTATGTAAACTTGTGAAGTATATAAATGAAATGGTGTGTTCTTTTATGTTTTCACGGACTGTGGTTTGGTATCCCTTGCGAGGCTTCGGCCCGTTCGCGGGAGGCGGACTCGGATCAAGTACGTTATTGGTTTAACGGGCTTGGCCGAGGCGTTCCATCACAATCTTCCTCCTCCTCAGCCTCTTGCGCAGTCCTCGCCGTCGTCTTAGATGCAGATTCCCTCCGAAGGCTGATCTTCAGAGGTCGCTTCTCGGCAAGCCCCCCGGTGGCAGGACTTCTCGCCCCAGACGAGGTTGGGGGTACGCCCTCATCCAGATACGTCAAGTATAACCTGACGGGAATCTACTAAGCATAATTGGCCATGTCCATCCGGTCCCGACCAGCGGCCAGCTCGGTAGTGTCTGAAAGGAGGAGAAAGGGGTCATACACTTGTTCTAATATTATACATAATGAAGCCAGAAGCAAAATACTTACCCCATGCGTGGCTAAGCTTGTACTTAACGAGTTTGTACTCGGTCAAGTACCCCTCAACATGGTTCACGAGCACGGTAGACAAGGCCAGGGACGCCGTGGCTGCATCCTAGATGAGAAAGGGGGCCATGTCAGCCCTCTTTGGCAGCTCCACCACCCGAATAGGGAAGCCACAGTCTGGAGCTCCGGTCCCCTTCTTCCGACCAACGAAGAAGAGTCGCCCTGTCCACCCCTTGTTGTTTGACAGACGGGGGGAGAACTTGATCTGCATTTGATTAGCCCAGTGCTTCGTGTACACGATCCTGTAGCCAGACTATGAAGACGAGGCCAGGCTGAAGTGATTGCGGAAGACCTCCGCCATCGCCTGAACTCCCTTCTTCTTGCACATGACACAGAAGACGAAGATGGTCCTCCAGGAATTCAGCGTCAGCTGGATCGGCGTGACCTTCTAGGCATTGAGAAGGTTCTTCGCGATGTCTGACACTGATAGCCGGAATCCAGCTTCAAGGAGGTCCAGCGAGAGGATGAAGCACCCGGGCTTGTCTGTCATGTATGTCTGATCCTCCCTCATCAGGATGATCTCGTACTCGTCTCCGATCCGAAACTGCTCATGTAGGCCTTCAAGCTGTGGTATTTTGCTGCCTTCGTCTTCACCGGCAGTGATCTGCTGGCCTCAATCACGGCCTTCCCTACGTGTTGGGCCATCGGCGCCAGAGGAGGGGGAGGTGACGAAGGGCTGGAAGAGAATGGCAGAAGAGCAGAAGCAAAATGAAGGCAAACTCGGGGAGCAAGAAAGCATGAAGGATCTTGCCCCCCCTTCCCCTTATAAAGGAAGGAGGCGCGAAATTCAAAGGCAAAAATGGCAGTTTACCCGCTCTAATGGATTGTTCAAATGGGTCGTTCCAAAACTGGAACGCGACATGTCTCCTCCGCCATCATGAAACACCATCCTCGAGGAGAGCTCAAACAGCGTCACCGCAAAGCTGTACGCTCTGCCGCGGTCGGAATTGCATTTAATGCGCGGGTGATGTCGAGCGGACATCTCCCCTCTCAAGTGCTCCAGAATCCGTGCAGGCTTGAGAGGGGTGGGGGGCAAGTGTTGAGGCTATTTCTAGCCTCCTAGGCCTGTAGGCCCATCATGGCCCATCAAGATGCCTAGGTTCCGGACGTCAAGCCATATGTCCTCGGGTTCAGCCAGAGGCTCCTGAACACGCTCTGGTCACCAGGTGCCTAAGGGCCCCAAAGGTAGTCTCCGGACACCTCACCGCCTACTCGAGCAGGGAGCAATCTACCGAGCAGACCATGGGCCCCTTGTTCGAACCTCCTGTGGCTTATCACCGAGCAAGCGCTTTCGAGCACCGAGCGCCGCACAACCTGGCCATGACCGAGCCGGCCCCTGCGCTGCACCCCTTGGCCTCTAGCCCTACGCGGCCCTTCACCTCCCAACTGTAGTTAATACGACGGCGCAATGCGCACCCCATGGTGAAAGGGCATTTACTACGAAGGATCCCAACGGGTGCCTCAAACGGATAACTTCCCGCCTAGGGACTCCAACCGACGCGTCCCTTCGATCATCGTAGAAGGAGATTGCACCCAGACCCTTCACCTCCCTTGCCTATAAAAGGCGCAGATAATCCCCATGCAAAGGTACGCAGCCCTTTCCATACACACTTGCCCACGCGCGAGCACACACCAGAGAACCTTCCATTCCCGCCTTCTTTACATTCTGACCTGATTTAGGCATCGGAGGTTCCCCGGTTCTCCAACCGGGTCCTCCTGATCCTTTCTGGGTTTTGCAGGTCATCGTCCGCACCGACGACAGTCCTCCCTCTCCTCCAAGGCCTGTTTGGCCTGCTACCGAATAGGAAAACGCCCCCACATGCGTATATTGTTCTTTGCAAATCTCATATAAATTGGAGTAAATTTTTTTAATACTTATCTTATTGACTTGGAGTCATATGTGTAAAGGAGTTGATGGCATTTTAATCAATTTGGCTAGCCTGTCGTCAACGGATCAGATCTAAGTGCTCCAATCCCATATTCGAATCTCATGATCCGCATCTGACTTGGAACCAAAATCGAAGCACATTTTGGATCTGTGTTCATATCATGATCCAAGAATCCAATTTCAGATCGGGTCAAAATCCGAAATTGACATGTCCATGCCAGTTCCAATAACTACACTGCTTGCTCGCTCCTTGTCAATCTATAGGGTTACCAATGCACTTAGAAAACACACATAACCAAGTAGATAAAAATAGAATTCTTTGAACTACATAATCACATAACGAAGTAGATAAAAGCCTGTACTCAAGGAGTGGCCCGATGGTTAGCTCTCCATGTGCACAAAGATATCGATGATGTTAGCAGTTCAAATCTCACAAGCAAGTTTGCGGGGCATTTTTAAAAGGCTAGGGTAGTTTTCTAACAAAAAGAAAAAAAGAAGAGAAAAGTTTGCTTCAAATAAGGGTGGAGAACGACAGAAAAGCTAAGAATTGGGAAAAGAAAGGAAGTAGCTCAAGTTAGCCATAATAATCACATAAATATTGAATTACCGAAGAAGCAAACTTGAATCGGAGATTGCGAGATTTGGTTCGAAAGAAGAAACTGAACAAGGGAAAGAGATTAAGGTGGTGTTTGATAACACTTATTTAAAATGTCTAAAATTAAATTCATCAACTAATTTTTAAATCTAAATTTTTAAAAATACTTAAACATATTAAGATATGAAAAAGAATTGTTTGATAACTCACTTAAATAACATCTAAAGAAAAATGAGACATAACTTAAATAACACAATAAAGTCACATAAATAAGGGTTGTCACTTGACGCTTGGCAGCTAACCACGACACCCGACGCCCAACAGCCGGTGGTCGGAAGTTTGCGCCTTGTGGTTGGCGGTTGGTATTGGGTGACCGGCGGTCGGTCGTCGAACGTTGGGCATTGACCTCAAGCAGTCGGCACTCGATGGTCTACGTCCAATGCCTAAGTCGGGTGACTGGCGTCTGACGGTCAACGATTGGGAGACCGACGACTTGCTCTGAGCGATCGACAGTTGGCTTCGGGTTGTCGACAATTTGACAGTCGGTAGTTGATGCTCGAGGGACCGACGGTTGGCGCCTAACAGTTGACATCTGACGTCCGATGATCGACGTCCGATGTGCGATGATTGGCAGTCAGCAATTTAACAGTCTGTGGTTGGTGCCTGACGGTTGACGTTTAGCTTCTGACTCTTGATTCCCGGCGTCTGACGTCCAACACCCAATGCCCAACGCTAGCGGAGGGTTTTTGATGCTAGGAACTTGAGCGTTCTTGCCCGATGCCCAATAATCAATGACATGTGGTTGGTAAAAGTTGTCATAGCCTTAAATATCCGAGAAAAAAAAGAGTGGCACATCCTTCACTTTTTTCTGCGTGTAAAATTAAAAGAATAGAAGTTCATTTAAGTATAATTGTAGACGTTTTATTAAATAATATGAAAATATAATATTTTATCACTTCAGATATTAGATATATATATATATATTAAGTGTTATCAAATGCAACTTAAGTATCAAATTTCAGATATGTGCATAGGAAATCATCATGCCAAGCAACAAATACAGCTCAGTTTTTTCTCTCAAAATCTTAATGAGAAACTTCTGTCTGTCCCCCAGGCACGTATATGCAGCATGATCAGGAATTCGTGCCAAGAAAAAGTAACGGTGAATAAAAAGGATGGAGTATGTAAAAAAGTAGGGGGTGGAGGAAGAAAAGAAACAAAAAATACAGAACAGGATAAAGGCCGCCGCACGAGGAGCTTACCACGGACAAACGAGGGTAAATACATCGTGCCGTGATGACATCACATCATCATGACGCAATGACAAACAAGGAATCATCGTAGCATTAGAACCGATGGGTTAAAGCATCAGCTCTCTCTGAAAAGGGCGTTTCCCCTCCTCATTCTTCAACTTTAGCTACATGTCTTGATGGCGTACCCAGTAGGAAAATAATTGCTGAATCATAGCAAAATCACTTCCAAATGCTTCAAAAACATTATACTATTTACCGTATATTCGTTATATAACGATATTTTATGTTGTGTTAATTATAGATTTGTATATAATGTATTTATGCAGAGACACACAGCGGGGTAGCCAAATACGTACTAGAATGTGGACGGGTTTTTTGACCTCCCTAAGTTTCAAACCTTTAGTTTGATCTAAATCTCTAAAAATACATTTGATATTAGGATAGATCGGAGATAGAATAAAAATATCTTTAATCTATCCTAATATCAAATATGATCGGATCCATAATTTTTCATTATTACAACGCAAATCGAAATCTCACTCTCGGATCGGAATGTGCACCGTGTCATGATAAGTGCCGTGCAATGATTCATACAAATCGCACCCTTCTTATCCCTAACTCTAGTTCCCATGGCCTAATTATATCAGAGCCAAAAGGGCTGAAACTATGAGGGTCCAACCATCCAGTATCCACCAATTAATGACCCTTTTATGTTGTTTCCACCGTCCAATCTTCATACCTCTACAGTAGGGCTGTCAATGGCCGGGCCGACCCGATAGGTCTGCGGGTTTGGCCCGATTTTGGGTCGGGTCGCAAGACTCTTTTCAGCTCGTGAATTTTTAATAAGGCCTAAAAACCCAGTCTGACTAAGTTCATGGCCGAACTCGGGCTTTGAGTTCAGCCCAATGGGCCGACCCGACCCGTTCTTTTTTTTTCTTTTTAAATTTTAATTTTTACTTAATTAAAATTATGTTTATGTCTTATTTAAAAATTAAAACTCTCTTTTCAAACAAATTAAATAAGCAACAACAACACTCTACTTAATTGAATGAGATTATAAATTTTATATTATTAAATATATTATTTTTATTATTAATTTAATTTTTATTTAAGTATTTGGGCCGGGTCGGGCCTTAGTCGGGCTTTACAGTTTTATAAAAATATTGGGCCCGGCCCAGCCCGACCCGACATTGCTCGGGCTTAGGTCAGACTTGGACTTTCATATTGATGAGTCGAGCTCATCTAAGTCCAGCCCGGGCCCAGTCCATTGACAGCCCTACTCTACAGCTAGCTTCCTACAATTTTCTTACCTGCTGCACCCTTTCACAATTTTCGAGGATTAGGGGGTGGGGAGATGTTGCCTATTTTTTTATTTAAATTTTTGTATATCCATTTAAATGCATATAATGTGACTAAATAATTTGACTATCAAGTGAAGGAAGTGACAATATGATGCAGCAAGTTTAGCCTCCTCCAAGTGAGTCGAAGACTTAATATGTTGGCGTTCCAA
Source organism: Colocasia esculenta (assembly GCA_014218235.1). Lineage (NCBI taxonomy): Eukaryota > Viridiplantae > Streptophyta > Magnoliopsida > Alismatales > Araceae > Colocasia > Colocasia esculenta. Next base: position 137,253,819 of record CM024756.1, read on the forward strand.
TGGACAGACCAAGGACCCGAATTGTTGATGTCAATGGGCAAGTCAATAAATAATTTAAATAAATGATGAAACAAATGTTAAACAGTCTTATATGCTCACACGATTACAAAATAAACAGGACAATTAACTTATACACATAAGTATACATAATTATCATGAAATCATAACAAAAAATCATAATAAATGGCAACCATGGCCATCAAAATAATTACAACATTCATAAAATAAAGGGCATAAACGGCTTGCTCCACCCTCTATTAATGCATGTTAACTATATGTAAATAATAATGAAATATGTAATAATAACATAGATAAAAAGGAACATGGTAAATAAATAATGAAGAGACGTGATTTAAGTGTGTCTCCCAAGAGGTATTGTCCCCATGCTTGAGATTTTGTCCTTTAAAAGGGCCCTCTTAGGAGAAGAGATGAGACTCTTGCTGATAAACACACACTTGTTCTCACTATCTTTCAGTGTGGAACTAAAGAATACCTCTACACAGTCCCCCAGTGAGGATAAGGGTGTGCGGGTCTCATGAAGATGAGACGCTCGGGTAGGACGCATGACCTCTCGTTCGTTCCCACAGACGACGCCAACGAAGAGACGTGATTTAAGTGTGCCTCCTAAGAGGTATTGTCCCTATGCTTGAGGTTTTGTCCTTAAAAGGGCCCTCTTGGGAGAAGAGGTGAGACTCTTACTGATAAACACACACTTGTTCTCACTATCTTTCAATGTGGGACTAAAGAATACCTCTATACAGCTCCCCCAGTGAGGATAAGGGTGTGCGGGTCTCATGAAGATAAGACGCTCGGGTAGGGCGCATGGCCTCTCGTTCGTTTCCACAGACGGCGCCAATGAAGAGACGTGATTTAAGTGTGCCTCCCAAGAGGTATTGTCTCCATGCTTGGGGTTTTGTCCTTTAAAAGGGCTCTCTTGGGAGAAGAGGTGATGCTCTTGCTGATAAGCACACACTTGTTCTCACTATCTTTCAATGTGGGACTAAAGAATACCTCTACACTATCTAACCAAAGTTTTAAGTGGAAATTTATGTGTTCAAGTTTCTTTTTCTGCAGCGAATCTATTCACCCCCCCCTCTAGATAGCGTACTGCCGTACCAAGTGGGCCAACAATCTCATCACCAAATGTCAATCTCACCGTCTATATAGTAGCAAAGAATATAACAAGTCCAACAATAACCAAGTACAATATAACAAGTCCATCTACTATAATGTCTCACGTACTAAGTAAAAGAGTAACTAGATCTCTAAGCAGTAACTCCACGTCATGCTACTCCTTTCACTCGGAGTCACTCCGCACTACTTCCTCGGTCTCTAGCCTATTTGTCTCACCTATATCATTAGCAAGTATGAGTCTATGCGCAAGCAACTTAATGGCCACACCCACACACTTGCCACACACACTCTAACATGGCACATTCATATGAAAGCAATTAACTAAACATGGTTATTAGCAACTAGAATCAGTGACACTTGAACATATCTTAACTATCTACACATGATAAGCATTAAACATATGCAACCCCTTTAACATGATTCTCACACATGACAATAGAACATGCATATATATATATACACAACTTATCATGATGAACATAATTAAATGTAAGTCCTACACATGATACTAACATGACAATTAATTCATTAAATATCACATTAACATGCTTTAGATGCCTTCATATCACATCCACATTACCTTTACCTTTCATTTTCATATTGTTGCACATATTGCACATATTCACATGGTCACATATTCACATGGCTTTCACATTGCGCGTTCACTTACGCATGGTCACATTCTTTGTTCACACTCACATTAATCACATAGCCAGACACATAGCCTAAACCACTATAAAGAAGGACACATATCACATACCCTTCACCTAGGCAATATAGTGATGAATCTTGATAATTACACAAAACAGAGAGAAGCATTCTCCACCCTAACCAGTGGTACTTCTCCACTTCTAGGATTTCATCCTGATGCCCAATATATAGCACATAACACATCGAGTTTTCCATAAGGGCTTCTCTATAGTACGGTTCTACAACCTTCTATGGTAGTAGTGTCTAATCAACTTTTGTTCCACATTAACTTATTAAACTGTTTACTTAAACACATATTCCACACGCACTTTACCATCATGCTAAATTTACACATGTATATGCCATAAACACATACTTCAGTTTACAGAAGTTCATCTTGCTGTCTAACAGTGACTAACATTGTTAAGAAAACCTAAACATGGAACTAATACACATGATTTGATCACTTTTAATCTTAACCATGCTTAACAAGGTCATTAACTTCATGAATACAAAATAGTAGAAAATGATATCATAACATGCTTAGATTTTTATCATAGGTCACTGATATGTATAACTTTTCAAGATTTTTTGAAACAATATAACTATTTATCTAATTTAAAACAAATTTTAGGTATCTAATGTATTAACCTCGGACTCAACTTGCCATGTTTGCCAAACCTCTTGAGAATCTCAAACTAGCCAATGAATCTCAGACTCATGCCTGATTGCCAAACTTGACCACGCCTCTAGTAGGCGACACCTTGAGGAACACGTGCTCGCCAACCTCAAACTCTAAGTCCTTCATTATGTTGTTGGAGTAGCTCTTCTGCCTATCTTGTGCTGCACTCAACCTCTGCCTGATCAACTGGATCTTGCTAGAAGTCTCCTACATAAGCTCTGGTCCGACTAGCTACCTGTCGCTAATCTTCTCCAGCACAAAGGAGATTTACAAGGCCAATCGTACAATGCCTAGAATGGAGCCATGCCTATACTAGCGTGGAAACTGTTGTTATAGGCAAACTTCACAAGAGGTAGGTGACGCTCCCAGTCACCCTTCCAATCCAACACACACGCTCTCAACATGTCTTAAGCATCTAAATCATTCTCTCGGACTGCCCATCTATCTGCATGTGGAAAGTTGAACTAAGCTTCAGCTAGGAACCTCCTGCAAAATCTACCACAACCTTGAAGTAAACCTCAGATCTTTGTCTAGATGATGGACTTCGGCACACCTTGAAGCTTCATAATGCTATCTATATATAGCCTCGTCAGACTCTCTACAAACTACTTCTTCCTTATGATCAAAAAGTGAGCAGACTTGGAGAAACGATCCATAATCACCCAAATCGAGTCACTGCCCAAGCTAATTTGGGAAAACCCATCACAAAGTCCATGGTGATTGCTTCCCACTTCCACAAGGGAATCTCAATCCCCTACATCAAGCCTGATGGTCTCTGATGCTTGACCTTCACCTGCTGACACACTGAACACTGAGCCATAAACTCTGCTATGTCCTTCATCATGCTTGGGCACCAAAAGGATCTCTTCAGGTTTTGGTACATCTGGTATTACCTGGATATATCGAGAACTTTGACCTATGAGCTTCCTCTAGCACCAGTCTTCTCACATCTGCAACATCTGGCATGCATACTTTGTGCTAGAATCTGATCACACCATCCTCATCTTGAGCAATACCTACTTTGCCAACCATCTGCTGAAGTCGAGGATCCTCACTCTGCCTCTCTACAACTCTGTCCAAAATAGTAGACTTGAGGGAAAATTGTGCCACAAATGCCTGACACAATTACGGCTCTAACTTAGTCATAGTGCACACTGCATCCTCAAGCATCCTCTAGTCTCTCTATAACAACGTCCTCTTCCTGCTAAGTGCATATGCTTTGACATTCTTTTCCTTAGATGGTATTGTAGCTCAAAGTCATAGTCCTTCAAGAACTCAATCCACCTCCTCTACCGTAGGTTCAACTTCTTCTGAGAGAAAAAGTACTCTAAACTCTTGTGATTCATGTACACCTCGAACCTAACACCATAAAGGTAGTTCCTCCAGATCTTCAGTGCATGGACCACATCTGCCAACTCCAGGTCATGGGTCGAATAGTTATGCTCATGGTCCTTTAGTTGATGAGAAGCATAGGCATCAACCTACCATGTTGCATCAACACACAACCAAGGACTATTAGCAAAGCATCTGAGTACATTGCAAAATCATCTGCACCACTAGGCAATATCAACAAGGGTACAGATGTAAGTCTAGTCTTCAGCTCCTAGAAACTGCTCTAGAACTCCTCAGACCACACAAATCTGACTCCCTTCTTGGTTAGCTTGGTCAAAGGCACTGTAATGGATGCAAAGACTTCTATAAACCGACGGTAGTAGCCAGCTAACCCAAGAAAGCTTTGTATCTTGGAAGGTGTCCTCATTGTAGCACAGCCTGAACATTTGTTGGATCAACTGCAACACCAGTGCCTGAGATGACATACCTAAGGAAGTGAACCTCGCACATCCAGAAGTTGCACTTGCTGAATTTAGCGTACAACTTGTTCTCTTGCAGAACCTCTAAGACTGTCCTCAAGTGCTCTCTGTGCGTAGCATCATCTGGGGAGTAGATCAGCACATCATCAATAAACACTACCAAAAAAACTGCTAAGTATGACCTGAACACCCAGTTCATGAGATCCATGAACGATGTTGGTGCATTGGTCAAATCAAAGGGTAGTACTAGAAACTCATAGTGTCCATATCTCGTCCTAAATGTTGTCTTGGACGTGTCCACCTCCTTGATCTTGAGCTAATGGTAACCTGAGCATAGATCAATCTTTGAGAACACCGTGGTTGCCTAAAGCTGATCAAACAAGTCATCCATACGAGGCAAAGGATATATGTTCTTTACGGTCGCGTGATTGAGCTTCCTATAGTTAATGCACAGCCTGAGAGAACCATCTTTCTTCTTCATGAACAATACATGTGCACCCCACAATGAGACACTTGGACCGATGAATTATGTGTCTAGCAACTCTTGTAACTGCCTCTGCAACTCAGCTAACTCTGTAGGTGTCATCTGGTAGGGAGCCTTGGAGATCGGTGTAGTGCCTGGCAGCAACTCGATTGTGAACTCACTCTCCCTTTCTGATGGTAATCCAAATAGATAATCTAGAAACACGTCTAGAAACTCTCGTACAACCTCGATCTCCTTAAGGGTAGGTGACTTATTGGCCTTAGGAACTAAGATCGCACTAGCAAGGAAAGCGAAAGCGTAACAACACTTGTTCACCAGCTTTACTGCCTTCATGGCAGAGATCATGAACTTCCCTTCTAAGTTTCTGGGAAAAGGGTGGGAGAACTCGTTGTCACTAGGAATGCAGATAGTGATCCTCTTCTTCCGGTAGTCTAGCAAAGTATAGTGCTCCTCAAGTCAATCCAGACCAAGTACTGCATCATAGTCCTTCATCTTGAGCCAGTTGAAGCACCCAAATAAATCCCACTCTTCTATGCACACGGGCAGAGACATACAGCTCCTGGTCGACAGAATTCCTATAGGGGTGTGCACAGACAACGACACTTCTAGATCTTCTAACTCTACACTGACTCCTTAAGTAACTGCCTAGAAAACCTCTTGAAAACGAAGGAATGTGTCGCACCAGTGTTGAACAATACTCTAGCTTGCATACCCATAATTGAGATAGTAACTTCAGTGATGTTCTTGGCTTGCTCTACATCCTCACGAGCTAATGTGTACACTCGGGCATGGGCCTAAGGCCTTCTTGGCTTCCCTGAAGCTGGCATTGCCACTATCGTTGCCGCTGCTGCTGGTGCTAGTGCTAGAACTCCTTTTAGAGAGAATTGCTTAAGTCGTGGACAGTCCATTATTTGGTGCTTTGTACTGCCACACTTCAAGCACTTCCCTGCAAGCTTCCAACACTTTGAACCATGAATCTCCCATAGTGAGGGCACTCTTTCTTGTCACTGGTCGGAAAACTCCCATCTGCGGTACAGACACCGACTAGCTGGGAACTAGAACTGATGCTCATTGTTGCTGCACGACTGCCACTCTCTTCCTGTCCTGCCTCTAGAAAGGTGTGGCTGATCTCTTCTGTGATGTTTTCTTCTCCTCTAAGTACTGGTCCATCTCGCTTTCCTATTTGCATGTCATGCTAAGAGCCCGCACCATGGTCCAGTGGTCGAAGGCCACCAGTTTGGTTCTCAGTGGTGGTCTGAGCCCAGCCTTCCTACACTCTTCTGTCAAGATATAGGGAGCATACTTGGAAAGCTCAGTGAAACGTGCCTCGTACTCCAAGACAGACATGGAACCCTATGTCAAGGCAAGGAACTCTTGTTCCATCTTGTCTTGGATGTCCTCTGGGATGAACTTGGCCTTAAACAGTTGTGTGAACTTGGCCCAAGTCACATCTTGCTCACCATCTCCAAACTAGGTAAGGAGCACGGTGGCCCACCAAATGTCTGCTCTCTCCTGAAAAGGATACAACCAATCAAACACCAACCAAACCAAAGAACAACCCACACATAGAAGTCAATATCTTTCATGTACCTATAACATGTAGGTTGCCAAGCTTACTTTGTGCTCTTCTGCACATCTGATAAAACAAAAGACCTTATCTACCTCCCTCAGCCAGCTTTTTGTCAACAACGGTTGACTCTCCCCCTTAAAAGAGGGTGGAGCCATCCTCTTAAACCTCTCCATGATGGATGCACCACCATGGCCACACTCCTGAGAGAGTGGAACTGGATCCTGAGCATGAAATAACATACATCATATAAGCAAGCTCAACCAACAAGAAACCAGCAACTCCAACTCAACCAACGCCAACCTATGCCTATAACTGAGCTTGTAGCGTCGCCTGAGTTTGCATCGTCTGGACTAGGCCTTGCATGAACATGTCGTAGTACAAGGGTGGTGGTGGTGGCAGCACAGGGGGACCCTGCTGCACAGGCGCATGCTGCTCTCCCCTCTTGTAGTGCCCTAGAAATTTTATTGAATCATATAATGCAATGGTATGTGTATTTCTGCATGTAGTTGTGTGCTGTTCTGTGTTGAATTTGGCGTCAGCGTCTACTGATGTTAGAGGCATGATCGTTTGCTGTTTACTTCTTGTTAACAACAGCTTATTGTGTCGTTTATTATTTTCTAAGATATTTGATTTTTTAGGCAAGTCTGTTGACGACTCAATCGATGGACGTCTACATCATGGCTGCGGAACTTTGGTTGACGTTAACTTGGCTTGCCTGTTTTTTGCTGTTACCATTCCGGGGGAGAGAAATCGGTCATTTCCAAAAGCATTTATTGGGCAGATCGTGCGTTTCTGATCCAATGGCTAGGATTAGGTCGGGGCAAGGTGTGGGAATCTTTATAGACCCGAATTAGCATTTGAGAGAGGCTTCACACTCGTTGGGAAGAGAGAAAGGAGGGCCGAGAGAAAGGGGTTGCAGAGCTGGTTCGTGCGGTCTAAAGCTCTCTGACCTAGGAGGAACGATCAGCATCGTGATCAGGAGCTTCTCCAAGCGGCAGAGCTGCGCCAGAAGCTGCTCTGGGTGATTGAAGTTTTGGAGGAGGATTGCCTTACTGCCAAGACAGGCTTCTTCGGATCTCTTTTCGTCACTCCAGAAGGAGGGTTAGAGGCAAGTGACATGGGGGATTGGCTTAGGATAGGTGTCTTTAGTTTTACTATTTTTACAGATTTTTAAACCATGAAAACAACGTAGGGAAATGGTGTAAGTTCTGTCATTTTATGTGAGGTTTCTATGTTTTTCTGGGCGTATGAACTTGACGCTGTATCGACTGCCATCTATTTTTGTAAACGTCATTATCGACCGTCATTATTTTATGTAAATGACATGTGTTTGGACGTCTTATATGTTAACGGCGCTATGTGCCGCCGTCTACTGATATTAATGACAGGATATGTGGCCGTTGACTTGGGGTAAAAGCCACATATTTGGCCGTTAAGTTTATCAGTATAGTAAATTCCTAAAAGATTATATTTGCTTAACTGTGATTCATGATTGTATGAGGTTCGGCCAGGTTGTGTTTTGTGTGTTTCAGTGCTGTTATACCATGGACGGGACATTGAATGATGTATAGGAATATGTACATATGAATAGTTATTCTTTTGGATTTTAGTGGAACTGGTAAAAGAAAAATGAAAGGATGTAAGTATGATTCATGTTAGATGTAAAATTAGAGAGACTGTAATACTGTGAGATGAAACTACATACCTACTGTACTCAGTTCTAGTATAGAAATTGCATGATTTTCCTCACTGTTGTACCATGTTAGTTAGTTTAAACTGATGGAATATAATTATGAAAAATGTTTACATAGCTCAGAAAAATATGAAATTTTTCATGTGCGTGGTATGATCTGAACCAGATTTACTGTCAAAAGTTCGGGATTTTTAGACCATTGTACATATTGTTATGATTTTCTGAATGACAGAATGCATATAGAAATTAAATAAACATGAGAGTATGATGCATGAATGGATGTGATGTAAGTAGTACCATGATAAGTTTCTGTTATACATAAAATTAATTTCAGAACTGAGAAAGTCATTCTATGTGCTGTTGCATTATCATCTTGATAAATTATGCATGAATGTATGAAAGAACATGATAGAATTGTATGAAAATGTAATTGCATGAGTGCATACATGTTAATGCATCTGAACTGATTGACCAATATAAACATTGCTATGACAGAGATAACTACAAGGAACAACACCATGGAATGCACCTATGGTAAGGGTTCACCTACATGAAATGACCTACATGAATTCGTGGGCAACTGATTGAAATTTTAAAGGTAGACATGTTCTACTGGCCAGGTGGGAAGAACTTTCCCCGGTATTGTGCAATGACCATGACTTCATCACTGCTTTGCCTAGGTGATAAGTGAATGACTACATGCTACGATCTTTATTCAAAGTGTGGGCTATGTCTTGGCAACTACATGATAAATGACTACTGAACTACATGTCTACATGATATATGTCCAGATGATACATGAGCTACATGTTACATGTACATGCCACATGAACTACATGTCATTTGTTTTACATGCTACATGACTACTTGCTACGTGATGATTAAATTGCATGTACATGATATAGATTAAAACAACTGAAATTGTTTACATGTTCATGACATTAAGTATATACCATGAGAATTTGATTACATGCTATGACATAGGTACATGTTTAGATCAATTGTTATATTATGAGATGTAAGTTATATGTAGTACCTGAATTGTTTTATTTCCATGATAAATAACCATGATATATAAAGAATGATTGCCAAATGACTTAGAACATGTTGATAGGAAGAACTATAGATATCAAGAATTTAAAAGAAATATGTTATCATGATTTTAAGCCTACTATGTGTATATCTTAAACTGTCTTTCATGTGACTTGCTTGAGGACGTGGAGGCTTCGAGCTTTGTTTGAGAGTGTTAGAGTGATTATGTATGTGAGGAAAATATGTACCTTTGGATTTTATGCATTTTGGACTTATGGATTGTATTAAGTTTGGACTATTGTTATCCTTCTTTTATGCTTTAGACTTAGTATTTGAATATGATGTTGATTGATAGATTTGGTTCCATATTCCATTGCATATTGTTGGAATTAAATTGTCATTTATGTACGTCTCAATCTGTACCGTCTATTGTTGGAAATGTTCCACTGTAATACCTCTATTGGATCGAATGTGAGTCGGAATAACTGTACTGGGTCTAAGAGGGGCATTACAGAAATTCATATTAGAGCGTTCCAGGTTGAGCATGTACATAAATGGAATATCAACATTGTGTTCATATTCTTAAGTCTGCATAAAGAATTAGTCCAAGATTTATGTAGAATAATAGGTTATTATAATAAATGCCCATTTTGCAGACTATGGCTACCCGTGGACCTAGAGGAGCAGGCCCGACCCAGGGCGATGAGTCAGCAGGAGGTTCGCAGGCTCCAGCTCAGCAGGCACAGGACCAGGCAGGCGTACCTTTGCCACCCCCACCACCACCTGTGGATTATGGAGCATTAATGCAAGGATTGGTGCACGCGATGCAGACTCAGGCTCAGATGACAGCTGCTTTGCAGGCGCAAGTGCAGGCTCAGGTTAGTAGATAGAAAGTGTTATTCAAGGTGTTAAATGGAAGAACTCATCTAAGAGTTTGACTTGAATATAGGCGTAGGCACCTGTTCACGCGGCAGGAGGAGTGTCGATGATGGAGAGGTTCAGGAGGATGACCCCACCATTCTTTAAGGGGGAGAGTGATCACATCATGGCAGAGAGTTGGCTTTGGGAGACGGAGAAGATCTTTCATGCTATCCGATGCGCGGAAGAGGAGAGAGTGACTTTAGCTACTTATATGCTGTAGGTAAAGGTTGGTTTTAAAGGGATTATGTATGTTGTTTGTGGTGCATCCTTAGACGTATCTACCTTCTTTTTCCAGAGCGTGCCGATGTGTGGTGGTCGTCTGTACTACGCACACATTTTGATGATGGAGCTAGGGAGGTTGCATGGGCTGTGTTCGTCCGACTGTTCAGGGCGAAGTACATTCCGGAGCATGTGCAGGATCGCATGGAGCAGGAGTTTCTGACATTGACCCAGGGGTCAATGAGTGTACTTGAGTATGAGGCGAGATTTGCGGAGCTGTCCAAGTATGCGCCTCACATTGTGGCCGATGAGCGGAGGAAAGTGAAGAAGTTCATCATGGGGTTGAAGCCGTCTCTGAGGACTAGACTGGTAGCTCTTGGGCATCGATCTATGGAGGAGGCTTTGTCAGCAGCATGCATGCAGGAGGCCGAGATGGAGGTGTACCTGGAGGAGAAGAGGGTTTCTTTGAAGAGGTCTAGATCAGCATTTCAGCGGCAGGATAAGAAGAAGAAGGCCCCAGCATTTCAGCATAGAGCAGTGGTACCAACGAGAGTGGCTGCACCGACACCAGGCAGAGACAAAGTCGCAGAGAAGCCTTTGTGTTCTCAGTGTGGGAAGCATCATGGAGGAGAGGTCTGTTGGGTTACTTCTAGGAGATGCTTGAGGTGTGGTGACAAGAACCACAAGATCCGAGATTGTCCGAAGATGGCGTAGTAGACTGCAGCGACAACGGTACCAGCAGCAGCTAGACCAGCACAAAGAGCAGCAGGGAGACCGAGGGCTCAGGCTCAAGTGTTCGCCTTGGCGAGAGACGAGGCAGAGTTGGCAAAGCACGTCATAGAAGGTACGGTTTCGATTATGGGAATGCATGCAGTGTTCTATTTGATACTGGTGCTACGCATAACTTTATTTTCGAGGATTTTGCGAAGGTTTTAATGGAGGAGAATGGTTTGGTGTTCCGAAGTGGGGAGTTTCCATTGTCTGTTCATACTCAGCCGGGGGACTATGTGGACTGGGCAGTGTTTTTCTTCTCTTCATGTGAATATTGAAGAGCGGGTTTTGCCTGGTTAGTTTTATCTGTTGAAGATGAAGGATTATGATGCTATCTTGGGCTTAGACTGGCTCGAGGAGCATTATGCCTTTATGGATTGCAGGAGGAAGATTATTATTTTCGGATTCTGATAAGGAGGAGTTTGTTCATCCCTTACTCAAGAACATGTCGGGTAAGTTCGTGATTTCTGCTCTGAAGGCAGCCCAGATGTTGAGCAAGAGTTGTGATGGTTTTCTTGCTAGTGTGGTGGTATCCGAAGATTCGAAGAGGGTCTTGTCCGTGGAGGATATTGATATTGTCCGAGATTTCAGCGATATTTTCCTGAGGATTTGTATAGTTTGCCCCCTCCAAGGGAGATCGAGTTTGGCATTGAGTTATTACATGGCACAACACCTATTTCTATTTCTCTTATCGTATGGCACCCGCGGAATTAGCGGAATTGCGGAAGCAACTGCAGGAATTGCTTGACAAGGGTTTTATCCGGCCGAGTGTATCACCTTGGGGAGCACCTGTGCTCTTTGTGAAGAAGAAGGACAATTCGATGAGGCTGTGTATTGACTACCGCAAGCTCAATCAGGTGACTATTAAGAACAAGTATCCTTTACCCCGCATTGATGACTTGTTTGACCAGTTGCATGGAGCTTCGGTGTTTTCTAAGATCGATCTTCATTCTGGCTATCATCAACTCCGAATTAAGCAGAGGATGTTTCTAAAACGGCTTTTAGGACGAGATATGGTCATTATGAGTTCCTAGTCTGCCATTTGGTTTGACAAATGCTCCAGCAATTTTTTGGACTGATGAACAGGGTTTTCAGTAGTATCTTGATTCTTTTGTAGTATTTTTCATTGATGGTGTATTGATCTTTTCCCCTGATGTGGAGTCTCATATAGAGAGCATTTGAGGATTGTGCTGGAAATCTTGAGGGAGCACAAGTTGTATGCTAAATTCAGTAAGTGCAACTTCTGGATGAAGGAAGTCCATTTCTTGGGGCATGTCATTTCTGGTGATGGTGTTTCTGTGGATCCAGCTAAGGTGGAAGCTGTCCTTGACTGGGAAACACCGAGATCATCTGCTGACATCAGGAGTTTCCTTGGCTTGGCTGGCTATTATAGAAGATTCATCAAGGGTTTCTCTTCTATTGCGGCTACCTTGACAATGTTGACTAGGAAGGGAGTTAAGTTCGAATGGACTGAAGCTTGTGAAAGGAGTTTCCAGAAGCTGAAGACTCGTTTGACCTCAGCGCCAGTACTTGTTTTGCCCAATTGTGTAGATTCTTTCTCTATCTACACGGATGCTTCGAAGATTGGGCTTGGATGTGTTCTTATGCAAGGAGGAAGAGTTGTGGCATATGCTTCTAGGCAACTCAAGGAGCATGAGAGCAATTATCTCACTCATGATTTGGAGCTGGCGGTAGTGGTCTTTGCTTTGAAGATATGGAGGCACTATTTATGGATAGGAGAGTTTGAGATTTTCTCGACCACAAGAGTCTCAATATTCTGTTCTCCCAAAAGGAGTTGAATTTGAGGCAGTGGAGGTGGATTGAATCCTAAAGGATTATGACTTTGAGCTTTCTTATCACCCAGGGAAAGCCAATGTAGTGGTAGATGCATTGAGCAGGAAGAGGCAAATGATGAGACAAGATTGGAAGATGTTGGAAGATGCTTCTGGATCATTGGCTGTTCTAGAGCCACAATTGTGCAGCATGTTCATAGCTCAGTTGACCATTAGATCTTTTGTTCATGATAGGGTTATTGCTTTGCAAAAAGATGACCCACTATTGCAGGAGTTGGTTGGAAAGGCTGGCATTATTAGAGATGAAGATGGTGTGATTCGTGTGAATCATCGGGTATGTCCCTAATGATGCGGATCTGCGGAAGGAGATTTTGGAGGAAGTGCATAGATCGCAGTTCTCTATTCACCCAGGCAGTGGAAAGATGTACAAGGATCTAAAACGTTCATTCTGGTGGTCTGGCATGAAGCGGGATGTTGCAGATGTAGTTAAAAGCTTGGTATGTCAACAGGTGAAGGCAGAACGTCAGCGACCTTCAGGTTTGAGCAGAAGCTGACATTCCTCAGTGGAAGTGGGAGCAAGTGACTATGGATTTTGTGACTGGATTGCCTAGATCGGTCAGGGGAATGATTCTATATGGGTGATTGTTGATAGATTCTCAAAAAAGTGCTCATTTTTTGGCCATGAAGAAGAAGCAGTCCGTAGAGAGCTTGGCTAGATTGTATATTGATAGCATTTGAAGTTGCATGGGATTCCAAAGCGATTATCTCAGATCGTGATCCGAGATTTACTTCTAGATTTTGGCAGGGTTTGCAGCAAGTTTTTGGCAACCAATTGAAGTTGAGTTCGGCATTTCATCCACAAACGGATGGACAGTCCAAGAGGACTATTCAGACATTGGAGGATATGCTTAGGGCTTGTGTTCTGGACTGGAGGGGAGATTGGGACGCCACTTAGCTCTTGTGGAATTTGCATATAACAATGGTTTCCATTCGAGTATAGGTATGGCGTCGTTTGAGGCTTTGTACTGGAGACCTTGTAGATCTCCGTTGTGTTGGAAAGAAGCAGGAGATCGACATCTAGTTGGATCGGAAGTGGTGCAGGAAACCTCAGCAAAGATCTAGTTGATTGTGCAGAGATTGAAGGCAACTCAAGATCGTCAGAAGAGTTATGCGGATACGAGAAGGAAAGACTTGGCTTTTGAGGTAGGAGATCATTTTTTCTCAAGGTATTGCCAACCAGGGGTGTGGTGAGATTTGGAAAGAGAGGCAAGCTGAGTCCGAGGTTTATTGGTCCTTTGAATATAAAGAAGATGGGTAATGTGGCATACTAGCTAGCTTTGCCACCATCTTTGGCAGCAGTGCACCCGGTTTTCCATGATCCATGTTGAGGAGATATGTTCGAGATCCAGCTCATGTGATTAGTTACGAGCCAGTGCAGTTTCAGCCAGATTTATCCTATGCGGAGCAGCCTGTGGAGATTCTGGATCGGAAGGTACACGAATTGAGATCGAAGTCCATTCCTTTTGTGAAAGTCTTATGGAGGAATTTCTCGCGTGAAGAAGTGACTTGGAAGCTTGAAGAGAGGATGAAGAAGCATTATCCATCCTTGTTTGGTGAGTGTTCTAACTCAATCTTCGAGGACGAAGATTTTTTTTAAGGGGAGAGGATGTAGTGCCCTAGAAATTTTATTGAATCATATAATGCAATGGTATGTGTATTCCTGCATGTAGTTGTGTGCTGTTCTATGTTGAATTTGGCGTCAGCATCTACAGACGTTGACTGATGTTAGCAGCATGATCGTTTGTCGTTTACTTCTTGTTAACGACAGCTTATTGTGTCGTTTATTATTTTCTGAAATATTTGATTTTTCGGGCAAGTCTGTTGACGACTCAATCGATGGACGTCTACATCATGGCTGACGGTAACTTTGGTTGACGTTAACTTGACTTGCCTATTTTTGCTGTTACCGTTCCGGGGGAGAGAAATTAGCTGTTTCCAAAAGCATTTATTGGGCAGAATCGTGCATTTCTGATCCAATGGCTAGGATTAGGTCGGGGCAAGGTGTGGGAATCTTTATAAGACCCGGATTTAGCATTTGAGAGAGACTTTCACACTCGTTGGGAAGAGAGAAAGGAGGGCCGAGAGAAAGGGGTTGCAGAGCTGGTTCGTGCGGTCTGAAGCTCTCTGGACCTAGGAGGAACGATCAGCATCGTGATCAGGAGCTTCTCCAAGCGGCGGAGCTGCGCCAGAAGCTGTTCTGGGCGATAGAAATTGTGGAGGAGGACTACCTTACTGCCAAGGCGGGCTTCTTCGGATCTCTTTTCGTCACTCCAGAAGGAGGGTTAGAGGCAAGTGACATGGGGGATTGGTTTAGGAAGTTTAGTCTTTAGTTTTACTATTTTTACAGATTTTTAAACCATGAAAACAATGTAAGGGAAAGGGTGTAAGTTTTGTCATTTTATGTGAGGTTTCTGTTGTTTTTTTGGGCGTATGAACTTAACGTCCGTATCGACTACCATCTAGTTTTTGTAAATGTCATTATCAACCGCCATTTATTTTATGTAAACGACATGTGTTTGGACGTCTACTATATGTTAACGACGCTATGTGCCGCCGTCTACTGATATTAACGACAGGATATGTGGCCATTGACTTGGGGTAAACACCACATATTTGGCCGTTAAGTTTATCAGTACAATAAATCCTGAAATCTGATTATATTGCTTAACTGTGATTCATGATTGTATGAGGTTTTGGCCAGGTTGTGTTTTGTGTGTTTCACTGCTGTTATACCATGGACAGGACATTGCAATGATGTATAGGATATATGTAATATGAATAGTTATTCTTTTGGATTTTAGTGGAACTGGTAAAAAAAAAAAATGAAAGGATGCAAGTATGATCATGTTAGAATGTTAAAATTAGAGACTGTTAATACTGTGAGATGAAACTACATCCTACTGTACTCAGTTCTAGTATAGAAATTGCATGATTTTCCTCACTGTTGAACCATGTTAGTTAGCCTAAATTGATGGAGTATAATTATGAAAAATGTTTACAGAGCTCAGAAAATTATGAAATTTTGCATGTGCGTGGTATGAAATGAACCAGATTTACTATCGAAATTTCGGGATTTTTAGACCATTGTACATATTGTTATGATTTTCTGAATGACAGAATGCATATAGAAATTAAATAAACATGAGAGTATGGTGCATGAATGGATGTAATGTAAGTAGAACCATGATAGGTTTCTGTTATACAGTAAAGTTTAATTTCAGAACTGAGAAAGTCATGTTATGTGATGTTGCATTATCATCTTGATAAATTATGCATGAATGTATGAAAGAACATGATAGAATTGTATGAAAATGTAAATTGCATGAGTGCATACATGTTAATACATCTGAACTGAATTGGCCAATAAGACATTGCTATGATAGATATAACTACAGGAACTACACAGAATGTCCCTATGGTAATGGTTCACCTACATGAAATGACCTACATGAATCCGTGGGGCAACGGATTGAAAATCCTGGAGGTAGACATGTTCTACTGGCCAAGGTGGGAAGGACTTTCTCCGGTATTGTGCAATGACCATGATCATCACTGCTTTGCCTTGGTGATAAGTGAATGACTACATGCTACATGATCTTATTCAAAGTGTGGGCTATGTCTTGCAACTACATGATAAATGACTACATGAACTACATGTCTACATGATATACGTCTACATGATACATGAGCTACATGTTACATATTACATGCCACATGAACTACATGTCATTTGTTTTACATGCTACATGACTACTTGCTACGTGATGATTAAATTGCATGTTACATGATATAGATTAAAACAACTTGAAATTGTTTACATGTTCATGACATTAAGCATATACCATGAGAATTTGATTACATGCTATGACATAGGTACATGTTTAGATCAATTGTTATATTATGAGATGTAAGTTATATGTAGTACCTGAATTGTTTTATTTCCATGATAAATAACCATGATATATAATAATGATTGCCAAATGACTTAGAACATGTGATAGGAAGAACTATATGATATCAAGAATTTAAAAGAAATATGTTATCATGATTTTAAGCCTAGTATATGTTATATTAAAATGTCTTTCATGTGACTTGCTGGGTCCTTTAGACTCACACTTGATTAACATTTCAGGAGAGGACAGAGGATACTCAAGAGTTAGTACATTCTGGACTCGGAGCGTGAGGACATGGAGGCTTAGAGCTGTTTGAGAGTGTTAGAGTGATTATGTATGTGAGGAAAATATGTACCTTTGGATTTTATGCATTTTGGACTTATGGATTGTATTAAGTTTAGACTATTGTTATCCTTCTTTTATGCTTTAGACTTAGTATTTGAATATGATGTTGATTGATAGATTTGGTTCCATATTCCGTTGCATATTGTTGGAATTAAATTGTCATTTATGTATGTCTCAATCTGTACCGTCTATTGTTAGATATGTTCCACTGTAATACCTCTATTGGATCCAATGTGAGTAGGAAAAATTGTACTGGGTCTAAGAGGGGTGTTACACCTCTCCTCATGTCTCTGCTCATCCTCATGAGCATGGGCCGCACGCCTACCACAACTCGCCATTGCCTGCAAAACAAGCAACTCATTAGGATCTAAATTAATCCTATCCTTGTTCTTATCTATCTTCAATCCATTATTAGTCATTTTCTAACCATCATGTATTTGGATTGGTTTCTATAAAGACTTTGGAATATGGCATATGTTGATGGCTTATTTATGTACAATCTCAACATGTTGCTCTAATAACAATTTCTATAATGACCCTCTTTATGTCAGTACAGTTACCCCAACCTATGATGGGACAAAGAGAAACGTCACAGTGGGATGAGTACCCAATACTACTATAAGCAGCTAGAGATGTACATAAATAACTAGTAGAAGTAACCATGGAAACAAGTAAATATATTATTTCATCACCATATATATGTCAGTCTCATAGTCTATATACTAGCAAAGAATATAGCAAGTCCAACAATAACCAAGTCCAATATAACAAGTCCACAAGTCCATCTATTACAATGTCTCACATACTAAGTAAAAGAGTAACTAGATCTCTAAGCATTAACTCTACGTCACGCTAATCCTCTCACTCAGAGTCACTCCGTGCTAGCTCCTCGATCTCTAACGTATCTATCTCACCTATATCATAATCAAGTATGAGTTTATGACATAGAAATAGCAAGCAACTTAATGGCCACATCCACACACTTACCACACACATTCTAACATGGCACATTCATATGAAATCAATGAACTAAACATGAAAGCAATGAACTATCTACACATGATAAACATTAAACACATGCAACCCCTTTAACATGATTCTCACACATGACAATATAATAAGTGTGTGTGTATATATATATATATATATACCACACACAACTTATATCACAACTTATTATGATGAACATAATTAAACGTAAGCCCTATACATGATACTAACATGACAATTAATCCATTTAACATCACATTAACATAATTTATATGCCTTCATTTCACATCCACGTTACATTTACCTTTCTCATATTCATGCACATCTTGCACATATTCACATGGTCACGTATTCACATGGCTTTTCACATTGCACATTCACTTACACATAGTCACATTGCTTGTTCACACTCACATTAACCACAAAGCCGAGACACATAGCTCAAAGCACCATAAAGAAGGACACACATACACATATCACATACCTATCACCTAGACGATATAGTGACGAATCTTAGTAACTGCGCAGAATTGAGAGAAGCACTCTCCACCCTAACCAGTGGTACTTGTCCACTTCTAGGATTTCATCCTGATACCCACAGCATATCACATAACACATTGAGCCTTCCTATATGGGCTTTTCTACAATACGGCTCCACAACCTTCTATGGTAGCCATGTCTAATTGGCTTAATTGTTCCACATTAACAAGTTAACTCATTTACTTAAGCACATATTCCACACACATTATACCATCATGCTAAATTTACACATGTATGTGTCATAAACACATGCTTCAATTTATAGAAGTTCATCTTATTATCTAATAGTGACTAACATGCTTAACAGAACCTGAACATGGCACTAATACACATGATTTGATCACTTTTAATATTAATCATACTTAACATGGCCATTAATACTTCATGAATACAAAATAGTAGGAAACAACGTCATAACATGCTCAAATTTTTATTATAGGTCACTAACATGGTACATATCATATGTATATTTTTTAAAAATTTCATAATGATATAACTATTTATCTAATTTAAAACAGATTCAGGGTCTCTAATGTATTAACTCTTAAAAATAGAACTAATCAGAAAAACTTGAATTACACAGGCTGAAAACACGATCACAGTAACCCTAAATCTAGAAAAAAAAATATTAAAATTATTACATGTGATATACCTATTTTTTAGATTTAATCTACACTAAACATACTTATTTTCCCATGACAAAAATTATAGAAATTACTATAATCCACTAGAAATTAACTAAGGTCTTCTGATCCATACCATGATAGGACCCACACAACTCATCCCACACACAAAACCCACGACAAACATCATCACATACACTTAAATAGTATTTTGGAAAATACAGGAACTTAACGGCAGAGGTGTTGCCGTAAGCAAAGTTGGCGACGGTGTCGACTGTCGTCAATATAAGAACTAGATGGTAGGGAATCTTGCCGTCAAGTTTTTGTCTGTAGAAGTTGTAGACCCTAAACTAAGAAAAATAAACATTAGGGGTCCAAGACATGAGACAAAAATCGGTAAAAATCGTAAAACATTACATGATAGGCATATGAACGAAACCCATAAGTTACTTGCCTCTTAAAAACTCCCTAAAGCCAATTTTTTATTGATGAAGCCCTCCTCATCCAAGTCAAAGAGGTGAGCTTCGTCAGTTTCATTCGATCTTCATAGCCTCCCTGAACGCTATCTCCCTGAATCAGAAGCCTCCCCACATCCAACAACAGCTCCCCCTTGTAGAAGAATGTCGAAGAAGCCTTTTGTTCATCGGATCAAGCCCCAAGAAGTCTCTCCTAAAACTCTCATCCAAACCCTAGCCAAGTAAAGGTCATTCTCTCACAAAAACAACTTATGAATATAAGGCTTTGGTTCGTGTTCAAGAGAGCAAAAAAAAACCCTATAGCAAATCGGGGTTGGAATCGGTCTAGGAAACTGGAACACAGAGATCTTAATGGCAAGATAGACCGCTATTGATGAGAAGGTAAACAACATTCGATTATGTCGTCAATTAAAGCAGATCTAAAAATCATGAAAATCTGGGAAGTAAACAACAAGGTAGACCACCGCTGGTACTGAGTTAATGGCATTTTATGCCACCGTTAACTATTCTTGACGGCATGGTGAGCCGTCGTCGAGGGATTAGGGCCAGAATAGTACAAAATCGCACAATCAACACAGTAAACAACCTATTTAGAAAACCTAGGTCGTTACATAGATCGTGTATAGAAGACTTCAATTAACCTAAGAGGGGATCAAAACAAGGCAGTATAATCTGACTGGATACCAGATTTCACTAGATCCACCCAGATAAAAGAAGGTATGTTGTGAGGTGTCGACTGGTACGCGCGGCATTGTTAACTGTGCAACTTCGTTGTCCAGAGTTCTTCGCACACATCAAAATGCGCACTTCCTCTAAACTGTCTCACAAACATAAAGTCATAAAGAAGAACTAGCACAATAGTGAGTTCAGGTCATATCCACGGAGAGGCAGAATAAAGTTTGAATTAAAACTACTTTGACTTGAAACCATTCACATTTTCACCAAAATCATATTGCATGAGAATTAACTCTGTACATTGCATCAATCAAATTCCTCTTAACTCGTTAGGTCAAACTTAATGAGAGATCAAACAGAATTGAAAACACACGAATTGGTATCACTGTACCCTCTCAATTGAGGGATCAAGCCGGTAGACAGAAATCTGAAATAGAAATTAAACTAAGATTGAACAAAAATGTAACTCTAATCTGAAATGATCTAAAATGCAAGGAAATAAAAGGATGACAAAAAAGAAATTCCAACAGAAAGTTTCCAAGTCAATTTACCCCTACAGCTTAGGGGATGAGCAGTCAATAAGAACGGAAAATAAGAACTGCAAATTTGGAATCCTCACAGAACAACCGACTCCAAACCAACACAGAATAGAATAAGTAGAAGATCACTCAATTCCCTCAACTTAAAACCCCAAGCTCCCTAACACAACAATTCCCCCAATCAACACAGAAGAAAAGAAATCCCCTCGCTGTCTCAATTCACCACCCAACAAACAGATGCTCAGTGGACTTCACGAAGTATGGCTCCAACAAAATAGGGTAGAGGTTCCTCACATCCAAGCGCCAAAAGAATTGGTGCAGAACAAATTAGAAAGGAAACTCCCACATGACAGATTAACATAGCTGAACACACACACTCACAGAAAACTTAAGGAAAGGGCAAGAAGAAAGGATTAATGAGTCAAGTATCGAATGCAAATCCTTACTCAGTTCTGGTATCAAAACCTCCCTCATAGCTTACAGAAGAGCAAGAAGAACTATAAGGAGAAAAAAAAAAGAATTACGTTAGCTCTCTGATTAGCAAGAGAAAGAAATGCAAGGGAAATGGTGAATAAAATCTCCTTGATCATTCACGGCACAAGCTCCCCAATCTGATTTCACTACCAGAACAGAAGAAATAGACAAATCCACACAGAAGATATGTAAAGATCAATGCTCCTGGATCGATCTCCTTATCTCTCACAACAGCAGAACGGAAGAAAACACAGAAGCAAATAAAAAGTAAATGCACTGGATTAATTCCTCTTAGCAACTTGTAATACACAGAAGAAGAACAAAAATTGAAAGCACTTGAATCCCAACAGCAAGAACAGCAGCAACAAATCTCCCTGGAAGACCCCGTCTCCCTCCCACTCTGCTCTGCTTGAAAGAGAAAAATACAGAAGAAAATGGCAAGACTCAAATCTGAACTGGCGAATCCCTCACTGTTCTGTTAAAAGGAAGAATACAGTAAAAAGCAAACTGAAAGAAATCTCTGAAAATTCAAACTCCAATAGCTCCAATGCTCAAACAGAAATGAGAAAGTTGAATCTATTGCTAAAGTAAAATTCTCAACAATAAGAACTATAAATCTGATGCTCAAAGAAAATACAGAGAAAATGGCAAGGAATTAAGCTAAAATGTGAACAAGAGAATCCCAAGCATCTCCACTCGTCTCACTCACTACTCTGCTTCATGCTCAAAGAAAGAATTGCCCCCTCAATTGCTCAAAAGGAAAATACAGAAAAGTTGAAACTAAAATTCCTAAGCCTCGAACCGAGAGCCTTCCTGGAGGACTTTGGGGTCCCTTTATATAGGCTTGGGTCTTCTTGCTTCCTCTCCAGTGCGCACCAGGATCGCCACGTCGGCAGGATCTCCAGCTCAGCACGAATCGCCCCTGCTCCGGATGCGCACGCCAGAGCTCATCCATCGCACTGCTGTGCTTCGCACAGCCATCCGCCAGCTTCGCACACCTGGGCGTTGGTAGCCCGGGTCCCAGCTCTGGCACATCTGGCCCATCTGCACACACCTCACATATGCATGCGCCAGCAACCAACGCCTGCAGCCCATCCACAGCAGCCTCACGATCCGGCTCCATCTGGCCAGCTCCAGCCCATCCGCCTCAGTACACCCGGCCCCAAATCGCCACCAGCAGCAGCCGCTCCAGCCTGCATCACCATCGCACCACCCAGCGCAACACAAACCTGGCCGCTGGCCGCCTCTCACCAACCAGCACAGCCGCTCTGCAATCTGCCCCAAACCGCTTCCAGAGCTTCTGTTGGACCTGCGGGTTAAGAAAGAAAAAGGGTGGTGTGTGAGTATTAAAATGTGGTAAAATATTTATTTATTTAATGGGTTTGGGTGGGGGTGTGTGGTGATGATGGTGTTTAGGTGGAGTGTTTATTTAATGTGATGGGGTGGGGTTTTTAAATTTTATTTATTTATTTATCCCTATTTATTTACCACTAAAGATATTTACAAGATTATTATTGTAACAATATTTATTTACAAATGACTTTTATTTTTCAAAGTGAATAAAAGAAATGACTTATTTAAATGAAAATCTAACAACTAATATGTTCAAAAAAATTATTTACAGATGAAATGAAAATTAACATCAAAATGCACATTATTTATAGACAATGACTGTCTAAATTTAACATAAAAAAATATGTAATTATCACTCCCCCTACTTAAACATTGCTAGTCCCTTAGCAATAAAAAGTACTCAAAATAAGACTAGAAGATGTAATATCTCATGCTAACCAGCCATCATGTAAAAGATTCATGTAAAGACATGTCTTTCCTAATTGTAAAGGCTTATGGCAAGAAATTAGTGCAGAGTGATAGCACACTTAAGAGTTCACATCAGCCCTTCTGAAGCTCCTTGTTTTAGCTAGTATTGAGATTAGATTGATTTGAGGGAGAAGAAAAGAATTTTGGAGTAAGATCCTTGTTCAGTCAGATTGGGTTGTTTCTCTCAGTCCATTCTGCCCATCTTCCTTGAGGATTATTTCTCTGAGTTGAGGACTTTTTCCCTTTATTTGCACTTTGTGCACTCAGAATTTTTCTTTTTCATCCATAATGCTGCACAACCATCACTTTTCAAGAGTAGCGAGTCCAACTTTACTCAGATCGGGGCATTTTTCATGGATATATTTTTCTTTTTCTTTTGCTTTTGCTTTTCTTTTCCTCTTTACGGAAGGACGAACAGTCAGGTTCCTTGATCACATGCCTTCACTTCCTTCGCAATTCACTTAAGGGGAGGGGAGAAAACCAATCACCTCTCTTCTACTAGCCTTAACAAATTTGCTACATTCGGGTTCAGCTAGTCTCAGCGGCTGTGTAGTGTGTGTATGAAAACTTCTTGCCATAAATCCTTACATAAGGTAGACAAGAGATACATGTAATCATTTACTAGATGCTATCTAACATGGATGTTTGCAAAGGAGTGTGACAACCCAAATTTTAAGGTTAAAGATCAGACACATAGTCTGTGAAATGACAAGCATTTTTATTCAAGATTTATTTAAAGATGAAACATTGTGAAATTTTTCTATGTACAAGCTAAGAAAATGAAATGAAGCAATGGTTGGGGTGGG
The DNA here is from genome assembly GCA_014218235.1 of Colocasia esculenta. Lineage (NCBI taxonomy): Eukaryota > Viridiplantae > Streptophyta > Magnoliopsida > Alismatales > Araceae > Colocasia > Colocasia esculenta. Next base: position 137,277,861 of record CM024756.1, read on the forward strand.
GACTATGAATGCATGCTTTATTCTACCTCTCCCCCCTACTTATTCACAGAAAAGAAAGTAAGACAGAGAATTACCTGATGAAGGAAATCTGTACACTTGGGTTGCCTCCCAAGAAGCGCTAAGTTTATCGTCTTCAGCCAGACGCAATTAGGCTTCACTTGGCTCATCTAGCTTGGTAGACTCAACTTTCAAGGAAGGGGGTTTTCAAAAAATGCTTTAACCTCTGCCGTTAACAGTGGACGATTGTCCAGTTTTAGGATCAAGAATAACGACAGCGCCATTGTCATAGACTTTGACAACCATGTAAGGCCCATCCCACCGGGACTTCAATTTTCCCGGAAACAGACGAAGTCTAGAATTAAACAACCAAACTTTATCATGCACTTGAAAAGTTTTTCTATGAATGTGTTATCATGGAATGCTTTGGCCTTGGCTTTATAGATCTTGGAACTTTCGTAGGCCTCATTTCTGAGCTCTTCTAGCTCATTCAGATGAAGGGTCCTTTGTTGACCAGCTTGGGCTAAGTCAAGATTGACTTGTTTAATAGCCCAATAGGCTCTATGCTCAAGTTCGACCGGCAAATGACATGATTTTCCAAAGACAAGCCGGTAAGGGGACATTCCAATGGGAGTTTTGAAAGCAGTTCGGTAGGCCCACAATGCATCATCTAACCTTTCTGACCAGTCTTTCCTATCAGGCCTAACCGACTTTTGAAGAATGTTTTAATCTCCCTGTTTGATACTTCCACTTGGCCACTAGTTTAGGGATGGTAAGGTGTTGCTAGCTTATGGGTGATCCCATACTTCCTTAGGAGGGTCCTAAATTGGGTGTTAATGAAATGAGGTCCTCCATCACTAATGATTGCTTTGGGCCACCCAAATCTAGAAAAGATGTTTTTCTGAACAAATTTGATACCACCTTATGATCATTGGTCTTTGTGGCTATGGCTTCTATCCATTTGGACACATAGTCAACAGCAACTAGAATGTATGTGTATCCAAAGGATGGTGGAAAAGGTCCCATAAAGTCTATCCCCCATACATCAAAAATTTCTACAACCAAAATGGGGTTAAGAGGCATCATGTCCCTCTTAGAAATTTTCCCATGGTTTGACATCTAGGACAAGGCCTTACAAAATTGGTGAGCATCCTTAAACAATGTGGGCCAATAGAAACCAGAGTCTAAGACCTTAGCAGCGGTCTTCTTTCCTGAAAAGTGTCCTCCACAGGCGAGAGAATGACAAAACTTGAGGACACTTTGATGCTCACTCTCAGGGACACATCTTCTTATCACTTGGTCTGGTCCTATGAAAAATAGCTCCGGGTCCTCCCAAATAAAGTACTTGTCTCTAGCAAAGAATCTCTCTCTCTCATTTTTGGTCCAATCTCCAGGTACTCGTCCAATGACTTTGTAGTTCACAATGTGTGCGTACCATGGAGATAAAATGTTGGAGACAGCTAAAATGTGCTCATCGGGAAAGCATCTCTAATGGGCATAGAGTGAGGGGCAACTATTCTAGACAAGTGGTCAGCTACCACATTCTTGGATCCTTTCTTATCATGAATTTCCAAATCAAACTCTTGTAACAATAGAATCCATCTGATCAATCTAGGCTTGGCATCCTTTTTGGCAAGCAAATGCCTCAAGCAGCAGCATGGTCAGTGAAAACAATGATTTTGGCTCCTAAGAGATAAGATCTGAATTTCTCTAAGGCAAAAACAACAGCTAGGAGCTCTTTTTCAGTGGTTGTGTATCGAATCTGAGCATCATTCAATGTTCTGCTTGCATAATAAATCACCACAGATCCTTTATCAGTTTTCTGGCCCAAAATGGCACCTACTGCATAATCTGAAGCATCGCACATTATCTCAAATGGTAATGACCAATCTGGAGATTGTAGAATTGGAGCTCTGGTCAAAATGTCTTTTAATTCCTCAAAGGCTTTATGACAGGCTTCGTCAAAAATGAAAGGAGTGTCTTTCAACAAAGAAGTCAATGGCCTTGCAATTTTGGAAAAGTCTTTGATGAACCTCCTATAAAATCCAGCATGACCAAGGAAGGATCGAATTTGTTTGACAGAGTTGGGAGGAGGCAATTCGGAAATGAGATTCACCTTGGCTTTATCTACCTCTATCCCTCTCCCTGAGACAATATGCCCTAAGACAATTCCCTCCTTAACCATGAAGTGGCTCTTTTCCCAACTTAAGACAAGATTGGCATTAATGCATCTTTTGAGCACTTCAGTCAAATGGTCGAGGCACGAATCAAAGTCATTTCCAAACACAGAGAAATCGTCCATGAAGACTTCTAAGTAATCCCCAACCATGTCTGAGAAAATAGACAACATGCAACGTTGAAAAGTTGCAGGGGCATTGCACAGCCCGAATGGCATGCGTCTAAAGGCAAAGGTTCCAAATGGACATGTGAAAGTGGTCTTTTCTTGGTCATCAGGGTGAATAGCCACTTGGTTATACCCTGAATATCCATCAAGGAAACAAAAGAATTTTTGGCCAGCAAGTTTCTCTAAGATTTGGTCAATGAAAGGTAAGGGGAAATGATCTTTCTTGGTCATCGCATTCAATTTGCGATAGTCAATGCACACTCTCCATCCTGTAGCCAGCCTAGTGGGAATGAGCTCACCCTTTTCAGTTTGAATCACGGTTAGTCCAGACTTTTTAGGCACAACTTGAGTTGGACTAACCCACTGGCTATCAGAATGGGATAAATAAATTCTGCATCCAGCCATTTGACAATTTCCTTCTTAACAACTTCTTTCATGTTGGGATTTAGTCTTCTTTGCATTTCGATTGAACTTTTGGCATTCTCTTCTAAGTAGATGCGATGTGTGCAAACTGAAGGACTTATCCCTCTCAGATCATCTATTGTCCAACCTATAGCTCTCCTATGACTCTTCAAAACATCAATCAATTTCCTTTCCTGCCCTTCCTCAAGATCACTAGCGATTATGATGGGCCATGTCTCATTCTCTCCTAAAAAGATGTACTTTAAATTTGCAGGGAGTGGTTTTAGCTCAACCTTAGGAGGACACTCAAATGGAATTGATGGATCATTATCTTGAAACATAGAATTAAATTGTCCTTCCTCTCCCTCAAACCCTAGAGCACAGGGTTGGTCTATTGCTTCTTCCACACAAGACTCTTCCAAGGTGTACCACTAGACAGCTTTCTCCTTCATCATGATGCCTAGATGCCCTAAAAATGTTGATACTAACCCGCCTATCTCCAAATGATATATCCATCATCCGGTAGCACAGTTAATATTGGCTCTAGCTGTGGCCAAAAAAGGTCTACCAAGGATAATGGTGGACTGAGTCAAATCTTGGGGAGTGTTCATGTCCAAAATGATGAAATCGGCAGGGAAGTAACAATCATTGATTTTTACAATCACGTCCTCAACTAAGCCCTTAGGAGTGGTGACAGAACGATCGGCTAGTTGGAGGACAACAGAAGTGGGTTTCAACTCTCCTAGCTTGAATTTCAAAAATGGCAGAAGGTAGGAGGTTGACACTGGCTCCAAATCTAAAAGGCCGCTCTCAAAAGTGACTCCACCGATGGTGCAAGGAATTAGTGGAGTGCCTGGATCTTTGAGCTTTTTAGGGAGTTGGTTTAAGACAATGGTACTCACAATTTCTGGAAGAATGATGGTTTCAGTTTTGTTTCTCACTTCACGTTTTGGAGTACACATTTCTTTTAGAAATTTGGCATAGGCCGGCACATGCTTGATGGCATCAAGGAGAGGAATGTTGATGTGAACTTGCTTAAACAGTTCCAAGAGTTCTTCATTACCAGTGGATTTGTTTTGGATTTTGGTTTTAAAGCTTCAGGAAAAGGAACTCTTGGGATGTAACAGTTTGGATCTTCATCCTCTTGATTGTGTCTAGAGGTTCTTCATTTATTTTCTCTTTTCCTTGGATTTGTCTTTTGCAACATTTTCTTCAATTTCTTCCTCAATTTCAATTTCGTTTTCATTTTCTTTATCCTCATTTGACATGTGTGGGTGAGGATTTGTTCTGATTTTTCCACTTCTTAAGTAGACACAGTTTTTGCATTTTCTACTTGTGGGCCCCTAGCTTGGGCAGGAGGATGATCCTGTTGTATAGGTTGGTTTTGATTTTGAGGTGCAGGAATGTTCTGGACAAAAGCTTGTTGTGGGTTCTGTGGTGGAGGTGCATTTTGTCTAGCAGGTGGTGGTCTGTACCCCTGACCCTGATGGTATTGCTGGTTCTGGTAGATCCGGGAGGGTTGTTCCTTGGGTTTGCTATAGTTGACTCGGTAATTGACCAGTCTCCCTCCTTTGACATACATCAGCAATTGAGACTCTATCCTTGCCAAATTTTGTTGAAAATTTTGAGTTTGAGTTTGATATTGAGTTTGTTGTTCTTGCACAGTTGGCATAGAGTCGCCATCATATTTTGGAGTTGGTTCATTTTATCATCCCAATTAGGTTGAGGAGGTGGTGGTTGACATGAAGGTTGTTGGAAATTAGTCTGAGCAAATTGATTGGAATTTTGATTTCCCTGGTATTGTGGAGGTTTTGAGTTAGAAGATTGGCCAAATCCCGAATTTTGATTGGGATAGGATTGACCGTACATGGATTGCTTGAAGGCAGGTTGGGAAACTTGTTCAGATTGATTTTTCCATGAAAAGTTCGGGTGATTTCTCCAACCAGGGTTGTATGTGTTAGAGTATGGATCATAGGAGGGTTTGTAGAAGCCTTGAGCAGCTTGGACTTGTTCCTGAATGAAAGGAGGTAATTGGGCAGTAGTGGGACAAGCACTGGTGGGATGAGCTGGGCTAGCACACATAGCACAAGTTTCAGGTTGTTGAGCAAAATTGGGTGTGGCTTGCCCAGTCAAAGATATTAATTGATCAAATTTCTGTTCCAACTTCTGCTCCAATCTTTGGTCAAGTCTAGCTATCAGATCTTCTACCCTAGAGTCTGGTTCTCCTCTTCCTCTACTTCATACATCCCTGCCTTCTTTATAGGTCCTAATGCTCTCTCATAAGAGTAGAGTGAGGCATGATTTATGGAATCTCACTCAATGTTTCAAAAAGATTATATCCTCTCCTCACTCACTTCTGTCATGAATGCTCCCCCACACGAAGCATCAACCATTTGCCTATTTGATTCTGTCAGACCTTCATAAAAAGCTTGAACTATTTGCCACCTCGACAAACCATGGTGGGGGCATTTCCTAAGCAACTCCTTCAATCTCTCCCATGATTCGTGCATTAATTCTCCCGGGTGTTGGGAGAATCCAGTGATTGCTCTTCTCATGGTGTTTGTTCGGCCAATCGGGTAAAATTTCTTCAAAAATTCTTGTTGCATTTCTGGCCATGTTGTGATAGTTCTCCCTATGGTTCCAACCAATGTTTAGCCTTGTCTTTTAAGGAGAATGGAAATAGGGTCAACCTTAAGGCATTTTCTGTGAAATTTTGGATTCTTACAGTGGAACAGATCTCTATGAACTCATCTATATGCCTATAAGGATCTTCATTGGGATTGCCATAAAAAGATGGCAACATCTGAATGGTTCCAGGTTTGATCTCAAATGATTTGCCGGAATTTCCGGCCTAATGCAAGTGCAGGTTGATAGTCAGAAGGAATGAAATATTCCTTCATTGTCTGGGTGCAGCCCTTCTACATTTCTAATAACTGGGTTTGGTTTTGGTTGGCCATCCTATGAAAGAATCTTTCAATTTCGTCTATAGGTTGGGCCAAATCTAAATTCTGGGAACGTCTACCAAGCATGCACAGATAAAAAGCCTTCTATTTTTTTTTTTTTGAATTTTTTAAGATTTTTATTGATTTTTGATGAATTTTAAACAAACACAAACAATCAAACACTTTCAAATCAAATTAACCTAGACACTAAGTGTTCCTTGGACTTATGTTATTTTTCTCAAAATCAGATTTATGCTTGCTTAAGTCCAATTCTAACTCTTCTTGTACGGCCAGATAAGAGGTGGAGTAGAGGGAGGCCCCCCTTGCTTTCGCAAGGACCCAATTAGATAACCTCTGACTCACTTAAGCATAAGCTTCTTAACCTCTAATCCTAGACACCAGACTTAAAGATAAGTTTTGAATTCAAGAAAGGATAAATCTAATGATGAACCCTAGGGCCAAGTCTACTGGTTTTATTGAAAGTTTAGGACAATGCAAGAATGTGAATTTTTGTGATTTTTGGGCAAAGGAAAGGGTGATGAAATCCCTCACCTTATCTTTTTATCTAATGGGTTAAGCCCTTAAGCAGTCCCAATTACAATTATGAAATGCAACAGATCAAGTTTGAAACAAGAGTTTTCTAATGCTAAGTCTAATGCATGAAGCAAGTGGTGGAAGTGTTACCTTCCCCCGCTCTCTTCAATGCAAGAAAAAATGAAATGACAATTAAAATGATGATTGTCCTAAAACATGTGTTTCTAATCTTAAGAGATGAAATTTTATTACAAACAAACGGCTAACATGAAAGAGCGATTTGAAAAAAAAAATTTAATTTATTAGTTTTTGAACTAAATGAAATGAAGGTAAGAAAATATAAAGTGGTACTATAAACTAATTCCAAACCACACAAACCACCAAGAGAGTCCAATATTACATGCCAACGTGAAAGAAATCTCTGTACATACACAGAGATACATCAAAGCCTCACTACAAAGTTCACTCACACTCTTTCTATCTAAAATTCAGAATTTAAAACAATAAAAAAAATTCAGCAAGCTTCTCTCCTCCAATGGGCCTCAAATGCCAAGCCCAATCTCCAAGTCCCACTCCTGTGCAAATCTGAAATAAGAAGCCTAATAACAAGTCAATAGAAAGCCCAAAGAAAATGAAATCAAATCAAAACAGAATTAAATCAAACTCTAATGCCTCCCCGGCAACGGCGCCAAGATGGTACGCGCGACATTGTTAACTGTGCAACTTCGTTGTCCAGAGTTCTTCGCACACATCAAAATGCGCACTCTCCTCTACTGTATCACAAACATAAAGTCATAAAGAAGAACTAGCACAATAGTGAGTACAGGTCATATCCATGGAGAGGCAGAATAAAGTTGAATTAAAACTACTTTGACTTGAAACCATTCACATTTTCACCAAATCATATTGCATGAGAATTAACTCTGTACATTGCATCAATCAAATTCCTCTAACTCGTTAGGTCAAACTTAATGAGAGATCAAACAGAATTGAAAACCACGAATTGGTATCACTGTACCCTCTCAATTGAGGGATCAAGCCGGTAGACAGAAATCTGAAATAGAAATTAAACTAAGATTGAACAAAAATGTAACTCTAATTCTGAAATGATCTAAAATGCAAGGAAATAAAAGGATGACAAAACAGAAATTCCAACAGAAAGTTTCCAAGTCAATTTACCCCTACAGCTTAGGGGATGAGCAGTCAATAAGAACGGAAAATAAGAACTGCAAATTTGGAATCCTCACAGAACAACCGACTCCAAACCAACACAGAATAGAATAAGTAGAAGATCACTCAATTCCCTCAACTTAAAACCCCAAGCTCCCTAACACAACAATTCCCAATCAACACAGAAGAAAAGAAATCCCCTCGCCGTCTCAATTCACCACCAACAAACAGATGCTCAGTGGACTTCACGAAGTATGGCTCCAACAAAATAGGGTAGAGGTTCCTCACATCCAAGCGCCAAAAGAATTGTGTAGAACAAATTAGAAAGGAAAACTCCACATGACAGATTAACATAGCTGAACACACACACTCACAGAAAACTTAAGGAAAGGGCAAGAAGAAAGGATTAATGAGTCAAGTATCGAATGCAAATCCTTACTCAATTCTGGTATCAAAACCTCCCTCACAGCTTACAGAAGAGCAAGAAAAGAAACTATAAGGAGAAAAAAAAAAAGAATTACGTTAGCTCTCTGATTAGCAAGAGAAAGAAACGCAAGGGAAATGGTGAATAAAATCTCCTTGATCATTCACGGCACAAGCTCCCCAATCTGATTTCACTACCAGAACAGAAGAAATAGACAAATCCACACAGAAGATATGTAAAGATCAAATGCTCCTGGATCGATCTCCTTATCTCTCACAACAGCAGAACGGAAGAAAACACAGAAGCAAATAAAAAGTAAATGCACTGGATTAATTCCTCTAGCAACTTGTAATGCACAGAAGAAGAACAAAAATGAAAGCACTCGAATCCCAACAGCAAGAACAGCAACAACAAATCTCCTTGGAAGACCCCGTCTCCCTCCCACTCTGCTCTGCTTGAAAGAGGAAAATACAGAAGAAAATGGCAAGACTCAAATCTGAACTGGCGAATCCCTCACTGCTCTGTTAAAAGGAAGAATACAGTAAAAAGCAAACTGAAAGAAATCTCTGAAAATTCAAACTCCAATAGCTCCAATGCTCAAACAGAAATAAGAAAGTTGAATCTAAATTGCTAAAGTAAAATTCTCAACAATAAGAACTATAAATCTGATGCTCAAAGAAAATATAGAGAAAATGGCAAGGAATTAAGCTAAAATGTGAACAAGAGAATCCCCAAGCATCTCCACTCGTCTCATCACTACTTGCTCTCACTGCTCAACAGAGAAATTGCCTCCCCTCAATTGCTCAAAAGGAAAATACAGAAAATCTGAAACTAAAATTCCTAAGCCTCGAAACCGAGAGCCCCCCCGGAGGACCTTTGGGGTCCCTTTATATAGGCTTCCGGGTCTCTTGCTTCCTCTCCAGTGCGCACCAGGATCGCCACGTCGGCAGGATCTCCAGCTCAGCACGAATCGCCCTTGCTCCGGATGCGCACGCCAGAGCTCATCCATCGCACTGCTGCTGCTTCGCACAGCCATCCGCCAGCTTCGCCACCCTGGGCGCTGGTAGCCCGGGTCCCAGCTCTGGCACATCTGGCCCATCCGCACACACCTCACATCTGCATCGCCAGCAACCAACGCCTGCAGCCCATCCACAGCAACCTCACGATCCGGGCTCCATCTGGCCAGCTCCAGCCCATCCCGCCTCAGTACACCCGGCCCCAAATCGCCACCAGCAGCAGCCGCTCCAGCCTGCATCACCATCGCACCACCCAGCGCCAACACAAACCTGGCCGCTGGCCGCCTCTCACACAACCAGCACAGCCGCTCTGCACATCTGCCCCAAACCGCTTCCAGGAGCTTCTGTTGGACCTGCGGGTTAAGAAAGAAAAAGGGTGGTGTGTGAGTATTAAAATGTGGTAAAATATTTATTTATTTAATGGGTTTGGGTGGGGGTGTGTGGTGATGATGGTGTTTAGGTGGAGTGTTTATTTAATGTGATGGGGTGGGGTTTTAAAATTTTATTATTTATTTATCCCTATTTATTTACCACTAAAGATATTTACAAGATTATTATTGTAACAATATTTATTTACAAATGACTTTTATTTTTCAAAGTGAATAAAAGAAATGACTTATTTAAATGAAAATCTAACAACTAATATGTTCAAAAAAATTATTACAGATGAAATGAAAATAACATCAAAATGCACATTATTTATAGACAATGACTGTCTAAATTTAACTAAATGTATGAAAATTTAAATAAAAAATTTTGTAATTATCAGACCCCTTCCATTGTTGCAGTTCAACAATGAGGAAAAAATCTATAAGGTTTCCAAGAACTTTTGTTCTGAAAAATAATTGTATACTTAGGTATCTATCCCATTAAATTGCTTGAGGGACCCAACTTTAAACAATTGTATCTTTTAGCACACAATTATAAATTTAGTTCTTTGACTCGTTGTGAAGAGTTGGTCAATCCTACAAAATATATTTAATCACAAGTGACAAAATTCAAACTTTAATCTAATTTAACTTATCAATGAAAACCCACTTGTCATCATTTTAACATAGGTAGATTTTCAATAACTTTTCTTTTCAACATTTCTCCCAATTTAAAGTAGCATATCTTGCACAAAATGTTGGATCTCCTTCAACTAGGATTTGATTGAAAGATCTTGAAATCTTCTACAACTTTGTGAATTAACTTATTAAGTGATTCCATCAAATTAACACTCACAAACATCCAACAAGCAGCCCATGTATTGATCTTGCAAAATCATATCCTGAAAACATAGCAGCAAAATCAATCCACATTTCTAGTTATTTTGTTATCATCAAAATCAAAAAGAGTAATTCAACACTTTGCAAACAAATGGGAAAAAACTATGGTTCTCAAATTGTAGAGGTTTTTATGGGGGAGGAGATGGGGAGTTACTACTACTCACTAGGGTTAGTGATAGCGTTAGTAGCAGTGCTAGAGAAGTCTTAGGTCCCTGTTGCTTGGCCTTCCTCTTGAAGTAACGGTTGGGGTGTAGGAGCAATGGCAAGCCATCATATCAAGAATCACTGTATTTTGAAGAGTTGCCACCACCAACATCTATTCGAAGATGATTGCCACCGCTGGCATTGATTAAAAGAGGAATGGTTGCCATGGAGAGAAAGGCGGGAAGAAATCTTAGGGTGAAATAGTAGGACAGGAGATGGGAAACAATCACATCTCTCTGAGTTTTCAGCACCCCAGAATGGGAACCTGACATTATCAAGTCTGGGTCTAAAAGGCTTGCTCCAAATTAGAAGGAACGGATCATTTTAGGTCAAAACTATTGATATCCGAGATGTATATAGCAGGAGTAGATAGATGTAATCTGATCAATATGACTAAAATAGATAATACAGACTAAGATTGAAGGTATGCAAATTCGAGGGCCGAAGTGTAATGTCATTATCTTTGAAGCCATTTCGTCCCTACCATAGTGTAATAGGATGATGGCGAACTCCTTCTAAGATATGAAGATCCACATCACTGCAGTGTGAAGGTGCACTCCAAATCGCGTCGATGGACAATCACTTCTTATATTGGTCGTTAGCTCTCAAACATCACTGCGGAGAGGCCACGGGAAGAACACAGCCGTGAGAGAGAAAGAAATAAAAACGCAATAGGCAGAGTAAAAGAGAGAGATCCACCTTCTCCATTCTCATACCCATTGCAGCAATACCCCCTATTAAGGGTGGACGACTGTTCGGATTCCAACATGGATAAAGAATCCAAGACGAAATCAAACGATCAAGTCAACAGTCAATAAATAAAAATAAAAATAAAAATAAAAATAAAGAGCCATGTAGGTGGCCAGTTAGACCTCCACGCGTGCAATGAAGCAATTCATGCGTGTCGAAAAAATAAGGTCCAAAGTCCACAAACCCAAATGGGTCACCTCCAAAACTCTCCCTATAAATCACATCTCTAAAGAAAAGAAGCAACCTTATAAACGAGATGAGTTTTTTCTCAACTTCTAATATGAGATAAACTTCAACAACCATAAGCAGACTTTTAAATTAAACACTAAATATTCCAACAAAAACAAGTCCCCCAAATATGGCCAACATGGGACTTGATTTTTCATAGATTTATTGGCACCTCTAAATTTAGCCGACATGGGACTTGATTTGTCAATTTTTTTTTAATTTTTTTTTGGTAACGAGAAAATCTCGTCCCGTGTGATTTTGTGGGCTCAGGGATTGGTGTTCGTGAACTCCAAGATCAGGACTTGACAGCTCCTACTTTCCGTATACCCGTATTGCCCTTACCCCACTTGACCGAAAAAACTCCGGATCTACACACCTCGAAGATTGTATGTAAATCAGGTAAATCCCCCCCCCCAGGAATTGATTTGTCAATTTACTGAAGTGAATATTTTTTCTATTACTATTATACGATCGGATTATATTAATCAAAATATATTGAACAGTGACAAGAAACTCTTGGTAAAAATAGAAATTTTGGTGGAGTCAGTTTGTCAAAAAGTCACTTTATATTATATATATATATATATCATTAATTCTTGTACAAAGAATATATATCATTAAATTCTTGTACAAAGAATATAAATGTGAATATATATATATATGGCAAGTAAGAGGTTTTATTAGATTAGTGAAAATATGTACAATATAAAAAGAGATTCTGACGAAACTTTATTTTCACCAGTCGTTTGAATGAAAGAAAAAATGTTGACAATATCTTCTTAGCTAGTTTATTTGTCCTATCTATCAGAAGAGAAAGATTTATTGCACTTTCATATTATACTTTAAGTGTAATATGATTAGACAATAAATCTATGTGACATCTAACAATTAAATTATCACTTTATCATTCTTCATGTGAGAGATGTCACATAAATTATTATCTAATTATATTACACTTAAAATATAATATATAAGTACAATAAATCTTTCTCCTACCAGAATAACCTTTCATCCAAACATTAGCTCAGCAAGGACGGTGGGATTGTTGGATGCTCCTGTCGGACACGTGTAGAGAGAAACAAAGAGGGGTCCATCTATAGTATAATTGGATAGCTACAAACAGACACGTGTGAGGAGGATAAAGAGGAGTCCAACGTACTTTGACAGTTCGACAGAAGCTGGACGCGTGGAAAATTTCTAGAAGATGACGAGTTATTGACCTCATGCTTACGGCAGTAGGGCAAGAAGACTCAACGTTTTGGTGCCATCTGGCATAGAAGCCTTTTTATAGTGTTTTTTTTATTTAATCATTTATTTGTTCGTTATGTTAAGTATTATATCTGAGATTATTTTTTATTGTCTTTATAAAAGTGATTGACGTTGGATTACTGGATAATTAATGGTAAAAATCGAATATAATAACTATAGTTTAGAGTACAAACTAACATCTGACTAACATGGGGGAGTTTGCACTCTGTGATAAGGGGTAAGAGATCGGCTAATTTAAATACAAAAATCTCTAGTCATTTGGTGATAGTAGTGGCTCTCTCACACTCAGAGGATATCCCTATTTTTTTCTTTTAATTTGATTATATTTGGTGATAGTAGTGGCTCTCTCATACCGTGCCAAACCATCATCTTTTCCGCATGCACCACTCTGGGACATCCAATCAAGACGGATCGCAATAACGAGCGGGGGCCAGAAAGAGGTCATGTCATGTTATGATTGATGTACACCATCAAACTGCATTCGATGATGTCAAGTTAGGTTTTTATTATTTAGGGGCCTTTTTTACTTCTTTTTTTCTTGTCAAATATAGAAAAAAAAATTCTAACTGTTCAAAAAAGAAATTTTATAACGGTGAATAAAGAGATGAGAGATAGAAAGAGGAGAGAGATTCACTGGACATTAGATTTTCAGTCTTCAAAATCAGATTGAAGACTTTTTTGAGAATTTTTAAATTTAAAAATAAAATAAAATTTATAATGTGTCTTCTCAAACGTCGTCTTAGTTATCCGAAGCAATAAATATTGCAACATAGAAATTTTGATCGTGAGAAACACTTGTCATTTGTGGAACGAGAAAAAAATATATTCGACCCGACATTTTATTGATCAGGTGTTTGGGCTCTACGGCGTCTCCACATTGAGTGTTGTAGGGTCGAGACTCTCGACCGATGAAATATCTCTCTTGTGAAAATAAATGTTTCTCTTTAACCTTACCAGAACAAGTAGAAGATGGCACAGTCCCCCGCTTGTGACGGGATGGACATAAAGGTGAGGCGCTCCCATCCGAGATCGAATCTGAAGTGGCGCTGAACTTTCCTAACAAATAAATAATAATAATAATAATAATAATAATAGAAGATGACACAAACAAAACTGCAACCACGTAGCTGCAGAAATAACAATCCATCACGTTGAGGGGATGCAAATTGTGCGAGGAAGAGTCTTCTGCAAGTTTGCAGGCATAGATAATTTGCAAGTCGCCACATCACATCGAGCTAGTAGTTTCGATGCTTCGGTAAGCAACTTCAGGTGGCGTGGCCAAGGCATTCTACGGAGCTTTATTTATATCTTAACATGGAGCATAGATAGTTTCCAAGTTGCAGAAACTTTCGATAACAACATCGAGGAGGGGAGGGTAGATAGGGCTTCAACTGGAATGGTCAAAAGGCTTCTAGAGAGCTCTGTGATGTCGAGCATAAAGACCTGTTTGTTTAACCTGTTTAACCGTAAAATTTCACTCGGAATTTTTTAAAAAACAATTATATTTTTTATCATTTGATATTTTTGAAAATTAAAATATATAAAACTTCATCCTAAAAATTTCAGATTTTGACATCCACGGTAAAAGTTTAAAAGTCATTTTTCCACGCGTGCGTATTCTCCTTCTTCCGTTAATCCATACAGAGCCAACTTTTTTAGCACTATTCATTCAAATTGCTTTTTTACTTTTCTTTTCTCTTCATTTAAGTCACATTTGTCAATCTATTATTTTTCATTAGTTGTTTTGATTTTTAATTTTTTATTAAAATATCAATAGAATACTACTCATTCAAGTTATGTTTTTATTTTATTTCTCCTACTTTAAATTGTTTTTTTCAAAGTTACTTATTTTTCATTAGTTATCTTAAATTTTACTTTAAAAATAAAATAAAAAAAAAAAAATGATAAATAATGTTAAATAGTGCACAAGGAGTACATGACTCTAAGTGGATCATAAGATCATATAACTTTGTAATAAAACCTTGCATTTAATGTTATTGACATTTCACCTTTTTTTCTCTATTACACAAATGAAAATATTTACCTGACAACCAAATGAACAATTACAGTTTTTATTTTCATGTAAAAGTTATTCCATGAAAAATTATTTTCTATTAAATTATCTTACATACAACCAAACAGACCCAAAGTCTTCAACGTTTTCCAAACATTTCTATTAACTTTTAGGAATTCTGCTTATCTTGCACGGACACATGATGAGCAATGTGCATTTAAAACTATAAAAAATAAGATAAAAATTTTTAAGAGATACCTTTTTTTTCCCCTGGAACCTGCAACCAAACGCCCTATACAAGAGATTCACAATATTAATGAGTAATGTTGGATACACGATTAATGGGAATCTACACGCCAACTAATGACAAGACTGATGAACAAATCATCTACCTGGCCACCCAACATTTTCTCTTGATGTTACATATAGAAAATGGAATGCGAAGAGGGTGTGTCTCAAAACTCGGCCCAAAGGGCCCCAATAGGAGACAGCCCACTAAGGGCCTACGATGGCAGCACAGCAGAACACAAGAACTCCAACTCGAAGCCTATAAGATTTTTAGCGTGGTCTTAGTTAGGAAAAGCATCTAGAAGCCTAAGATCGAGAAGATAACTTTAATTGTTCGGACAAAGCATAATCTAAGTTCCTGCTCTAGTTAGAGTATCTCTATTTCCTATTTCGAATCTTTCCTCCTCTGTTCATGGGCAAGTTCTAATTAAAATTCTATTTTTTTCTTTACATATACACACCTCTTAGAGTAAAATTTTTTCACTAAGATAATTATATATATCCTTTGTGCCTCACGTTTTCCTTAATAACTGTCATAAAGGAAGACGGAACGTTCCATAGATATTTTGAAGTAAGTTTGCCACAACGGTTTATTCATACTTCTGCATAACTTTTATCACAAGAGAGGTATCTGTGTGTAAAAATTCAAGTTAATTAGGGTAATTGCAAAAATATTCTTTTGTGAAAATATAAGGATATTTCTAAAGATATTCATGTAACAAAGTTGTTTTAATATCTATTGTATATAGAGAGAGAAAGACTTGGGTGCACACCCATGCTGTGCACCAATAGACATGCCATCTGCACACTCATTGGTGTGCTCCAAATGGATGAAGAGGGTGAGGTGTAAAGAGAAAGTGGAGATGGGACATCTCTTCATTTAATGGGGGTTTAAAATGCCAATTTCCCCTCATCTCTCCCTTTGAAAACCCATCTTTCCCTTTTGATCTTCCCCGAACGAATCCCTCTTCCTCTCTCACCCCAATTCTCTATCTCGTGCAAGCTCTCCTCTCTCCTCTCTCTCTCTCTCTCTCTCTCTCCCTCCTTTTCCTTCTCTAGTGGCAACGGAAAAATTCTTGTAGTAGCGGCGGAGTCGGTGACTTCTTGCGATGGCAACAACAGCACCAGCCCTAACTCTCTCTCTCTCTCTCTCTCTCTCTATCTAGCGCCCCAGTTCCCTCTCTCCTTCACCCCAGCTCTCTCTCTCTCCTATTGTTTCTCGCTCTCTATATAGGAAGTCACTTGGAGGTGGAGAACGAGGTAGCACTAGTGTACATGAAGTAGAAGGGGTGGCGGACCTGGCTGGTGCTCAATGGGGCCATGTGCGGGGTGCCATCCAAGCTAAAGCCATAGGGGCCGCTGAAGATTGTTGTTGTTGGCAATGGCCTTCATCACTCAAGACTGGCCAATGCTTATGAGGGGCTGTCGAGGAGGTCCTTCAAGGAGGGGTGGAAGCAGAGGCTATTTCGGAGTATCCCCAATTGGAGGAGACTGAAGAGGCTACGGCATCACAAGGAGGAGGGTGGAGGAGCTAGATTTTCCGCTACGTGTGGACCATGGAGGAGCTAACAGGGTGACTCCCTCAGTGGCTCCTCTAATGGCCCCCTTGCAAACAATCACACTGCCATTGCCCTCCCCAATAACGTCCTCCAGTTCTTCCACCTTATCAAGATCAACCCCATCAGACCAAGAAGGGGGCAACTTGCAATTGAGTTGTTGAAGAAATTGCAGTTCAATACATTTGTTAGAAGACAAGATTCTTAATGAAGGATATGAATGTATATGTAACTTGCTCTTTGTAATTCATGCATGTGCATATGTTTGTACAAAGTGATATATATTAATGTACACTAACATATGTTGGTGGATGAAACTATATGTTTGCAACCCATATGTGTTGATATGCTCATGTACATATAGAATCAGAGATACATTAAACATATATTGGTGCATTTATAGATATATTGGTGCAAGTGTACACATGTTAATGCAACTATACATGTATTAGTGTGCACTACAAATGAGAGATGTTCAAATGCTGGTGCACTTGTCAATGTGTTGGGTTGGTGTTCATATGTATTGTAGTTATAGATATACTAGGCACATACATATATATGGTATAGGTATTCATATTATAGTATACTTTTACATGTTAGTGCACTTATAGATATGTGAGGAGCACTCACATATATAAGGTGTTCAAATGTTGGTACACTTGTCAATATTTAGTCCAGACTTTTATATGTTTGTACCCTTATAGATATATTAGTGCACCTATGGAAAAAGTAATTCACACTTGTAAATATTCTTTTTTTTCATATACACTTTAGATATGTTGGTGCATGTGTTCAGATGTTAGTGTACTTAAAGATATATTCATACATTTGTAGATATATTAGTGTGTGTATAAGATCTTATTGTATTATAGAAATATAAGAGTGTTCTATTGGCCCACTGATACGGCAGCAAGCTAACCAGAGAGGGGGGGTGAATAGGTTTTCTGAAATCTAAAATAGAATTTTAAACACAAAAAATTATCACTTAAAAGTTTGGTTAGTTAGTGTAGTTGAGTGTGATAGAGAGTAGTAGTGCGGAAGCAAATATAGACAATCACACAAGAACACAAGGAATTTTATCTGGTTCGGTACTTCATAGAAGGAAGACCTACGTCCAGTCCCCAAGCAAATCTTGGGATTTCACTAACCAGGGTACAATTCCCCCTTAGGATATACAACCCCCAGCTCCCCACTAGGCCTCGTCCTTTCTGAGTAGGAAGGAGACTCGCTTCTATTATAGGTTAAGAAGCTAACCTCCGGAACAAAACCCAGTGTAGTTCTGCTAGACTTAAACCCCTAGTCAGTTTTACACGAGTACAGTCCCCAGTTAGACAGAAACTGCCAGTACCTCATTGGCCTTCTCTTCACACAAAAAAAGTGGGACACTGTATATAGTCCTATAGCTGGACAGAAGTGTTTCTTAGAAAAGAAAGAACAGACCGAGAACTATTACAAAATGAACACTAGGAACTCTAGCTCTCAGCCATAGACTCTCCCCTAGATTTACAATGATACATAGAGAGAGTGAAGAGAGGAAAGAAGCTTGAGGGCTTGAAGGCTTCAGAGGGTTGCGTGCACACTTCTTCTGGGCTCGAGCTCTTTCTCTCTTGCTTTGAGTGTGTATAGAGTTAAGGCTTCTCACTGGATGTACACTCATACAAGATCTTCAGGAAAGCTCTACTGTTCTTTGGCCATGCTTCATCTTTTATATGGAGCAGCTTTGAACAGATCGTTGGAACTCTTCTAGTCGTTTGCTGGTCTTTCTATTCTTCTTCTTCTTACTGTCAGCCACTTGGTGGTCTTCGAGGTCTGCAAGCATAGAAGAAAGTGTTTAGACCAAAGAGTGTTTCTGTCAGAAGGCTCATACCTCTGTGTTTTCTACTGCCACCCATAAGTGGTAGGTAAGCTCTTTTTGTCTGACAGGAAGGAAGATATCCTATGAGATAAGCAAAAAGATTTTCTATCAGAGAGACAGTAGGTTACACATATGAAATGTATTTGAGTTTTTATTGGGTGCCAAAGTCAATTTGAAATGTTTGAAATACAAAGGAAATCAAAGTTTAAGTGAAATAGAGTCGATGTGAAAGATAATCGATGTTTCACTGTAATCGTTGTTTTAATGTAATCCATATTTCAAAGTCGATGTTTAAATGAAGTTGTTGTTTGATCGAAATCGAGGTTTGAAGTCTATGTTTAAACAAAATCGATGTATAAAGAGAGTTGATGTGAAAGATAATCCATGTTGAGAGTGAATCGATGTTTCACTGAAGTCGATGTTTAAATGAAATCGATGTTTATATGGAGTCGATGTTTAAATGAAATCAATGTTCATGAAATCGATGTTTACATGGAGTCGATTTTTAAATGAAATCGATGTTCATGAAATCGATATTTACATGGAGTCGTCGTTTAAGTGAATCAATGTTGAAAACACCAAATCGTATTTACAAGAGATGAACCATAATCGATGATTATATGGAAATCGTTGTGGCACTTAGTCTGTAATCGATGTGTATTGAACAGCCATCGATTAGCCTTTCAGTGTAGATCACAAAGCGATAGTGCCATAAATTTTTATTTAATCAGAAAAACATGATACTAAATATATTTATAATATTTAATTAATCATGAGTTTTGTTATCACCAAAATATAAGGACAAAAATATTAGAGTGGTTCAACAATCTCCCCTTTTTTGGTGATGACAAAACTTATGAGAATTTTCTGACAAAAATACTTAAAATACAGAAAATCACAAATTTGCATACTCCCCCTTTTGTGAAAATTCTTACCAGAATATTGTGTGAGAGGGGTTCAACAATATTGACATTAATGAGTAGCTCCCCCTTAGCAGAGCTTCCCTGAATGAGAGGCTTCACCTGAATGAGAGGCTCCACATGAATGAGACTGCAAAACAAATGTAGTAGTTACTATAAATTAAAAAAAAATGAATTGTGACTACTCCCTCTTCAGATATGAGTTAGATGAAGAGCTGGCAGCCACCAATGTCTTGAACATCCTTTGTTCCTGATGCTCCAAGGCCATCCTGCAAATAACTTATTCAAAAGTAGGTACCCAAATCGTTTTGGTCCCGTTGGTTAGATGCATAAAAAATATCATTTGGAATCCATACTAGGTGCCTGGTTGTGCAGGTGTTTACTGTGTGTCCTAGTTTATTACAATGAGAACAACAATGAATATAGTTTGTTCTGCAGTTCTTATTATCTTTGTGATGCTGTTTAGAACACAGTTTTCATAAACCTGGTTCTTTTGATAGAACTTGTTATTCAGGTGCCTTTTTCGAGGCATTGGGTTCTTTTACAATTTTGGCAAAGGATATTTTCAGGAATTATGGCTTGTTTCCTTTTTCCAGAGGTATGTATCCAAGCCCTTGTTTATTGTTTCCAGATTTTGATCTTTTAAGCATAGAGCTAGAGATGTTTTCCCTTTAGTTAACTTCCTAACTGATTCTTTTAAATAAAGATTCCTCCCAGTTAGAGTTTTTTAATTTTCTTCTAACTCTAATTTTTCATTGTTCTTGCTTTTTAAGTTTTCATTCAAAAGATGATTATTATCTTTACTTTCTTTCAATTGAGCTTCCAATTGTTCATTTCTAATTTAAGATCAGAGTTAGTGTTTTTTAAGCAAGTAAGTATTTTCAAATTCTTAATTCTTTTACGACACTTTTATATTTTTCATAAAGTTCATTAAAGACTTCTTCTAAGTCTTCAGATTCTGACCCTGAATTAGTGTATGAATCAAAGATGGGTCAGAATGTACCTCATCTAGTCCTACCATGAGGGCTAGATTAACTTGCTCTTTCTCTGATTCTGAGCTAGTTGAAACTTAAAGTGGTGGCTTCTTCATTGTCCTAAGTAGCAGCCATGACTTTTCTTTGAATCTTGTGCTTCTTCTTGGACTTTTCGGGTTGACCAGTCTTCTTGAGTTTCGGATAGTCTGGTCTTAGATGTCCAAGTTTTCTACATTCATAGCAGACTGGTTCTTTCTCCTTTTTCTCTTTCTTTTGGATCCTTCTTGATCCATCTCTTCTTCTTTAGAATCTTATGGAGCTTGGTAGTACGTCATCTACATCATTGTCTTCAGATCCTGCATTTTTTGAGCTAGAAGAAGGAAGAGGTGGAAGGAGCAGCTACAACTTTAACAGCGTTAGTAAATTTCTTCTTGGATGACCCTTCAAATAGTCGCTCCATGTTGATTCAGTGCCATAAGAGAACCAATTAATTATCAATGGAAATTTGGTTAGATCAGGGCTTCTTCAATAGCAGTAACCTTAGGGGTCCATGAATGAGTTAAAGACTTAAGTATTTTTGACAGTTTCTTCATCAGAAAGATTTAACCAAGAGAACTAGACCTACTACTATGCTTGAAAATCTATTATACATTTGAGTAATATTTTTTTAGGAAGCATTTTAAACTGCTCATATTGCGAAACAAGAATATTTATCCTAGTTTGTTTTACTTTATCTGGTTCCTTCATAAGTTACTTGCAGTTTATCCCAATTTCTTTAGCTTATGTACATGTAGATACTCTAATGAACTCTCTTTGGATAAAGCATAACATAGATAGTTCTTTGCTTTAAGTTAAAGATAATTTACTTTTATCTACTACTGTATAGAAATAGTACCTTCAGTAGGAACAATAACAAAATCACCTACCTCTATTACCTACCATAGATCAAAGTTTGTGCCTCGAATGAAGCATTCCATTCTCATCTTCCAGTATTGGTAATCCTCTCCATCGAAGAATGGAGGTCTGGGACTGATGGCCTTTAGTAATCCCTGAGCTGCCATGGATCTTGCTCTAAGATCGTTGGATCTTCTTGAATAATCAGAGACCCTCTCTGATACCACTTGTTGGCCCACTTGATACGGCAGCAAGCTAGCCTAGAGGGGGGTGAATAGGTTTTCTGAAATCTGAAACAGAAACTTAAACACAGAAAATTATCACTTAAAAGTTTGGTTAGTTAGTGTAGTTGAGTGTGATAGAGAGTAGTAGTGCAGAAGCAAATACAGACAATCACACAAGGAATACAAAGAATTTTATTCTGGTTCGATACTTCACAGAAGGAAGACCTACGTCCAGTCCCCAAGCAAATTTTGGGATTTTACTAACCAGGGTACAATTCCCCTTTAGGATATACAACCCCCAGCTCCCCGCTGGTCCTCTTCCTTTCCGAGTAGGAAGGAGACTCACTTCTATTACAGGTTAAGAAGCTAACCTCCTAGAACAAACCTCAGTGCGGTTCTGCTAGACTTAAACCCCTAGCTAGGTTCGACACCAAGTACAGCCCCTCAGTTGGACAGAAACTGCCAGCTACCTCACTGGCCTTCTCTTCACCCAGGAAGAGGGACACTGTATACAGTCCTACAGCTGGACAGAAATCTTTCTTATAAAAGAAAGAACAGACCGAAAGCTATTACAATATGAACATTAGGAACTCTAGCTCTCATCCAAGACTCTCCCCCAGATTTACAACGATACAAGAGAGAGTGAAGAGAGGAAAGAAGCTTGAGAGCTTGAAGGCTTCAGATGGTTGCGTGCACACTTCTTCTTGGGCTCGAGCTCTTTCTCTCTTGCTTTGAGTGTGTATGGAGTTAGAGGCTTCTCACTGAATGTACACTCATACAAAGATCTTCAGGAAAGCTCTACTTGTTTTTCAGCCATGCTTCATCTTTGGTGGTCTTCGAGGTCTGCAAGCATAGAAGAAAGTGTTTAGACCAAAGAGTGTTTCTGTCAGAAGGCTCATACCTCTGTGTTTCCTGTTGTCACCCAAAAGTGGTAGGTAAGTTCTTTTTGTCTGACAGGAAGGAAGATATCCTATGAGATAAGCAAAAAGATTTTCTATCAGAGAGAAAGTAGGTTATGCATATGAAATGATTTGAGTTTCATTGGGCGCCAAAGTCAATTTGAAATGTTTGAAATACAGAGGAAATCAAAGTTTTAAGTGAAATAGAGTCGATGTGAAAGATAATCAATATTCCATGTAATCGTGTTTTAATGTAATCCATGTTTCGAAGTCGATATTTAAATGAATTCGTTGTTTGATCGAAATCGATGTTTGAAGTCTGTGTTTAAACAAAATATATGTATAAAGAGAGTCGATGTGAAAGATAATCCTGTTGAGAGTGAATCGATGTTTCCTGAAGTCGATGTTAAATGAAATCAATGTTCATGAAATCAATATTTACATGGAGTCGATATTTAAATGAAATCGATGTTTACATGGAGTCGATGTTTAAGTGAAATCGATGTTGAACAAAATCGATGTTTACAAGAGATGAACATAATCGATGTATTTGTATGGAAATCGTTGTGGCACTTAGTCTGTAATTGATGTGTATTGAATAGCCATCAATTAGCCTTTTCATTGCAGATCACAAAAGCGAAAGTGCCATAAATTTCTATTTATTAGGAAAACATGATATTAAATATATTTATAATATTTAATTAATCATGAGTTTGTTATCACCAAAATTAAGGAGAAAATATTAGAGTAGTTCAACCTGTTCACTATCAATATTACTACTATGTTAGTGTGCACTCATTATACTCTGTTTCATTGATATACATGACTACGTGTAACTTATTTACAATAGAAATCACAACCTAAACTCTATTTCACTAACAGTCTTATCTTTCATTAACACATACTTCATTTCACTGACATATATGACATTTTACTAACATATACTCTGCTTCACTCACTTACAATAAGATTCACTACATAAACGCTAATTCACTAAAATTGTATGTTTCACCAACATATATTCATTTCAAAACATATAATGCATTTCACTAATATATACTCTGTTTCATTCAATCGCAAGAAATATAATGGCACAATTAGTTAACTGCTCAACAATCGTGCTGGTTGGTAGACTTTCTGAGAAGGTCACCCATCTTGAGACTTCGTTCAACTGAGCACACTTAACTTTAGAATTATTTTCCTACTTGAGCTCCAAAAATGACTAGTCTAAGTTGTTGGCAATCTACTGATTTTGTCCATTTAATATATGGGGTATTATAATAAAACTCACTACATAAACTCTATTTCACTAAAGTTTTATCTTTGACTAACATATACCCTGTGTCACTTGCATATACTTCATATCACTTACTTATACTCTGTTTTATTTACGTACATTAAAATTCACTAAACAAAATATATTTCACTAATAATCTTATCTATTATAACATATTCTGCATTTTACTTACATATACTGCATTTCCCTAACATACACTCTGTTTCACTCACTTACAATAAAATTCACCATGCAAACTTCATTTTACTAGTAGTCTTCTTTCACTAAATATGCTCTATTTCACTTACATATAATACATTTCTCTAACATAGATTATGTTTCCCTTACAATCAAATTCACTATGTAAACTATATTTAACTAAATGTCTTATTTTTCACTAACATATACTCCATTTAACTTATAAATATTGTATTTAACTAACATATACTCCATTTGACTGACGTACAATGAAATTCACACGACAAGAAAAGTAGGACGTTAAACTAACAAAGTTCTTTCATCTACGAAATATGTATGAACTATACCCATTACAAGTAAAGTTTATTAATATTAACTTACTTTGTTAGTTTAACGTCACACTTTTCTTATTGTGGGCATAGTTCTTTCATTAACGCACTTGATAGTCTTATGTACTTCGTTAATCTAATGTCCCACTTTACTTATAATGGTAGGGCAGTAAATAGATCGGATAAGGAGAGGATATAGATTTTCATTTTGATCCGAATAGTTAATCGGATAATCTGTATCCGCTTGGATAAAATTCATATGCGGAGCAGATATTTTAGTCGGATAATATTTAGATTTGGAGTAGATACAGATGTTATCTGCTTCAGAAACATGAGTCTAAATAAGAGACATTAAGTGATCTAAAAATTAAAAAAATGTAAAATTAAAATATATATAAAATGTCATAAACTTTTTTTGTACTCTATAGATTTTGATGATCACAAAAACACTAAGTTTAATTGTAGTAACCCGATTTTTCAAAAATAAAAATTTAATAATAATATAATAATAATAATAAATCAAATGGGAAATTAAAGAAAATGAGAAATAATTAAAACCCATGAAACGAAAAGAATTGATGGGCTTTGTTAAATGGAAATATTAAAAATTTATGGGCCAAAATATGGATTTTTAAAGAGGAATATAGGATAATATCTTAAATTCGTATATTTAATATTGCTTAAAAGAAAGAAAAGCTATTAATTCATTAAAATAGTGAATATGGGTTGGAATTGGACTCCTAACCCTACCCTAGTTAGTGGCCACGAAATTGCAACCCATCCTAACCCAAATAGAGGTGGAAAGGTTGGAAGGTTGAGAGAAATAAGGAAATCTCGTAATTAAAGGGGAATTAGAGTCATAATAGGAATAGAAACCAAAGGAGCTTAAATACACCTCAACCTCCCCATCGTAGGCCCTAATGCGTTGCTGAGGGTTGCTCGACGTGGAGAAGAGGCCAAGGAAAGGAAGAACTCGTGGGGAGAAGGATTGCTCAAGCCCTAACTCGTGTTGTTCAAGTTCTAAACCCTGGGAGACAAAACGGCTCAAAGGTAGGCATTCTCACCAGCTAAACTCAATTAAATTCGTTTGTAGGTTGTTCCAAACATCAGGAACAAAATCCCACTTGTTGTTCTATTTTTCATCGAGCCAATCTTTTGTTCTTTATTTTGAAGTTCTGCAACCATCTTGACCCTGACCTCTCATGCAAGATCTAGATCTCTATGTATACTTGACCCCATGCCACGAAATTTTAACTGGAGATGCTGGTCATTGTTAGGCATCATTTACGCCTGAAAGCCCCAATTTTCATCCAGCATACTCCCCGAATTAAATCTTTTACCTTCATTGTACACGGTTCTGTGATCATCGTGCATGTTCATGCTTAATACCTTTCAGACCATGATGATTTACAATTCCTATTTTATGTGTATACTTGAGCATGTCTTGCTTCGTTTACAAGTGGTTTTGCGATTTTTGATCAATTGTACACTGAGATATCGATTTTTGAACGACCATGTGTCAAACCATGGCGACTTGTACCGCAATCCAAGGCATTGTCCTTTTCCCGCTCGGACTCAGGCACAGGACCTGAGAACGTGACGACCCGATAGGCCGCGTTCTCAGGGCTGATCGCGACCAGCAACCTGTCGCATTCTGCACGCGACGGGCTCTGGCGTCACGTTCTGGCGACCTGTCTTGACCGACCCGTCGCGACCCTTGATTGACCCTATCACGTTCTGTACAGACCCTGTCGTGATCCTTACAGGGGTATGTCGCGTTCTGAACTTTTGCAGGAAAACCCTGTATTTTTGCTAGTCTTGACTTTCTACAGTAACCTCATACCTTGTTAATGGTCTTAGACACAGTAAACGGAACTGTTTAACCTGGATATGAAATTTTTAATTTAAAAGTCAATCACATGATCTTTTCATATCTATGATTTCTTTGTCACATGCACACACTTTTAACCATCCAATAAGACTTGACTTGGCATGAAAATATCCCATAATATATTTGGTAATTTATTTCAATAATGTATTTAAATTGCCTATCTATAATGGACTTGTCTTCGTTTCTCGCGATGTTTTAAATATCATTAACGACGCTCCACTGTTCTAGAATTCCTCTGGAAGTCGAGCACTTGTTTCTCTACACACTTTTCTCTTGACTTGGAGAAACTCTTCGTCGGATATTCCATCTGTCGGACTAGTGAATCCTTGTTCAAGGCCTCCGTAAGACTCCTCTGTCCATGGATTCCCAGATGGTCAACGAGCTAGTTGTACCCTAATACCTATGATACCCTTTAGGGATCAGTAAGATCCGAACGGCCTTAGAATGCTCTCACTCTTAGCTTGATTCACGCCGGACCTCTGGACCTGTGCATAACATGGCCAATGGTAGGGTAGTGTATTCCGCCTGACTGCTGACACCAATTGCGCGTGTTGTGCAACTGTTACTTTCGCCCATTTAATCGTCGTTTCATGTGCAATGATCTGTAGTTCTCATCTATACTCTACTCGCTCATCTATTCACGTTCTCTCTACTATCTCGTATATTCATCTAGTACTCTCGTCTATTTCTTGGTACTCTCTATTGGCCATTTGACTGATTATCTAAAGATAAACAATATAACTAATGCCTGGCAATATATAAAGGGTTCGGTCTGGTCCTAGGAGGTGCGCCCAAAAGTGCTATTTACCTCACGGAAGTTAATTGACCAGAGTGTTTGCCATTACACTCAAGTGCTATATCTCGACTATCTAAACGACAATCAAAGTGCTATGCTATATACTCGACTCATTGTGCTATCTTGAACTATTTTGTGCTACTTTGCTAGGCCATCCTGCTCTCTATGCTATGCTCGACACTCGGTTACATTGGAAACTTGTGCTATTTCAATTACCTACTATGGTGCTATCTTTTACATTACTTGACTCTCTCGCTCTCTATCATTAGTTACTCGGCTCTTTAATTATTAATCATTTAAAGCATGCATGATCACGAGATTTAAGTCCTACTGGGCGTTATCGCTCACCCTGCGTTATTGGTTATGTGTTCTCAGGTGAGACTGAGGAGGATACCTACACTCAAGAGGACGGGAATGACCAAGAGTGAATCAAGAGTACCCTAGCCTTAGTACTATGTTAGAGTTTGAGATTAGTCTTTTACTTTTATGTATGTAATTGGGCCCTATAGATCGGCTCTGATATTAGTGGTGTAATAGACATTGAGGAGTTATTAATGAAAGGCATTTGCTTTAGTATTTATTCTTGTCCATGGTTTGATGTCTATTATACGCTCTGTATCCGTTTACTTGCAACTGCCTCACGTTCTGATATTCCGCGTCGGGGGTGACATTAACTCATGTTGAGAAAATCGCAAAAAATTGAGTGTAATTCATGGTGATGACCCAAGTATTTGATTTATGTTTATTTAATTTGAGGGTTTAACTTGTGTGTTAAGTGTGAAGTATTTTTGGCCAAAAGTCGCATTTGAAGTGGTCAATACAAAGCCCAAGACTTGGATAAAATAGAAAGACAAGACAGGAAGAAAGTCTAGATAACTGACAGTCAGATGACCGACCTAGTGAAATCGGTCAATCGATTATCAAGAAGATAGATCAGGAGATCGGACAACCAAAATGTGGAAATCGGTCGACCGATAATGAAAGGCCAATCGATCAAAGTACAAAGCCCAATCGATGCCCAATCGATTGAAGGACAAGGGCAATCGATGGACAATCGATTAATGACCAAGCGGAAGTCGGACGACCGATTTGGGCAAATCAGCGATCGACCTAGCCAGTAGATCTTGCAGTGGGCAGTCAAAAAGTCCAACGACCCGACTTGTAGAAATCAGTCGACCGATTCGCCAGTCGAAGCAAGGTGATTCGGATGTTCACGTTGTATCTTCACCAGCCGAAGAGTTGGTCGAAGCTGAGACAAAAGTTGGACAAACGAATTCCAAAATCAGTCGACCGAGTGTCCAGTCGATTTGTTAGCCAAAGCCCAGTCGATGAAGGCAAAAATTGGACGACCGATCCGAAGAATTCGATCGACTGATTCCGACAATTTTGTAGATGGACTTTTCAAACAAAGTCCAACGGAGATTCAACTCTTTCCAAACATAGAGGGACTCTTGGGGATTAATACAACATGTTGCCATGTTTTGGAAGAAGACAACATGCCTCCCAAAGGTCATATCGTTCTCTAGAGTTCAAAGGAGGATCGTGAAGCTCTAGGAAGTGCCAACAGATGATTTGATCTTGTAGAAGCTTGAAGAATGAGTCTTCATCGTCCAGAATCCTTCCAAACGTACCTGAGAGGTGTTCTTCCTAAAAAGGAGAGGACCTGGTACTGCTACTTGCAAGACCTCGTTCAGAAGAGATCTACATCAGCCAGTTCTTTAAATGAGTCATCGTTGTGCAAAGATGATCACAAAGGCCGACGTTTGTGACAGAAGACTCTACACCTTACTATTTAGATTGTTGTCCTTCTGTCATGCTTTATTGTTCTTTATTGTGTTGGATCGAGATGGCACTTAGATGTCCTAGAGGGGGGTGAATAGGACTTTTACACTTTAAAAAATTATCTGAAAATAGATAACACTAAATAAGTTGTTAGTACTTAGTGTGGTGTGTGTGAAACAAGTGAGAACTTGGCGGAAAACAATCACACAATGCACAAGAGATTTTATCCTGATTCGGCCCTTTCCACATGGAAGTCCTACGTCTAGTCCCCAAGAACCTCTTGGGATTTCATAAACTGCCAATAATTTGACCTTTTCTCAACTTGAGAGGTATTACACCCACTTGCACCAGAGCAATTCTTCCTTTTACCAAGGGGTACAAAGACCACCTACACTAGCTAGTAGGTCTTCCCTACACAAGAGGGGCACTGCAGGGAACAAACCCCCTGTGGGTTTCTTACATAGAAAATAACACAATGTGTCTGCTCAGAAGAAAGCAAACACAGGAAAATCAGAAAGAGATATAAAAAGATTGAAGCTCTAACTCTTTCTGACTCTAAGAGAGTGGACTAAAGAGATCTGAATTTATAGAAGGCCACTCAGAGAAAAGAACTTCTAGAAAGCAAGAGAGCTGGGAAGTCCAAGCTTAAGAAAAGCATTCTCTCTTCAGATCTTGAGCTCTTCTCTTTTTTTCTATAGGAAGGTGAGTTGTGTCTTATAGTGTATGTCTAACTCATTTTCTTGTGTTCAAACTTCAGTTCATATAGAGCATCAGAGACTGAGCTTCCTGTTGAAACTGGACGTGGAAAGTAACCGTTTAAAGAAGTTGTGTGAATCTTGGAGATGAGACTATGAGATGCTCAGTTGTCCATCAGATCTTCAGGTCTTGAGGTCTCAACGGCTTAAGCTATTGCAGACAGCTTCAGGGTTCTATAGATAGCTTCATTTAATGTGAAGGTCTTCTACATGCTACAAACTTAAGATTCCCAGAAAATTATATCACGACCATTATATAAATTGAAATGCACTTAATGCATAGTGTCTAGACAAGTTGTAAGGGTGGTATACTAGTTTTCATCCTTAAAATCCAATGGAACCTCATTCCCCACCCTAATGCCTGTCAAAATCATTTCTGGAACAATTTGCCCCTAGGACTGTAGACAGATGAATCCTGCGCCTGTCGACAGACGAAATGTGAACGTTTCGGGTTCAAACGGTTTCACCTTATGTCCCCATTTTATGGGCCCCTTTCTCTTTCTAATCCCTCCTACATAGTGATGAACCAAACTGTCCCCATAATAAAATTTCATTTATTTATATATTAATTTTGATGATTAACAAAATAATACTAATGGATTACTTGAGCCTTGAGAACAGGAAATAAAAGAAAAATGAAAGTTCAAGACAATCAGGTAAGTCTCATCACTCATTTCTGTCCAAGTCTTTGTATCGACTTCTTTGATAAGCAGAACGATTTCCTCTTGACCGACAATTCAAAACAAATTGAATTGCAACGATTTCTTTAGAACTCGCAACGACTCTCTAGTCGCAACGATTTCTTTAGACCTCGTAACGATTTCTTTAGAACTCGCAACGACTCTCTAGTCGCAACGATTTCTTTAGACCTCGTAACGATTTCTTTAGAACTCGCAACGACTTCTAGTCGCAACGATTTCTTTAGACCTCGTAACGATTTCTTTAGAACTCGCAACGACTCTCTAGTCGCAACGATTTCTTTAGACCTCGTAACGATTTCTTTAGAACTCGCAACGACTTTCCTTTTCTAGTCGCAACGATTCTTAGACTCGTAACGATTTCTTTAGAACTCGCAAAGACTCAGTTCATAACGATTTCTTTAGATCTCGTAACGATTTCTTTAGAACTCGCAACGACTTTTCGTTCATAACGATTTCGTAAGATTTCTTTGTAACGATTTCTTTGAAACTCGTAACGACTTTTTTGATAGTCATAACGATTTTCTTTTACAGATCTTAACAACGCGTTCATAACGACTTGACTCATAACGATTTCATCGTTATAATTTGATAATGCTCTGTCATAACGATTTGTCTGTTATCGCATAACGATTTCATAAGTTATGAAGGCATCGAGATTTTTTTATCGAATTTCTTGTTGTATCAGTATAATGCTTTTTAATAGCGTTGAAAAGTCAAAGTCATATCTTGTATGTTGACTGCTACGCATTAAATGCTCTCTGATCGTATCTCCCATGCATGCAGACAATATCTTCCATTTCTATGCTACTCTGTCTACGTACTTTTTAGACAGAAAGGAGCTTTGCTATATATTGCAATATCTGTTCTATCTAACTAACAATCGACGGCAGTCTTAGCTGTCCTCTATTTATTGATGATATGCTTACAGATATCTGACAAGACTCATCTGTACAACGTTGGACACAAGATACAAGTTATGACATTTCTTGGCGTGTACAAAAGGATAAAAGACTGACGAGCAGAAGCTTCCTCAGTGACCAGTCTAACGTACACCAGGATAAGAGACAACGGACACTTCAACGTTCGAATTTGAATCAGTAGTTTAAATAGAAGACTCAAGACGGAGAAGAAAGACAGTTAGTAGAAAGTGAACAACGCTTGCAATTTGAAAAGAAAGAAATCCATCTCTTCGAGTCTTCAGAAGAAAAAAAGAGCGAAGCTTCCACTCCAACCTTGTTCTTAGCTCTTAGCTCTCTGTGATCAAAAAGAGTTTTGTTTGTGAGAGCTTGTGTAGTCCTTGGAGAGAAAATCTTGTTAAATCTCTTCTCTCCGGGCCTTGATAGCTTCAGTGTGTAGCTGGTCAAGCTAAAGTCTGAAGCCTGTTTCCACACCTTTTCTTCTTTGGTTGTGTTCCCTTCTGGACGAAGGAAGACCTGGTGGTATCCAGGGTGTTGTTTTCCCTTCAGGTTGAAGGAAGACCAGTTGAGGCTGGGTGTAAGGATCCTAAGGGGGATTGTACCCTTGGTAGTAAAATCCTGAGGTATTGCTCAGGGACTGGACGTAGGTCTCCTGTGGAGAGGAGTTCCGAACCAGGATAAAATTCTTGTGTCTTGTGGATGTGTTTTGTGTGATTGTTGTCTTATTTGCTCTAACTCTAACCTTGTTATTAAGTTGTGCAATCCTTTCAGTAAACAGGTTTTAATCAGAGATCGAAATTTTGATAACCCATTCACCCCCCCCTCTGGGCTAGCTAGCTGGGCAACAAGTGGTATCAGAGCCCGTCTCTTCGACAAAGAAGAAGATCCAACGATCTGAAGAGCAAAGATCAATGGCAGCCCAAAGCAACTTCGAAGGTCAGTCAGTCAACAGGCCTCCCTTGTTCGATGGAGAAGACTACACCTACTGGAAGACTAGAATGGAATATTTTCTACAAGGTCATGATATACACAATCTGGTCCATTGTAGAAGAAGGTGATCTTTTGGTCACAAACGCTAAGGCTCAGTGGACAGATGATGACAGAAAAAGAATATCCTTAAACTGCAAAGCCAAGAGCATATTATGCTGTGCCCTAAGCAAGAAAGAATTCAATAGAGTCTCAGCCTGCAAATCCGCAATGGAGATGTGGAAAAGCTCAGAATTACCTATGAAGGACAGACAAAGTAAAGAGACAAGAATAGATATTCTAGTAGCTCAATATGAAAGATTCCAGATGCAGTCAGGTGAATCAATAACTCAGATGTTCAGCAGATTCACAGACATTACAAATGGATTAGCTGGTTTGGGAAAGTTTATGATGTACCAGATATGGTTAGAAAAGTCCTCAGATCTCTACCATCTTCATGGACTCCAAAGGTAACAGCTATTGAAGAAGCCAATGATTTAAAATTAATGTCATTGGAAAAGCTAATAGGATCTCTCATGGCTCACGAGATAAACATGGAGAGATTAGGAGAATCCTCCAGCAGAAGGAAACAATCAAATGCTCTCAAAGCAAGTGAAGACAACTCAGAAGAATCTTTGGATAATAGTGAGAGTAGTAAAGACAGTGATGATGAAGAAGCCATGCTGTCTCGAAGACTTCAAAGGATTCTAGCAAAGAAAAAGAAGTATCAGTCAGGAAGAAATTTTTTAAGAAAACAAAGACTTCAGAAAACCAGAAGTAAAGGATCAAAAGAAAGGAGAAGTGATCTGTTATGAATGCAAGAAGCCTGGACACATCAAGGCAGATTGTCCCATGATCAAGAAGAATGATCACAAGAAGAAGGACAACTTCAGAAGATTAAGAAGTACAAAAGAAAGCAATGGCAGCTGCTTGGGAAAATAGCAGTGACTCAGATAGTGAGTCAAGCTCGAGCAGTGAAGGAGAAGAAGCAAACTTGGCCCTCATGGCCAACACCGAAGATAAGGTAACTTCTGACTCTTTTGATTCATGCAATGATTCAGATTCCGATAACCTAGAAAGTGCTTTTAATGAACTCTATGAAAAATATAAAGAAGTATCTAAATTACTTAAAAATAGTAAGAAAAATTAGTCTGTTTAGAAAATACAAACTCAGACCTAAAAACAGAAAATGAAGAACTTGAAAAAACATTAACTGAACAGAAAAGGAGAAATGAATTATTGTGTGAAGATTTAAAAGAGAAAAATAGAAAAATAAATCATTAGAAAAACAAGAAGACTTAAGTGGACTTAAAACAGAAATAGAAAGATTAAATAAAGAAAATGAACATTTAACAAGCACAATAAACAAGTTCACAAACAATAAACCTTCTAATGATGAATGGAGCTAAAAGATCAACTAGAAAGAAATATGGTTTTGGATATACTCCCTCAGAAAATGAAGAAACAAAAGTCTTTCCGAAAACTTATCCAACTCCTAAATTTATATCTGAAAGAATAAAGAACATAAAAAATTTAAACAACCCCAGTTGAAACAGTAACTAGAATAACCTGCTGTACTCACTGTAATAGACTTGGACATAACAAAGAAACCTGTCCTAACAAGAACAAAAAATGGATAATTAAAGGAAAAGACAATGATACTAACCCATCAGGACCCAAAAGAACTTGGGTACCTAAAATTAGTGTTTTAATTTCAGGGAAAGTTAAGAGCATCCAAATGGTATTTGGACAGTGGATGCTCGAGGCACATGTCAGGCAACAAGAAGTTTTTTGTTGATCTCCAAGCTGAAGAAGGTACAGTCACATATGGAGATAATGGAAAAGGAGTTGTAATAGGAAGTGGATCCGTGAACATCAAAGGAAAATCAGTGATTGAAGATGTGATGCTGGTCAAAGGGTTAAAGCATAATCTCATAAGCATCAGCCAGTTGTGTGACAAAGGTCATCAGATTCAGTTCCAGGAATCAAAGTGCAGTATATTAAAGGATGGAGCAGTCATTTTTGAAGCCTATAGAGAAAGAAATCTGTATGTACTCTATCTAGAAGAACTCAAGGATCAAGATGTGTGTTTGGCAGCTAATAAAGATCAATCAACAGAGCTGTGGCACAGAAGATTGGGCCACTGCAGCTTGGACGGTTTGAATAAGCTTAGAAAAAGGAAGCTAGTTGAAGGATTGCCAAAGGTCAATTCTAGCTTGGACAGTATTTGCAAACCTTGTGCAAGAGGAAAGCACACCAAGAGCTCCTTCAAATCAAAGACTGTAGTAACCACCTCAAAGCCCTTAGAACTACTTCACATGGATCTATTTGGGCCAATGAGGACTACCAGTTTGGGAGGAAAGAATTTTGGATTTGTAATAGTTGATGATTATTCAAGATTCACTTGGGTATCCTTTCTAGAGCACAAAGATGACACATTTGATAATTTTGTCAGCTTCAGTAAGAAGGTTCAGAAAGATCAGAAATTCACAATTGTCTCTATCCGATCAGATCATGGTGGTGAGTTTCAGAATGAAAAGTTTATAAAGTTCTGTGATGATCAAGGAATTGAGCACAACTTCTCAGCTCCAAGGACACCTCAACAGAATGGAATTGCTGAGAGGAAAAATAGAACTCTTTTGGATATGGCAAGAACCATGTTGTCAGAATATGATTTGCCAAGATACTTCTGGGCCGAAGCTATCAACACTGCATGTTATATCATTAATAGAGTGATGATCAGGCCAATTCTGAAGAAGACTGCTTATGAACTCTACAAAGGAAAAAAGCCAAAGATCAGCCATTTCAGAATATTTGGATGTCCTTGCTTCATCCACAACAATGGAAAAAGGGACATTGGTAAGTTGGATGCCAAATCAGATGAAGGCATCTTTATGGGGTACTCTTCTAAACCCAAAGGCTATAGAGTTTTCAATAAACGTTCCTTATTAATTGAACAATCTGTACATGTTATTTTGATGAATCTAACCCTTCCTTGAAAAAGGAAGAAATTAGTGACATTGATGATGCAGATGACTTGTCTGAAAAATTAAAGAATACCTCAATTAAGGACAAGGATGATCCTCCTCTGGAAGAACTGCAGCAAACTGAAATTCAACATGAAAATCTTCCAAAAGAATGGAGACATCAGAAAGATCACCCTCCTGAAAACATATTGGTGATCCATCTGTAGGGGTAAGAACAAGAGGTAATGTAATTCCTTGTGATTATTTAGCCTTTGTTTCTCAAATAGAGCCTAAGACAGTCAATGAAGCTTTATCTGATGAATCTTGGATATTAGCCATGCAAGATGAACTAAATCAGTTCAAGAGAAACCAAGTATGGTCACTTGTTCCTAGACCATCCAATCATTCAGTTATTGGCACCAAGTGGGTGTTCAGAAATAAACTGGATGAGTCTGGAATAATCTTAAGGAACAAGGCCAGATTGGTAGCTCAAGGCTACTCTCAAGAGGAAGGCATAGATTTCGATGAAACCTATGCACCTGTAGCTAGACTTGAGGCTATTAGGATTTTACTTGCTTATGCATCTGCATTTGATTTAAAACTATTTCAAATGGATGTCAAATCAGCCTTTTTAAATGGTTTTATCAAGGAGGAAGTTTATGTTGAACAACCTCCAGGCTTTGATGATACGAATTTCCAAATCATGTATTTAAACTTCATAAGGCTTTATATGGATTAAAGCAAGCACCTAGAGCCTGGTATGAGAGGCTCAGTACTTTCTTATTAGATCATGGTTTCACTAGAGGTAAAGTAGATAGTACATTATTTATAAAATCTAAGGTTAAAAATATACTTCTTGTGCAAATATATGTAGATGATATCATTTTTGGATCTACTGATGAATCTCTTTGCAAGTACTTTGAAAAGCTTATGCAGGGAGAATTCGAAATGAGCTTGATGGGGGAGCTAAGCTACTTCCTTGGATTGCAAATTAAGCAAGGGAAGGATGGCACTCATATCTGTCAAGCCAAGTACACTAAAGAGCTGTTAAAGAAATTGGATTTGAAGGTGCAAAGCCATTATCAACCAATGAGCACATCAATCAGAATGGACAGTGATCAAAAGGTAAAAAGGTAGATCAAAAGAATTATCGAGGTATGATAGGATCATTACTTTACTTAACTGCAAGTAGACCAGATATTTTGTTTAGTGTATGCATGTGTGCTAGATATCAGGCAGACCCTAGAGAGTCTCATTTAATTTCAGTAAAAAGAATATTTAGATATCTGGCTAGAACTCATGATTTAGGTCTCTGGTATCCTAGATCTTGTGAAATAGAATTAGTAGGATATTCAGATGCTGATTATGCTGGATGCAAAGTAGATAGAAAAAGCACCAGTGGTCTTGTCAGTTTCTTGCAGGATGTTTAATATCATGGTCATCCAAGAAACAAAATTCAGTAGCTTTATCAACAGCTGAGGCAGAATATGTTGCTGCTGGAAGTTGCTGTACACAACTTTCTTTGGATAAAGCAACAACTTGAGGATTTCGGAATTCACATCAAATCAATTCCACTATTGTGTGATAATACAAGTGCCATCAACCTCACCAAAAATCCAGTTCAGCACTCAAGGACTAAGCACATTGAGGTAAGATATCATTTTATTCGAGACCACGTAGCTAGTGGTAATTTAGAAATTTCTTTCATAGATACAAATGGTCAATTAGCAGACATCTTCACAAAAGCCCTACCTGAAGAGAGATTCACATCTCTTAGAAGGGAATTAGGGATGTGCAATGTGTGAAAAGATCTCTGTAATTTTATTGGCATAAAAAATTTTTTCAGATAGAAATGAAATTTTCCTTCTTTAACAATGAGCAAAATTCAGTTTGTCTACATTCCTTGACCGCTATCGTAGTAAAGGCTGTTTGACCCGTCAAACGATTTTGTCGTTTTCTGGCTTTACTGCCTCTGGCGCTTCACTTTTCGATAAAATAGTAATAATTATTCAAATCGTTCTGAGAACGACTCGTCTTCTACCTTTACCCTTTTATCCTCTATCCGTTCACCCAAAGCCGATGCCCTAACGATTTTGGGAACGACTCTCTGCAACTTTCGAAGCCTTCTCCTCTTCCCGCGAAAATCCCTTCGAAAGCTTCCACCTCTTCCGTCATTTCCCTTCACCAGAATCTCCTCTCCTCTAACCATGGCCGCTCCAATGATCTCCGAAGCGTAGGGGGCTACAGTGCTGAGTATTGTCCCCAAAGGAGCAAGAGAGGTTTACGTTTGTGAAGTCGAAGATTTGCGGAAATAAGGCAGTGGATGTTCAGAATCTTGAGAAGAGTGGCATGTCCAGTTTAGTCGAAGCCTTGAGAAGAATGCAGTGGATGGATGTTGTTACTTTCAATGAGGTAAGCTACCGGATCTTGTAAAAGCCTTTTTCATTTGTTTGAAGTCAGAGGCAGATGGGTCCCTTGTCTCCACAGTGAAGGGCACCCAGATCAAGATAGATTATGATCTATTGCATGAGTTGTTTGGAGTGAAGACATCAGGCTTTAGTGGTGTGGACTCAGTAAAATGATGAAGCTAAGGGTCTTGCATTATTGGTCCAGGGTTAAGTTGAAGGATGGAAAATTGGATATAAATCAGATGTCAGCTTTAATCGGTTGCTCCACTTCATTGTCTGCCAAATCATAGTTCCTCGGAGTGCTACCTTTTCTTCATGCACTAGGGCAGACTCAGACTTGATGTTCTGGGTAATCCAGAACAAGGAGGTAAATCTGGCCGCAGTTATGATTGAGAGAATGAAATTTGCCAGCACTCAAATCTGGGAAACAAAGAGCAAGCTAAATGTTTCCTTGCCTTATGCTCATCTACTGACCAAGATTTTCAAGCACTTTGGAGTAGATATGTCAGGTGCAGTAGCTGAAAAGATGGGCCAGTCAATAAGATCCAGAAATGAAGAAAAGTGGATTCTCAGTGGTAGATGGAATTTGGTCAAAGTCCTCTGTGGCTGAAGGAGAAGCAGTTATTGGGGATATTCCAGAAGTTCAAGAAGCAGCAAGCAGCAGCAGAAGAAGAAGTAGAAGCAGCAGCAGCAGTTGTTCAAGCAGCAGCAGAGTTCCAGTTGTGTCCAGCCAGGCAGAAGTTCAGTCTCACCTATTGTGGAGATTCTCTACATTCTCCAGAAGTCAGATGGAAGTAGGTGCAGCTGGTGTGGCAGACTCCTTGCCCACCACCTTAGTCGCCTCAATCTTAAGAGAGGTATTGGATTCCATTCCCTCCACCTCAGCTACTTCTAAAGAAGGTGGATGTGTTGAAGAAGAAGCTATGGCACCAGGCCATACAGAAATTCTATCAGATTCAATTGCTAATGTTGAGGTACAAGCAGGTACTCAACCAGATGTGGTCATGAAGAAGCTCCTAGCCAAGGGGAGCAAAGTAGAGTTGAACCTGAAGTGTCTGAATCCGTGGCAGAAGGCCACTTGGAGAAAGTTGTCTTGGAAGAAGCTCCTGCTCAGGGGGAGCAAGAAAGTGTTGAACTCCCCGCTCCTATTCAGGGGGAGCAAGTAGGCATTGAGGAAATTCCACCTCCTGCCAGTATTCCTATTAGTGAAGGCCCAAGTGCAAGCAATATCAATCTTGAGGAGCCTGTCATTCAGCAAGGGAAGCAAAAGAGAGTGGCTCACAAAAGGCCAGAAAGAGTTCAGAAAAGTCAATCTGAAGCCTATTATGGCATTGTTGAAAGCTCAAGGAGAAGTCTTGTCATCTGTTCAGACAAGTGTTCAGGGCATTATCTCTAATCAAGCCTCAACCTCCTCTGATCTATCCTCAATTCGAAATGCAATGAGGTGGTTCAATAAAGAGATGTCCGATATGAAGAATTTGCTGGCTAATCTTTCAAGGTCTAGTGGTGCCCTCCTGCACCCACTCAGAGCAGTCCAGCTGAAGTTCCTAGGCCACCAGGGCCTCCAGCAGAAGTCTCTCGGCCATCAGGGCTACCAGTTCAAGCATCAGGGCCACCAGGGCCATCAGGGCAAGCTTCAGGGTCATCAGGACCCTCTTCAGTTGTCAGAGAAGCCAAAGGGAAAGAGCCCATGTCAGCTACTTCGGCCCCTGACACTTCAAATCTTGCAACTCCAATTTTGTCCTCACCTACCTCTCCTCTCACAGCCCCTCCTGCTCCACCACTATAAAACACCCAGTACCTCGCACCTACCATCATCCTCTATCATTTCATCTCAACCTAACTTCTCTCCTACTCCTTCTCACACTTCAGCCCCATCATCCTTCTTACCCTCATCACCTCAAACTCAAACCACTCCAATTCAACCCACTTCATCCTTCAATCCAAACACCTTCTATCCTCCTACTCCTCCTCCTCTGTTACTTTAATTTCAGAAACACCTCTCTACTTGGTGTCTTTGACACAAATTTGCCGGATGACTTTGAGCGAAATACTCTTTCCACCATTCTTTTCACTGCCACTCATATTCACAGGACTGATCCCCCAGTCCTGCCAAGAAAAAGAGGAAACAATCATCCTCTGTTTCCATCTCCTCCTCCTTATTTCCACCTCTTTGGTACTCTCTTACCCTTGAACCTCAGAAAAGATTCCTTTATAAGGAATACCTTCAAAAGTGCATCCTCTCCACCATTTATGGTATTCCCTTCCTTAACCTTACTGAGCACCTAAATATTGTTCTTCCTCTTACCCAGTTATCCCACTTTCATAAATCCAAAATCTTTGAGGGGACTGAGTTCAAGACTGAAGATCAGTGGGAATGTCAAGGGCAACAAAGCTCAATACAACAAGTTCCTGACTGCCAGGGCCGAATCTATTTCGCATGGAGCTCATTCTCTCACTCTCTGAGTGGTTCTTTCTCAAGCATAAAAATTTGTGGGGTCCTTCATCTTGAAAGAGATCCGCATTGCCAAAAGCTTCAGCAGTACAGTGACTTCTGCTTCCTGAACAAACTGCCAGAAGTCCAGTTCTCTCAATTCCATTCAGCTATAGTAATGTTAAGATCCGAACGTCCAGTGAATATTCCCCTAACAGTGAATGTTTGCTGATATCCGGATTGACTCTCCAGTCCTTTTGCCAAAGTTGCATTCCCTAGTATTTGATTCAGATGCAGGCTCCCATGCATTTGACATGTTTGCCAAGCAGATGGGTAGAATGTCAGCCAAGCAGAGCAGACTGCCCTCCTTCCTGCGGTTTATCTTCAGAGAATACCACTCTGGCCGCATCTCCTCTCAGGTTTTGGCTCCACTCATTTCTGAGTGTGAAAGGCTTACACCCTCCGTGTGGGCAATCATCTACAGGGAAACCAACCTTCAGTTAGAAGCCATCAACAGTTCTTGGTTAATCAAAATAAGCCCTCTCTCTCAGCAGAAGCCTTCATGGATCTCAACTCCATAAATCCTATTCAAGAGATTTATGTTCAGTGGGCAGCTAGATATACAGCTTTCTATGCTCTGAAGCAGGATCTATTAGATCAGAAGATCTTCTATCCATCTCCTTGGATAGATTTCTCCATCGTGCCAGCTACGGAAAAAGCACTTACTTCAGATTCATCCTGGATCCAGTCAGATAGTATACAGAATTCTTGGATCAGCAACGGATTTTGTACATTCAAGAGCCACCCAATCTATGGGTCCCAGCTTCTCAGTTGCTTTGGGGTTTTCCAACAGACGTTTGAAGACCTTGAGATCAAGCATGGGCTGTCATCTCACAGCATGCTTCCTTGTTATTCCCTTGTACTACCTTTCTCATACTTAATACAAGGATCTCTTCTTTGTCTCACAGCATATTTTTGCTTATTGACAAAATGGGGGAGAAAACTAAAGTAAATCTGAAAAACATTTTAATTTTTTGCATGATGTTTAGTATTTTGTCATCATCAAAAAGGGGGAGATTGATGACCAAACTGTCCCCATAATAATATTTCATTTATTTATATATTAATTTTGATGATTAACAAAATAATACTAATGGATTACTTGAGCCTTGAGAACAGGAAATAAAAGAAAACTGAAAGCTCAAGACAATCAGGTAAGTCTCATCACTCATTCTGTCCAAGTCTTTGTATCGACTTCTTTGATAAGCAGAACGATTTCCTCTTTGACCGACAATTCAAAACAAATCGATATCGCAACGATTTCTTTAGAACTCGCAACGACTCTCTAGTCGCAACGATTTCTTTAGACCTCGTAACGATTTCTTTAGAACTCGCAACGACTCTCTAGTCGCAACGATTTCTTTAGACCTCGTAACGATTTCTTTAGAACTCGCAACGACTCTCTAGTCGCAACGATTTCTTTAGACCTCGTAACGATTTCTTTAGAACTCGCAACGACTCTCTAGTCGCAACGATTTCTTTAGACCTCGTAACGATTTCTTTAGAACTCGCAACGACTCTCTAGTCGCAACGATTTCTTTAGACCTCGTAACGATTTCTTTAGAACTCGCAACGACTCTCTAGTGTAACGATTTCTTTAGACCTCGTAACGATTTTTTAGAACTCGCAACGACTCTCGTTCATAACGATTTCTTTAGAGCTCGTACGATTTCTTTTAGAACTCGCAACGCTTTCGTTCATAACGATTTCTTAAGATTCTTGTAACGATTTCTTTGAAACTCGTAACGACTTGATAGTCATAACGAGTTTCTTTTTACAGATCTTAACAACGCGTTCATAACGACTTGACTCATAACGATTTCATCGTTATAATTTGATAATGCTCTGTCATAACGATTTGTCTGTTATCGCATAACGATTTCATAAGTTATGAAGGCATCGAGATTGTTTTATCGAATTTCTTGCTGTATCAGTATAATGCTTTTTAATAGCGTTGAAAAGTCAAAGTCATATCTTGTATGTTGACTGCTACGCATTAAATGCTCTCTGATCGTATTCCATGCATGCAGACAATATCTTCCATTTCTATGCTACTCTGTCTACGTACTTTTTAGACAGAAAGGAGCTTTGCTATATATTGCAATATCTGTTCTATCTCACTAACAATCGACGGCAGTCTTAGCTGTCCTCTATTTATTGATGATATGCTTACAATATCTGACAAGACTCATCTGTACAACGTTGGACAAGATACAAAGTTATATGACATTTCTTTGGCGTGTACAAAAAGATAAAAGACTGACGAGCAGAAGCTTCCTCAGTGACCAGTCTACGTACCACCAGGATAAGAGACAACGGACACTTCAACGTTCGAATTTGAATCAGTAGTTTAATAGAAGACTCAAGACGGAGAAGAAAGACAGTTAGTAGAAAGTGAACAACGCTTGCAAATTGAAAAAGAAAGAAAGAAATCCTCTTCGAGTCTTTAGAAGAAAAACAAGAGCGAAGCTCCACTCCAACCTTGTTCTTAGCTCTTAGCTCTCTGTGATCAAAAAAAGTTTTTGTTTGTGAGAGCTTGTGTAGTCCTTGGAGAGA
The DNA here is from genome assembly GCA_014218235.1 of Colocasia esculenta. Lineage (NCBI taxonomy): Eukaryota > Viridiplantae > Streptophyta > Magnoliopsida > Alismatales > Araceae > Colocasia > Colocasia esculenta. Next base: position 137,320,068 of record CM024756.1, read on the forward strand.
AAATCTTGTTAAAATCTCTCTCTCCCGGGCCTTGATAGCTTCAGTGTGTAGCTGGTCAAGCTAAAGTCTGAAGCCTGTTTCCACACCTTTTTTCTTTGGTTGTGTTCCCTTCTGGACGAAGGAAGACCTGGTGGTATCCAGGGTGATTGTTTTTCCCTTCAGGTTGAAGGAAGACCAGTTGAGGCTGGGTGTAAGGATCCTTAAGGGGGATTGTACCCTTGGTAGTAAAATCCTGAGGTATTGCTCAGGGACTGGACGTAGGTCTCCTGTGGAGAGGAGTTCCGAACCAGGATAAAATTCTGTGTCTTGTGGATGTGCTTTTGTGTGATTGTTGTCTTATTTGCTCTAACTCTAACCTTGTTATTAAGTTGTGCAATCCTTTCAGTAAACAGGTTTTAATCAGAGATCGAAATTTTGATAACCCATTCACCCCCCTCTGGGCTAGCTAGCTGGGCAACACATAGGTCTAAAGGGAACCCCACGCCCCTTCACCTCTCACCTTCCTCAAAAGGTGCTCCCTTCCATTTTAAACCCCACCCCTCTCCTTTCAAACAGCCGTTCTCCAACCGTCTCTCTGCTCTTCCTCTGTCGCCTTCCTTCTGTATCCTCTGTATATTGCTCATCTCCTTCCTGTGCATCCATCCCCATGGAACTCGTAGGAAGCTCCGTGCTTCTCGACAACGCCCTACTTTGTCCGAAGCCGCGAAGGTTCTAGGGCTCCCGCAGAGTGCCGGAGCAAGCACCGGGCTGATCGCCTACAGAACTCATCGTTCCTCCGGATTTGCAACTCACCAAGGTCGGTGAGTCTTCAAAAAGTTTTTTGTCAGACACGGTATGTGGATTCCCCTCTCTGGAGGACATGTTTGAGGGCATGGAGTCCCTTTTGCCACCCAGGGCGGACCTCCTTTCTCAGATCCCACAAGCAGTATTCCCGACTGCTAGTGATGGGAGTTCTTCAACAACATGGGGATGATAGGCATTATGAACACTATACCACTGTCAAAGGTACGACATTCCAAATCACTACCAACCTTCTGAGTCGTGCCTTCCAGATTCCAAACTCGGGGCTGACATTCTTGTCAACCATCTCAATGCTCGGAGTATTTCACCCTCATTACCCTAAACCTATGATTCCACCCAGGAGGTTGTGAAACTCAACGCTAACACCTTTCGCCCACTCCACCGCACGATTCACCACACTTCACCACTATGATAGCGTCCAAAACATGGCAGTCGGGAGCTTGTGACCGAGGTTCACAAGTCCCTCTTCTTTTTCTTCCTCAAGCGCCAGCAGATAAATCTGCCACATCTCATGTTTGACCTCATCAAGCAATGTTTTAACAATCCTAAGAGGTCAATGCCATATGCCTGCCCCATCACTTCTCTTATGTCCTTCCTTGGCATCCAACTCAGTGCGGGTGAGCTCGTCTCTTTCAAAACATGCAATGCTTATGATATCACCACTGCCCATCGGATGGGCTACAAAATGGTTGCTGGGAGAGTCACCCGGACTCTCAAGGGTCAAGAGCCAGAAGAAGAGGAAGATTCTAAAGATGCTGAGGAACAGTGATGGAGATTCTCATCTGGAGCCCATGGATGTTCAGGGTGAGCTGAAGATGTTCCTGATGAACCAGCTCCACAGGCTGCAGCTTAAGACCTTCGGGAGTTCATGGCTGATCAGATGACTCAGCTTTTACTGCACGATTCGATCAGCTCAAACACGGATGGACACTCTTGCAGACTCTCAAGCACAGATACCAGCAGCAGCTAGTCACCTCACCACGGAGTTCATGAATTCTGTCATCCCACTACTCGTTGAGCAATGTGGGGTCCTATAGTTCTATCTTCTCAGTTTCGGGTAGTTCAGTCTTGTCTTGCTTATCCTTCCTTTTTGTGTCATGTACTGGCTTTGTTTTGTAATGTGTGTAATTCACATTTCATCAATGAATTCACAGTTGCTTGTTTTGTATATCTATTTGGCATGAGCTATCTTTCTTAATGTTGTCAAAAAGGGGAGAACATCAATTGTATTTTGTCATCATCAAAAAGGGGGAGAATGTTGGGTTACAATATGTATGATGATGTTTGAGTATGATGTTTGGATGAGGACATAATGATGTTGTAAACATGTGAAGACATGATCAAGACAGGAGAAGATAAGATCAAATGAAAATGAATCTATGACATCTATGCATTCATGATATCTTACGTGGAATGTCTTTCATGTAGGTGTGAATGAAAAAGCACAAGACAAGCAACAAAACCAAGTGCTAAAGAACTGGGAATACACTAAAGTACTCATCTGTCGACAGGCCAAAAGCCATTGTGTCGACAACCAGTGAAGAAGCAAACAAACAAGCTACTGGAAGACAGAAAAAAGCAGTAGCTATCGACAGACAAAGCTCATCTGTCGACAGATCAGGTATGCTTGTCGACAACACCAGTCGCCTGTCGACAGCCCAGGGTTCCAATAACGAACATGGTTCTGGAAGCCCAGTTTGCAGCAGTACCTGTCGACAGCCACAAGCATCTGTCGACAACGTAGTTTAAGTCAAGACATGTGACAGGCATGTGATCCATATTAGGGTGTTCTCCTCTGACACGATTCTCAAGACTTGACACCAACTATATATAGATCATATGGACCTATTTTTGAAGTAAGAAGACCTCCACACCAAAACCCTAAGCAAAGATCAAGGAAGAAGGCTTTTCCTTGTTGCTCTGCTTCAAAACTCCAGACCGTTCAAAGAGAGATCCGTCTCGTACGAGGAGTGAAGCTAGTTCGTCCTAAAGTCAAGCTTCGTCATCACCATCGATCTTCATCGAAGTGAAGCTTGGAGTTCTTCTGGACGTGCACACTGAAGAGTTCCACTTGGATTTGTTCTTCAACTTGAACTCTTCTCTTACTTTATTTTTAAATCTTTGTGTGTGGTGTTGGTTTGAGCAGTCTTGTGCTCAACCCATATGTGTGTGTGTGGTTGTTAAGAGCGTGTTTGCCTCAAACATCGTGTGTGTGTGTTGTAGTCGGGTCGAACTCGCTGATAAGTAGTTTTCCATGTGTGTGTGTGGACGGTGGACGTAGGATACACGAGTGTGTAGTCCGAACCACCTTAAATCATCGTGTCCTGTGGTTGCATGAGTTGACAATAGATGTTGCCTAGGCACATGATTGTTAGTTCATACAGCATCATACTGCTAAATTTCCCAAATACACTCTACAACCATCGAGTGAAATTGATCCCATATATGTTTAAGCTTTAATAAGTCGGTCGTAAAATAAAAAAGAAGGTAGTTATTTTTAATTGGCAGTAATCTATTCAAAACCCCCTTCTAGATTACTGTTGTGGGTAATCCGCACACTTTCATCACGTTCCGATATCCGCGTCCTGGGCGTGACAGTTTGTGGTATCAGAGCCTAGGTTGTCTTAAGTATAGGATGATCTAGGTTGATCAGCCTGACTAGAGTCAGTTACCTTACCTATGTGAGATGTGGTCAGAACCCTGGGTAACTAGTTAAAATAAACCCACACACGCACAAATTAAATTCCATATCAAATATCATAACAACAAGTCACTTTTGTAGGAACGGAAGCAACTAAGATGACTGTGAACGTGCTCAGATGAGAGGCATGCAACAAAAAATCAAGAACTCACTCGGCGCTTCTGCAGCGGCACAAGAAGGAGGAGGAAACGCGGTGCAGGCGAGCTGCATCATATTTCAGAAGTTTAAATCGCCAAAGTTCAGCAGTACTACCGATCCGGATGAAGCCGAGCACTGGCTGAAGAGACGAAAGAATTTTTTGTGTCATGCAATGTGCAGCTGGGGACAAGAGGCTATTAGAAACATTTCAACTGGAAAAGGACACCCGCTCTTGGTGGGAGTCTGTAGAAGCAACCAGAGCAAATGGGCAATTCACCTGGACTGAATTCAAAGAAGCTTTTAATTCCAAGTACTTCTCCGAGCATGTGCAAGAGAAGAAAGCTGTGGAGTTTGCGACTCTTAAACAGAGAGCCTGTCTGTAGCTGACTACGAATGTCACGCCCCGATATTTAGCAGTGGAATAAATACCGAAAGACGGTGAACGATACAAATAGACGTATCCATTGAATAACGCAGAGTCACAATTGAACAAAAACACATGTGAGACGATAATATGGCCACCAAAAGTTACTTTATTCCAGTCATTCAACTAGTTACAACCTTACATAAGAAGAACCGACCAAAGGGGTCATTATTCAAATGAAAATGTTTCACTCATCATAGGACTATCAAATATCTATTCCTAAATACTCCATCTGCCAACGTAGGTGATCATCACTCTTTGCCCTGCCCCATCGGACTACAGGTTCTACATCACTACCTGAAAAGGCCAGGGATGAAAAGGGTTGAGCGAAACTAGCTCACTAGGATTAATCTCAATATTGTGGGGCATAATATACATGATTAAACATTTTAAATAGGAAGATATGGCACATGAACATGTGACATGCATGCACTTCTAATTAGGTTGAATAAAGGATAGAAGGGATGTTATAAAATCAAATATCGAGTTGCATATACAATGGCAGGTAATCAAGAGTTAGAATCATATCAAAAGAATTGGCCGTCTTCGTAAGATATCATGTATTTGATGACCAAACTGTCCCCATAATAAATATTCCATTTATTATTATAATTTTGATGATTAACAAAATAACACTAATGGATTCTGAGCCTTAAGTAAGGAAATAAAAGAAAATGAAAGTTCAAGACAATCTGGTAAGTCTCATCACTTCTATCCAAGTCTTTGTATCGACTTCTTTGATAAGCAGAACGATTTTCTCTTTGACGGAAAACTCAAAGCAAATCGATATTATAACGACTCTGTAAGATATCGTAACGACTTCTTCAGAAGTTATAACGACTTGCTCATTATAACGACTCTGTAAGATATCGTAACGACTTCTTCAGAAGTTATAACGACTTGCTCATTATAACGACTCTGTAAGTTATCGTAACGACTTCTTCAGAAGTTATAACGACTTGCTCATTATAACGACTCTGTAAGATATCGTACGACTTCTTCAGAAGTTATAACGACTTGCTCATTATAACGACTCTGTAAGTTATCGTAACGACTTCTTCAGAAGTTATAACGACTTGCTCTTATAACGACTCTGTAAGTTATCGTAACGACTTCTTCAGAAGTTATAACGACTTGCTCATCATAACGACTCTGTAAGTTGTCATAACGATTTCTTTAGAAAATTACATCGACTTGCCATGTTCATAACGATTTCTTTTAGAGCTACAACGACTTGCCATGTTTCATAACGATTTCTTTTATCATCTGTTA
>CM024756.1:137325503-137386403 GCA_014218235.1 Colocasia esculenta
GAACTAATGAGGAGTATAGAAATGATAATATGCACAATTGAATACACACGCTACTCACGCGACAAGTAAAGACATATGCACCATATAAAAGAAGAAAATTTCGGGGTATCACATATTGAATGGAAAAGTCAAAGTCCTTGCGGTATTCTAACCACCTTCTTTGTCTCATGTTAAGCTCCTTCTGTGAGAATAAGTATTTCAACTCTTGTGATCAGAAAAGACTTTAAATTGCTCACCATAGATGTAATGCCTCCAAATCTTCAAGGCGAATACTACAGCTGCTAACTCCAGGTCATGAACCGGGTAGTTCACTTCGTGGATCTTTAACTATCTTGAGGCATATGCTAACTTTCCCTTGTTGCATTAGGACACATCCCAGATCTATTCCAGAAGCATCTGAATAAATTTCAAATCCTCCTCTTCCGTGGGCAAGGCGAGGACAGGAGCAGTAGTCAGACACTTCTTCAAGTTGTTAAAGCTTTCTTCACTTCATCGGTCCATACAAATGGATTTTCCTTCCGGGTCAGCTTGGTAATGGTACTGCAATCTTTGAGAAATCCTTTATAAACCTTCGATAATATCCTGCAAATCCCAAAAAGCTCCTGATCTTGGTGACGCTTGTCGGTCTTTCCCATTTTAGCACAACCTCAACCTTTGATGATCAACAGCGATCCATCCCTAGTTACCACATGCCCTAAAAAGGATACCTCCTCAAGCCAGAATTCACATTTGCTTAGCTTGGCATATAGTTTATTCTCCCTTAAATCTGCAATGCAATCCTCAAAGCTCCTCATGTTCTTCCTTTGTCTTGGAATAGATCAATATATCATCGATGAATACCACCACAAATTTATCAAGATATGGGCGATAAATGCTTTCATCAACTGCATGAAAACTGCAGGGGCATTTGTTAGTCAAAAGGCATAACAATAAATTCATAATGTCCATACTGCTTCGGAAGGTTGTCTATGAATGTCTTCTCCTTTGATCCTCAATTGGTGATAGCCGGATGGGAGATCTATTTTTAGAAGTATTTAGCTCCAGATAATTGATCAAACAAGTCATCAATCCTTGGCAGAGGATATTGTTCTTGAGGTTAACTGGTTTAGTTGCCTGTAGTCTATACACAGCCTCATCGACCCATCTTTCTTCTTGACAAAGAGGACAGGCGCACCCCATAGTGATGTGCTTGGTCGGATGAATCCCTTCTCTAACAGTGACATCAGTTGCTCTTTTAATTCCTTCAGTTCTGCGGGGGACATTCTATATGGTGCCCTAGATACTGGTGCTGCTCCAGGGACCAATTCGATGGCAAAGTCGACCTCTCGCTCAGGTGAATGTCCTCAACTTTGACTTCCTTTTTTGCGATGACCACAGCAGCAAGAAAGGCCATACAACATTTCCTCATCATCCTTTTGGCTTTTAGTGCAGAGATGAGGGACAATCTTCTGCAGTTTCTATCTCCTGTGAACACTAGTTTTGGGTATGGCCAAAGGTTACCCGACTTCTCCTATAATGATACTAGCCCCATGTTCAGACAACCAGTCTGCTCCCAATATCACATCATACCCCTCCATGTCCATGCATATTAAATTTGCAGGTAGGTTTTGGGTTTCAATCATCACTTCACTAGATGGCATATGGTTGGTTTGTAAGATTGGTGCCAGGACCAATCGGGGTTGACACAACTATTTTGGATTTCATTGGGATAGGTTTCACAGGTACGGTATCAACAAATGTTTGAGATATAAAGGAATACGTAGCTCCCGTATCAAATAGAACATATGTGGGTCGGGAAAGAATAGTAAGTGTACCTTCCACGATACCTCCTCTTCTGCAGCTTCAGGTTCCTGAATAGCTTGCAAGCGGGCTTGCCTCTTCTGTCCATTCAGACGCTTGTCCTGAGGGGCTTGTTCTTTCAGCATTGGGCAGTCTGAGATCCTGTGGTCACGGCTTCCACAGCGCAGGCATCTCCTCTGGCTCTCCAGCATTGTTCGGACCGATGACTAGCCTTGTCACAATGTTTGCATTTTTCTACAGTTGCCACCACGATCTGCTTGCCTAACTCCTTCAGCGTCTTATCAGCTGGTTCAGTAAAACCACCACTAGGCCTTTTCTTCCCAATAGTCGGCTGATACCTTCCTGTAGCAGACACTTGCTCCCTTTTTACAGATTTTCCCTTTATTCTTTGGCAGTCTCCATGGCATCTTCCTGAACTGAGCCTTCTTTACCATGTCAGCATAGGTTTGAATGTCCATTGGCGCCAGTGAGTGATGAACTGGGGCCCAAGCCATTCAGAAAGTGTTTCGCCTTCATTCTTTCTGTCCGAATCAAGTGCATAGCATATCGGGACAGACGAGAGAATTGGGCCTCATACTCGGCCACAGTGAGTCCTCTCTGCTTCAAAGCCGCAAATTCGGCTGCTTCCATTCCTGGACCCTCTCAGAAGAGTACTTGGTGTTGATCACTCATGAACTGAGCCCATGTTAGTTGCTGGCCATTCAGTGTTGCTTCCACCGACTCCCACCATGCCTTGGCATCCTTTTCCAATTGGAAAGTCGCAACAGTACTTTGTTCTGGTCCGTGCATACATGACCCTGAATATCCTTTCAATTTCCTTAACCAGTGTTCAGCAACATCGGGTCAGTACTCCCTTCAAACTAGGAGATCCATACTCCGGAAATTCCGAGGGAGATCACCGGCTCCGCGGTTACCTCCACCCTGGGTGGCTTGCGGATAGCCTGAGTCAACTTCTGTATTATTGTTGCATGTTCCTAGCCTGGGCACGTTCATCGGCCATTGAGGTAATAAGTACCTTCAAGATAATAATATAAGTCAGTCATCTAAATATATCACATGTGACTTCTATTCACATGGCTCTACCCAAGCTCACATTAGGTACGACAGATTTTTGGACTCGTGTGATCAGTTTCATTCTATATTCCTATTCCCGGAGCCCTAAAGTTTAGGCTCTAATACCAACTATCACGCCCCGATATTTAGTAGCGGAATAAATTACCGGAAGACGTGAACGATACAAATAGATGTATCACAATTGAATAGCGCAAAGTCACAATTGAACATAATAACACATTTGAGACTATAATATGGCCACCAAAAGTATACTTTATTCCATTTCATTCAACTAGTTACAACCTTACATAAGAAGAACCGACCAAAAGGGTTCATTATTCAAATGAAAATGTTTCACTAATACATAGACTATTCAAATATCTATTCCTAATACTCCATCTTTCAAAGTCGGGTGCTCATCACTCTTGCCCTGCCCCATCGGACTCCCTAGTTCCTCATCATACCTGAAAAGAACATGATGATAGGGGTGAGCGAACTAGCTCAGTAGGATTTACATTCAATATTGTGCGGGCACTAGTATACATGATTAACATTTTAAATAGGCAGATATGCCACATGAACATGATGACAATGCATTGCATTCTAACAGGTTGAATAGAGGAATAGAACGGATGTCATATCAAATCAAATATCGAGTTGCATATACAAGGACAGGTAATTCAAGAATAGAATCATATCAAAGAGATTGGCCATATTCATAAAGATATCATGTATTCACATGAACAGACGTATCATATCAAATCAAACTTATCATATCATATCATATCAAATTTATCATATCATATCAAACGAAGGCACATTCTCACAAATCTTGCATATAGTATCAGTGTCATGCCAAGCACCACAAGTCCATACTCCTGCGGTTAATAAGTACATTGGGGCGCTCTTCCCCAGGACCAGACATGGCCCCTATTGCACAGGCATTGGTCAAATGGACTGAAGTCCTACGTTGTGCCAAACAAACATATTCATATTATGGCCACGGAATTTCAATAATAAGCTCAATGTAATAAGAACATGATCATCATAGAGTCGAGGTATGACAATAGCTCAAGAGAACAAATAGGCAGTATAAGACGTATCTTATGTTTCATAATTCGTTAATGTCTTGACATGAGGATGACTATGTCAGATCGTACGCGGAACATGTGCTCTCTATCTCCAGGGTACTCATGGCACAACCAGCTCGGCCTCTATGTAGGAATCCATAGAGAGCGGAGACTTACGGAGGTCTTAAGGAAAAGATTGCTAGTCTTGCCGATTCAGAATGGCCGGCAGAGAGCTCTCAATCCCCAGAAGGGTGTGCCTAATCGTGCAGAGGTGTAAGTGACGAGTCATGAATCGTTCCTAACGTGTATGCAATTGACAAATAATTAATTAAAACATCGGAAAGCATATAACTATCGAAACTCATATGCAAATCATGATAGAAACTCAACTAACAAGTCCATACTAACATGTATTCATCCCCACATTCATATCATAATCTTATCATATCAAATTGACAATAAGTAAGATCACAGGATAATCAAATGGAATAAGGTCAATCACAATTACACATTAGAATCATATTCATATCGTTACCGTTTTTCAATGGGTTGATTGCTTTTAGGTCCATGCATACTATATAACATCATGCACATGCTGACAGACCAAGAAACAAACATACTGACTGACAAGCAGCGAAAAGAACAGTCTCGGGTCGGCCTATGAATGGCGTCCAACACAGTGGACGTTTTTCAAACACGGGTGTACAGGTAAACAGGCCAAAACATGCAGAAAAGTAAATCGCGTCAGCCTGCCTAGCCGCCTTTCAGCTAAATCACGTCCGGGCATAGCGACGGTTTACAGGAAATTCATTAATATTAATCGGCCGGGAAAACTGCCTGAATCGCATTCGGAGATCCGCCGCGATTCAGACCTACACAGACTCGCAGGCAGGCGCGAAGTCTCACGCGGCCGTTGACCGGTCAGCGCAAGAATCACGTCGCCTCTCATGGATGCATTTAGTGGATCACACCGGACCTAGCGATGGGATACCAGGCGCTGGAATCGGTGGTGCTTGGTCCTTACCTTGCGCCTCTCATCAACAACTATGTGGGGTGCATATAGACAACTCCGTAAATCTAGCCTCATACTCCATAACTGTCATCGATCCCTGAGTCAATGCTAAGAATTCTGCTCCATTTTGTCTGTATATGCTCAGGAACATACTTGGCCTGAAACATCTTTACGAAGTCTTCCCAAGTAACCTCTAGCTCCACTCCCTCAAACTGAGTGCGAAGAACGGAAGACCAACAAATCCGCTCGCTCCTGAAGCATATATGACGCCAGACTGATCTTGTCATCCTCTGCGCACCTGATGGCTCTGAATATCTTTTCGATTTCTCTGAGCCAATTTTCTGCAACTAACGGCTCACTCTCCCCCTTAAAAGAGGGTGGAGCCATTCTCTTGAACTCTCCATGTGTCACACCTCCTAAACCACGGTCCTGTTGAGCTGGTGCTGGAACCCGAGCCTGAAACTGAGTTTGAAAAGCCGCTTGTGTTTGCGTTGAGTTTGTATTGCTTGTACAATCCCTTGCATGACTGTACCATAATCAGCCAACGGTGCGGGGGCGATCCTTGAGGTGCTGGTACTTCATGTTGCTCCCCGTCAGTCCTACTTAATTCCTCATCCTGAATGGGCAGGCTCGAACGTCGAGTCCTTCCAGCCATTGCTACAAAAATAAACACTAAATTAGACTCCATTATCCTCATACCTAACATGTTATATGTATTTATCTTACTACTTTTCTAGCACTATCTTAATTATTCCTTGGATCGGGCATCCACTACAAGGACTTAGAGATGTGATTTAGTTGATGGCTATTTATGTATAATCTCAACCCAACCGCTCTGATACCATCTCTGCAACGACCCACTTCCACCCGGTACGGTTATACCAACCCACGTCGGATGAGAGCAAGCCGCTACAGGGGAGAATACCCCAACAAGTAACAAATGAGCTGAGATATACACAAATAGAATTAAATAAATGCAACGGAATTTAAATGAATCTTATTCCATCAACTTTTAAATCCACAATACCACAGTCTGTATAGTTCAATAAGAGATAACATAAGTACAAAATGTTCCAATTACATAGCCGACTCCAAGTACATTTGAACAAAATCAAATTTCCAATTGTAGCATTACATACTTATGAAATATCCACTACAACTCTTCAATCACTTAGTCCAACTCCACTTCAATTCATGCTAGCTCCTCCACTGCTAATTCCTGAAATGATTAGCAAGAGTGAGTCTATGCAATAGACTCAGCAAGTAACTTAAGATTCAATACATACATGCTTTTAACAATTTAACACAATAGAATTTCAGCAATTTAATCATACATGCTTGTGCTATAAACAAAATAGGTCACATGGGGTTGTATTAAACAACTATTCTAACACATGAAAACTATAATCTAACAAGATTTCTAATAACATGGCGTCATTATCATAAGTACAAATACACATTTGCATACCTTCACACTTTACTCACATCATTGTAAAACTTCATAACTAAGTCGTGGAAAAACATATACGAGATAGGTTCATTGCTAGCATGATTTCTAACTCACTTGCATACAACCATAACAATTTACTTACATTTAGCTTGCTGATTTCTATAAAATCTATGACATTCATTTACCCTTACATAGGGATCACTTTTAACTATACAACATGATACTACACACATGTGCATCCAACCATTCAAATTCCATGAATATGAAAGCATATACTTACATTTTGGTACTAGTAGTAACATCACTTTTAGCAATAAGTTATACATAAACACATACACATACACATTTGTACACATCAATAAACAATTTATCAATCAACACTATTGTCGTTTACACTTATACTATTTTTCATTACACATAACCACATGATGAACTTGGCTTTCACATACACTCACTTGTTCTATCACACAATACTCATACACATTTGCCATTAATTCCTCTTTCACATTCACACACTTCTTATCACTTCACTTTGCACATAACCTGTGCCACATTTACACATATCTCGCACATACCTTGTGCTATTGAACACATGTCACTTTTCACATCACACTTATGGTTATTTTCACTTAAATGCCAAGACACAGCCCAAACCACCATTAGATGTCACATAACACACACTTGGTCACATTCGCTTACTTAATCACCGGCGCAGTGATAAGTCTTAGTCTCTGCAGAAACCGGGGAAAGCCTTCCCACCATTACCAGTGGAACTTGTCACCTCCAGGATTTTACAAGACCCTTTGCCAGGGTGTACACTATCAAGACCTTTCCTAGGGTGTAACACTTTGAGCTTTCCCGTAGGGGCACCACTACTACAGCTCCAAGCATCTAAGGTGGCAGTGTCTTATGGGCATATTTGGTTATCTTTATCACATTAACCGTTTTACACAATTATACCACTTGTTTCCCCATGTCTCATGCACACAACTCATGCAAAAATCACACATACATAAGTCCTCATTCACTGATTTTAACTTCACTGTTGCAACTACCAAATAATCATAATACAGAATATAACTATACCGAAATCTACTGAATCACATCAAATCACAATTAACATGCTCACATAGTCGTTTTTCTCATTAAAAATCCATAACGATACTTACTGTTATCAAAACAACCTGAGATTTTAACCACAGACATTTCAGGTTTATAATCACACACGCAAATTTTCATATTTTCTGAACCATATTACATTTACAGAAATTAAAACATGAAATCTCATGCCGTTCATAATTGATTTAACATGGAACATAACATGAACATCGGGTTTAACAGTTCACAGTCCTGAACCTAACATATTTGTGAACACGGAAATTTTCCTCGGATTTATTGCACAATACACAATTTACTGTAGATTTTTCAATTCCTATGCATGTCTCCTATTTCAAACAGAATTTTCAGTAAATTCCACAGTCATGGAAAAATTTTCAAATTTTCAGGGCATGGACTGATACATATACACATGGTATAGAAAAATCTAGGGCATTAAATTCTCAGGAATTAGGCGACAGTAGATGAGCATGCATAATCCATCCTTTTTCCAACATGTATTTCAATAACCAAAGAATTCCTGCCATCCACAGAAAATGCAGAAGTTTCCACACACACACCACATTATCATTTTACATAGCATATAGGATTTACACTATATCCTCATGGCGAAAACATATCGAAATAATCATCTATCAGGAAGAACAACTCACTGTTCTATCCTGAAGAACTTGGCGGCAACCTCTGGCCGTTCAAGAGTTTTGACGGCACGATCGCTGGACGCCTATGGGAGATCTTGGCGTCAATGGCATTGACGCCAAGTTCCTGTCTGTGCAACAGCACAAACGAACCCCAAATACTCAGTGAAAAGGAGGGTCCAGGACACGATTTAAATCCATAAAAATTACTGGGACCTAGGGAATATGTATGGGATTGAGATCTATGGGTACTTGCCTCTGAATAAATCTCCAAACGGATCTAATGGCCGGAGAAGCTCTCCTTGGGCAGTGCCAAGAAGCCTCCAAAACTCCTTGGCTCGGGTTCTAGGGGGTTGTAGCCGCAGTCCAGCGCCGGGGGAGCCTCCTCCTATGGTCTTTCTCCTTGTCGTAGAAGATCACCAGGAAACGCCTCCAGTCGTCGGATCCAAGCCCTCCAAGGTCAGTCCTTCCTCTCTTTCTCTGTTAGGGTTTCCTTTCTAGCAAAGGGCCAAGAGGGCTCTCTAGGTTGCCAAAGGGGTGTGTTCATGAACTAGGAAACAAGAGGGGCTCGTGCAGGGCTGAAGGGACATGAAGGGCCGGTGGGAAGACATCTCCCCAATCAGAAGTCTGGCCCAATGGGTGTTCTCTGCGCTCTGTTGCGCATAGAAAATAGGGATATTGGCGTCCACATCCATGGACGGCTACATTAGGGTTGGCGTCAGTCGATATGGACGCTGACATATTATGGGCGTCCATCCATGTTGACGCCAAGACATCCTTCTGCCAGAACTTAAAATCATGCCGAACCAAGCTTAATCCACACACATATACACATGAAACCTAGTAGCATAGTGTATACACCACTACACCATGTAACCATCAATATTTACTATTAATCACACACATGCATACACAGGTACATCAAGATAATAACACGTACATGAATATCTTCACGCATACAATGTATATATATATATATAGCATACGTACACGGATGTAACATACTTACGTATATTATACACGAATAGATAGATACAATATCACGCACACCGGTAATTAGACTAAGCTTGCACAACATTACTTAAGTACTATAGGTATGGAATTCCTTAATATGTACTCTATGCACCATTTAGCTAATCGCTTTTTCTCACCTAGTTATCACAGAATACATGCATGTTATTCGTGAGGAATATAGGATCTCCATATACACTACTAAATACACCTACCATACTTGCACTTTATATGTATATTAAAATGTACAAGTACCATGTACACCTTAACTACACCATGCAAAGAACAACGTTTACAACTAAGTATACTCATGCTACCTAAGTATACCAAGGTGTTACATATGTAAAATTAAGTACACAATTATCACATGCATATGATAATCTACATACGCACCTACACATATGCACTTCATACATTCGCACACAATATTTATGAAATGGGCAATATAAGGTATACTTCAATATTAGATGGTACTTGCATAATATTTGAATAGATACCTTATACACAAAATTGGCAATTACTTATATTCACATTATAAACATACATCCTCGCATATACACATGCAAGATTTATATCTATAATAGCATCATCTTCATGCATGCCATTTATACAAAAATAAGTAAACCAATATACATAAAACAGAAGTGGAAAAGAAATTCGGGGCCTTACACAGTATCATGCAGCGACCTCTTACCACCACTTAACTCTCTAATTAATGACATCTAGACAAAATGTTTAACATAAAGATGAAGCGGACCACTAGTATCATAACTTTCATGATGGGGGTTTAGTCTAATTCGGTCTCAAATCACGTGCATAATAAGAAGAACGTAAAAAGCCCTAACTGTACGCGACTTAGGGAAAACGACTAATACTCCATGAAAATTAGGCAAATCAAGTGCAAATGAACCTAGACTCGAAGCTCTACAAGATGGTATTGGTTTTATTTAATCTTAGCCCGAGAACACCTACCTTTATGAAGATCTAAGATCAGTCGACGTTCTGGATGCCGCAGAGGATGAAGGGGGATGAAGCTCCGGTTCCCAGCCTTTCTCCTCCTCCTCTGAAGCCCTAGCCCACCTCCAAACGACACCAACTCGTTGCCAAACCTTCCCCAAGAGTTTAGTGATGAGTTCTTATAGATTTAGGGTGTATTTACATGTCCTAATGGGACTAGGAAAGGGGGCTGCGAATTCTACTTTCTACTTTCTAAAATCTGGGATTCTCACACCCAAAAGAGGTATCTACACCATGGGAAGGTGTCATACAGGGTTGGCCACGATTTGGCTTGCCATGCATGGCCATTACCACTAATTTTTACCCTAATTTGCCCTCCCTAATCTGCATAATTACATACACGAATTTCTGAGTATTTCTTGTCCAATTTTATCCTTGGGCCAAATGTGCTCCATTGACCCAATCTTTGTAATGGGTTATAATACATGATGTTGGAAGTCTCTCCAACATGTTTATTAATTTATGCTCGGGTTATTTTTTCGCGTTAACAATTTTCCGACTTAGTTTCTAAATTCGGGTAATTTGTCACGTGTGACATACACTCGGCCAATCGGATTTTTCGTTGCACGAATTTCTTCGTGGAACACTTAGGGACAATATTTGGGGTTGATTTATAATTTTTACGGAATTTTCGATGTGTTTTCTCTTGTATGCTAATGGTACGTAAGTTTTAACATTCCGATAAATGCGAAAATTATTTATTTTGATTTATTTCTATTTTTTTAAAATCTCCAATTTTTGGGGTGTTACAACGAAGCCCAGTTTTCTAGACTGACAAGATATGACGAGCACCTGGTGAATACCGAAAAGATGAAGGCTAGGTGCTTCCTCAATGGCCTTAAGCCTCAGTACATTACTCAACTGGCCCCTCTCGACATCCAGACATATGCCAAGATGGTGAAGAAAGCACAATTGCTAGAAGATGCTACGGATTTCACCGACCGTATCAAGGGGAAATTCGTGAAGAAGGAATGACACTGGTCTAACTACTGCTAAGCTAAATAATGCCAAGAAGCGTCCTTTCAACATCACAGAAGGACCCAGTCCAGAAAAGAAGCCCAAGGCTTTCGTTCCCAACACTCCAGCGAAAAGCAACTGCAAGCACTGTGACAAGCCTGGTCACAAGAATGCTGGAGGAAAGTCGGCTCATGTCTGCACTGTGGAAGCCGCGAGCACCGTATCCCCGAGTGCCGCTACTGAAGGAAAATGAGAGGCGCATAATGTGCCTAAGAAACAGGGGAGACTGCAAGCCCTGCATGATGAAGAGCCCGCTGAGGAAGGTGGCGTGGTAGAAGGTACCCTACAAGTCTTCCTCTATCAGTATTTGTTTTATTTGATACTGGAGCAACCCATTCATTTATATCTCAAAATTTTGTTGATACCTTGGATGCTAAACCTATATCTATGGGGTGTGAATTCTCTGTCACAACACCACTGGGAGAGAGAGAAATTGAACAAATACTTTCCATCTACCGATGTAATGATCGGAGAACATAACCTAAAAGCGACCTGGTCTGCATGCCCATGGAAGGCTATGATGTGATTTTGGGAGCCGACTGGTTGTCCACTATGGGGCAAGTGTTGACTGTAAGAAAGGGAAAGTTACTTTAGTGATTTTCCTAAGTGTCTTTCACTGGGATTAGACATAAGAGACGAATGTCTCTAGTCTCTGCCATAAAGGCCCACACACATGATAAGGAAGATTGCTTAGCTTTCCTTACGGCCGTATAGTTGAAAAGAAGGGTTCTAAGACAGAGGACATACACATAGTCCAGGACTACCCCGATGTGTTCCCAAAACCTGCTAGGGATCTCCCCGGAAGTGATGTCAACTTCGCCATTGAGTTGATCCCTAGAGCTGCCCCTGTATAGCGTAAACGGTACGGGATGTCCACCTGCGAGCTAAAGGAACTGAAAGCGCAACTGATGGAGCTGTAGAGAAGGGGTGTATAGACTAGTACGTCCCATGGGGAGCAACTGGATGTTCGTTCAGAAGAGAAGATGGGTCGAGAGGCCTATGTACGACTACGACAACTCATCAGCTCACCATCAAAGAACAGTGCCCATTGCCCGGAGTCGATGAAAACTTTCTGGACATAATATCATAGAGCTCATATTTCTCTAAGATTGACCCTCAAATCTGGCTATCATCAAAGTTGAGGATCAAGGGACGACAATATTTTCAAACGGCCTTTGCAAGAGCAGAATGGACACTATGAATTTGTCGTATGCTTTTGGCCTGACCATGCTCGGCAGCCTTTATGGCAACTCAGGAAACTGATGATGACCAAACTGTCCCCATAATAAATATTTCCATTTATTTATATATTAATTTTGATGATTAACAAAATAACACTAATGGATTCTTGAGCCTTGAGAACAGGAAGCAAAAGAAAAATGAAAGATCAAGACAATCTGGTAAGTCCCATCATTCTATCCAAGTCCCTGTAACGACTTCTTTAATAAGCAGAACGACTTCCTCTTTGATCGCAACGACTCTCTCACCGTAACGATTTCTTTAGACCTCGTAACGATTTCTTTAGAACTCGCAACGACTCTCTAGCCGTAACGATTTCTTTAGACCTCGTAACGATTTCTTTAGAACTCGCAACGACTCTCTAGCCGTAACGATTTCGCGTAACGATTCTTATTAGTCACAACGATTTCTTTACAACTCGATAGTATACGATTAGTGTAACGATTTCTTTACAACTGATAGTCATACGATTTCTTACAACTTGATAGTCATAACGATTTCGCGTAACGATTCTTATTAGTCACAACGATTTCTTTACAACTCGATAGTCATAACGATTTCGTGTAACGATTTCTTTACAACTTGATAGTCATAACGATTTGCGTAACGATTCTTATTAGTCACAACGATTTCTTTACACTCGATAGTCATAACGATTTCGTGTAACGATTTCTTTACAACTTGATAGTCATAACGATTTCTTTACAACTTGATAGTCATAACGATTTCTTACAACTCGATAGTCATAACGATTTCGCGTAACGATTCTTTATTAGTCATAACGATTTCTTGCAACGATTTCTTTAGAACTCGCAACGACTTGCCTGTTGTAACGGCTTCATAAGTTATCACAACGATTCTTTACAGTTCATAACGACTTGCTATAATCATAACGATTCATAAGTTATGAAGTCAGCAAGATTCTTTTATCGAAATTCTTGATGCATCAGTATAATGCTTTTTAATAGCGTTGAAAAGTCAAAGTCATATCTTGTCCGTTGACTGCTATGCATTAAATGCTCTCCGATCGTATCTCCCATGCATGCAGACAATATCTTCCATTTCTATGCTACTCTGTCTACGTACTTTTCTTGGACAGAAAGGAGCTTTGCTATATACTGCAATATCTGTTCCATCTCAACTAACAATAGACAGCAGTCCTAGCTGTCTTCTATTTATTGATATGCTTACAGATATCTGACAAGACTCATCTGGACAACGTTGGACACAAGATACAAAGTTCTATGACATCTCTTTGGCGTGTACACCAGGATAAAAGACTGACGATCAGAAGCTTCCTCAGTGACCAGTCTAACGTACACAAGGATAAGAGACAACGGACACTTCAACGTTCGAATTTGAATCAGCAGTTTAAATAGAAGACTCAAGACAGAAAAGGAGACAGAGGGTAACAGCGCTTGATTTCAGAAGAACAAAGAAATCCATCTCTTAGAATCTTTAGAACTTTGAAGAAGAGCGAAGCCTCCACTCCAAACCTTGTTCTAAGCTCTTAGCTCTCTGTGCTCAAAAGGAATCTTCTCATTTGTAAGAGCCTGTGTGGTCCTTGGAGAGAAAAACCTTGTTAAATCTCTTTCTCTCTCGGGGGCTTAGGAGCTTCAGGTTGTAGCTGGTCAAGCTAGAATCTGAAGCCTGTTTTCACCCTTTTTCTGATTAGTTTGTGTTCCCTTCTGGACGAAGGAAGACCTGGTGGTATCCAGGGTGTTGTTGTTCCCTTCTGGACGAAGGAAGACCTGGTGGTATCAGGGTGGTTGTTGTTCCCTTCAGGCTGAAGGAAGACCAGTTGAGGCTGGGTGTAAGGATCCTTAAGGGGGATTGTACCCTTGATAGTAAAATCCTGAGGTATTGCTCAGGGACTGGACGTAGGTCTCCTGTGGAGAGGAGTTCCGAACCAGGATAAAATCCTTGTGTCTTGTGGATGTGTTTTGTGTGATTGTTGTCTTGTTTGCTCTAACTCTAACCTTGTTATTAAGTTGTGCAATCCTTTCAGTAAACAGGTTTTAATCAAAGATCGAAGTTTTAATAACCCATTCACCCCCCCTCTGGGCTAGCTAGCTGGGCAACAAGTGGTATCAGAGCCCGTCTCTTCGACAAAGAAGAAGATCCAACGATCTGAAGAGCAAAGATCAATGGCAGCCCAAAGTCACTTCGAAGGTCAGTCTGTCAACAGACCTCCTTTGTTCGATGGTGAAGATTATACGTATTGGAAGACCAGGATGGAATACTTTCTACAAGGCCACGATTATCAAATCTGGTCAATAGTGGAAGAAGGTGATCTGGTCGTCACAAATGAGAAAGCACAATGGACAGATGAAGATAGAAAGAAAATCTCCTTGAACTGTAAAGCTAAGAGCATTCTATGTTGTGCTGCAAGAAAAGAAAGAGTTCAACAGAGTTTCAGCATGCAAATCCTCCATGGAAATGTGGGAAAAGTTAAAGATCACATATGAAGGTACAGACAAAGTAAAGGAGACAAGAATTGACATTCTTGTCACTCAGTATGAAAGATTTCAAATGCAAACAGGTGAGTCTATTACCCAAATGTTTAGTAGATTTACTGACATTACTAATGGCCTAGCAAGTCTAGGAAAGTCATATGAAAATGCAGATATGGTAAGGAAGATTCTCAGATCCCTGCCATCTTCATGGACGGCAAAGGTCACAGCTATCGAAGAAGCTAATGATCTTAAGAGAATGTCAGTAGAAAAACTCATTGGGTCTCTCATGGCCCATGAAATAAACATGGAAAGACTAGGAGAATCCTCCAGTAGAAAGAAGCAGTCAAATGCGCTTAAAGCTAATGGGGACTCATCAGAAGAATCCTTAGATAACAGTGAAGATAGCAAAGATAGTGATGATGAAGAAGCCATGCTCTCAAGAAGATTGCAGAGAATCTTGGCAAAGAAGAAGAAGTTCCAGTCTGGTAGGAGGTACTTCAAGAAAAACAAAGATCTCAAGAGACCAGATGGAAAAGATCAGAAGAGGAATGAGCCACTTTGCTATGAATGCAAGAAACCTGGACATATCAAGGCAGACTGTCCAATGTTAAAGAAAAATGATCACAAGAAGAAGGACAGCTCCAAGAAGTTCAGAAGATTCAAAAAGAAAGCCATGGCAGCTGCATGGGACAACAGCAGCGACTCAGATAGTGAGTCAAGCTCGAGCAGTGAAGGTGAAGAAGCCAACTTGGCTCTCATGGCGAATACCGAGGATAAGGTAACATCTGATTCTTTTCGATTCCTGTAATGACTCAGATTCGGATAATTGGAAAGTGCATTTAATGAACTCTACGATAAGTATAAAGAAGTGTGTAAACTACTTAAGCTAAGCAAGAAAAATATCACATGTCTCGAAAATACCAACTCAGATTTAAAATCTGAAAACGAAGAACTAGAAAAACAAATAGTTGAGCTTAAGAGAAGAAATGAACTATTATGTGAAAACTTAAAAGACAAGAACAGAAAAATCACTGACCTAGAAAAACAGGAAAACTCAGATGATTTAAGAAAAACTGTAAATGAATTAAATGAAGAAAACAATACACTAGCAAGCACCCTAGAAAAATTTACCAATGGTAAAAACTCTTTAATATTAAAAGGTGCTAGGAGATCGGGTAAAAAGAAAAATGGATTAGGATATACACCCCCAGATAATGAAGAAACCATAATATACCCTAAAACATATCCAACACCAAAATTTGTACCCGAACAAGATGTAGCATACAAAGCTGATTTCAAATACATAGAAAAAGTAACTAAGTTATCCTGCTGCAGTCACTGCAACAAGTTAGGACATATTAAAATGACATGCCCAACAAGACATAAAAAATGGATATTAAAAGGTAAAGTTGATGATACTAACCAATCAGGACCCAAAAAGAATTTGGGTACCTAAAGCTTGATGTTCTCATTTCAGGTTAACCCTCGAGCATCCAAATGGTATTTGGATAGTGGGTGCTCAAGGCATATGTCAGGCAACAAGAAGATATTTGTTGATCTCCAAGCTGAAGAAGGTACAGTCACCTATGGAGATAATGGAAAAGGGACTGTGATAGGAAGCGGGTCTGTGAACATCAAAGGAAAATCAGTCATAAAGGATGTAATGCTGGTCAAAGGGTTAAAGCACAATCTCATCAGCATCAGCCAGTTGTGTGACAAAGGCCATCAAATTCAGTTTCAAGAATCAAAATGCAGTATCTTAAAGGATGGTGCAGTCATATTTGAAGCCTACAGAGAAAGAAATTTGTATGTTCTATATCTCGATGAACTCAAGGATCAAGATGTGTGTTGGCAGCTAGCAAAGATAAATCAACTGAGTTGTGGCACAGAAGATTGGGCCACTGCAGCTTGGATGGGCTGAACAAGCTCAGAAAAAGAAAACTAGTTGAAGGACTGCCAAAGGTAAATTTCAGATTGGATAGCATTTGCAGACCTTGTGCAAGAGGAAAGCACACCAAGAGCTCCTTCAAATCAAAGACTGTAGTAACCACCTCAAAGCCCTTAGAACTACTTCACATGGATTTATTTGGGCCAATGAGGACTACCAGTTTGGGAGGAAAGAATTTTGGATTTGTAATAGTTGATGATTATTCAAGATTCACTTGGGTATCCTTTTTAGAGCACAAAGATGACACATTTGAGAATTTTGTCAGCTTCAGTAAGAAAGTTCAGAAAGATCAGAAATTCTCAATTGTCTCTATTCGATCAGATCATGGTGGTGAGTTTCAGAATGAAAAGTTTACGAAGTTCTGTGATGATCAAGGAATTGAGCACAACTTCTCAGCTCCAAGGACACCTCAACAGAATGGAATTGCTGAGAGGAAAAACAGAACTCTTTTGGATATGGCAAGATCAATGTTATCAGAATATGATCTGCCAAGATATTTCTGGGCCGAAGCTATCAACACTGCATGTTATATCATAAATAGAGTGATGATCAGGCCAATTCTGAAAAAGACTGCTTATGAACTCTACAAAGAAAAGAAGCCAAAGATTAGCCATTTCAGAATATTTGGATGTCCTTGCTTCATCCATAACAATGAAAAAAGGGACATTGGTAAGTTGGATGCCAAATCAGATGAAGGCATTTTCATGGGGTATTCCTCTAAACCTAAAGGTTATAGAGTTTTCAATAAACGTTCCTTATTAATTGAACAATCAGTACATGTTATTTTTGATGAATCTAACCTTCCTTGAAAAAGGAAGAAATTAGTGACATTGATGATGCAGATGTCTTGTCCGAAAAATTAAAGAAAACTTCAATTAAGGACAAAGAGGATCCAACTCTGGAAGAACTGCAGCAAACAGAAATCCAACATAAAGATCTTCCAAAGGAATGGAGACATCAGAAAGATCACCCTCCTGAAAACATCATTGGTGATCCATCTGTAGGGGTAAGAACTAGAGGTAATGTAATTCCATGCGACTATTTAGCATTTGTCTCTCAAGTAGAACCTAAGACAGTCAATGAAGCTTTATCTGATGAATCTTGGATACTAGCCATGCAAGATGAACTAAATCAGTTCAAGAGAAACCAAGTATGGTCACTTGTTCCTAGACCATCCAATCATTCAGTTATTGGCACCAAATGGGTGTTCAGAAATAAACTGGATGAGTCTGGAATAATCTTAAGGAACAAAGCCAGATTGGTGGCTCAAGGCTACTCCCAAGAGGAAGGCATAGATTTCGATGAAACTTATGCACCTGTAGCTAGACTTGAGGCCATTAGGATTTTACTTGCTTATGCATCCGCACTTGATTTAAAACTTTTTCAAATGGATGTCAAATCAGCCTTTTTAAATGGTTTCATCAAGGAGGAAGTTTATGTTGAACAACCTCCAGGTTTTGACGACTCTGAATTTCCAAATCATGTATTTAAACTACATAAGGCTTTATATGGTCTAAAGCAAGCTCCTAGAGCCTGGTATGAAAGGCTCAGTAATTTCTTATTAAATCATGGTTTCACTAGAGGTAAAGTAGATAGTACATTATTATAAAATCTAAGGTAAACATATACTTCTTGTACAAATCTATGTGGATGATATTATTTTTGGATCTACTGATGAATCTCTTTGCAAGTACTTTGAAAAGCTTATGCAGGGAGAATTCGAAATGAGCTTGATGGGGGAGTTAAGCTACTTCCTTGGATTGCAAATCAAGCAAGGGAAGGATGGCACTCATATCTGTCAAGCAAAGTACACCAAAGAGCTGTTGAAGAAATTTGGATTTGAAGATGCAAAGCCATTATCAACTCCAATGAGCACATCAACCAGAATGGACAGTGATCAAAAAGGTAAAAGGGTAGATCAAAAGAATTATCGAGGTATGATAGGATCATTACTTTACTTAACTGCCAGTAGACCAGACATTTTGTTCAGTGTATGCATGTGTGCTAGATATCAGGCAGACCCTAGAGAGTCTCACTTAATCTCTGTAAAAAGAATATTTAGATATTTAGCTAGAACTCATGATTTAGGTCTCTGGTATCCTAGATCTTGTGAGATAAATCTAATAGGATATTCAGATGCTGATTATGCTGGTTGCAAAGTAGATAGAAAGAGCACCAGTGGATGTTGTCAGTTTCTTGCAGGATGCTTAATATCATGGACATCCAAGAAACAAAATTCAGTAGCTCTATCAACAGCTGAGGCGGAATATGTTGCTGCTGGAAGTTGCTGTACACAACTTCTTTGGATAAAGCAACAACTTGAAGATTTCGGCATTCACATCAAATCAATTCCTCTATTGTGTGATAATACTAGTGCCATCAACCTCACCAAAAATCCAGTTCAACACTCAAGGACGAAACACATTGAGGTAAGATATCATTTTATTCGAGACCATGTAGCTAGTGGTAATTTAGAAATTTCGTTTATAGATACAAATGGTCAATTGGCAGATATCTTCACAAAAGCCCTACCTGAAGAGAGATTTACATCTCTTAGAAGGGAACTAGGGATGTGCAATTTGTGAAAGAATTTCTGTGATTTTATTGACATATAAATTTTTCAGATTAAATGAAAAGTTCTCTCTCCGTTAAAGTTAAACAAAACTCAGTTATCTATATGCTTTGACCGCTTCTGTGTAGAAAGTTGTTTGACTTGTCAAACCTTTTTGTCGCTTTCTACCTTTGCCGCCTTTTGGCGCTCCTCCTGTCATTAAAGTAATATTTTTATCCAAATCGCTTTGAGATCGATTCGTCTTCTACCTTTACCCTTTTTATTCTCTATCTGTTCACCCAAAGCTGATGCCCTAACGATTTTGGGATCGACTCTCTGCATCTTTCGAAGCCTTCTTCTCTTCCCGCGAAGAACTCCTTCGAGAACTTCCGTCCCTTCCATCATCCTCCCTTCCAGAATCTTTTCTTCTCTGCACCCATGGCCGCTCCGTTGATCTCCGGAAGTGTTGGGGGCTACAGTGCTGAGTTTATCCCCAAGGGAGCAAGAAAGATTTACATTTGTGAAGACAAAGATTTGCGGAAATAAGGCAGTGGATGTTCAGAATCTTGAGAAGAGTGGCATGGCCAGGCTAGTTGATACTCTAAGAAGATCGCAGTGGATGGATGTGGTCACCTTCAGTGAGGTAAGCTACCCGGACTTGGTAAAAGCCTTCTACATCTGTCTGAAGTCAGAAGCAGATGGATCCCTTGTTTCCTCTGTCAAGGGTATCCAAATCAGAATAACCCATGAGCTTTTGCGTGATCTGTTGGAGTAAAGACCTCTGGATTTAGTGGCATTCACTCTGTGAATGATGAAGTCAAAGGTCTCGGGATTATCGGTCCAGGATTTAAGTTGAAGGATGGGAAGCTTGATATTAATCAGATGTCCGCGTTCAACCGATTGCTTCACTTTATAGTCTGCCAAATCTTAGTTCCCCGTAGTGCTACCTTTTCCTCATGCACTAGGGCAGATTCGGACATAATGTTCTGGGCAATCCAGAACAAAGAGATAAACCTGGCCGCAGTGATGATTGAGCGAATGATGTTTGCACATGCTCAGTTATGGGAAACAAAGAGCAAGTTGAATGTTTCCCTTCCGTATGCCCATCTTCTGACCAAGATTTTCAAGCACTTGGAGTAGATCTGTCAGGGCGGTAGCTGAAAAGATGGGCCAGTCTATAAGGTCCAGAAACCTGAAGAAAAGTGGTTTTTCAGTGCAAGAAGGAGTTTGGTCGAAATCCTCTGTGGCTGAAGGAGAAGCAGTTATTGCAGATATTCCAGAAGCAGTAGAAGTAGAGCAAGCAGCAGCAAGTCCAGCAGAGCAAGAACCAGTTGAGTCAGCTGTGGGATGCCAATCCGAAGCTCAATTGGAAGAGGGTGCAGCTGGTGTGGCAGATTCCTCGCCCACCACCTTAGTCGCCTCTATTTTAAGAGAGGTATTGGACTCCATTCCCTCCATCTCAGTCTCTTCTAAGGCAGGTGACCTGATGAAGATGTTGTCTTGGAAGAAGCTCCTGCTCAGGGGGAGCAAGAAAGTATTGAAGTCCCTGCTCCCATTCAGGGGGAGCATGCTGAGAGTGAAAAGCCAGAGAATGAAGCCTTTTCTGAGAAAGCTGCACCTACTCAGGAAACTCCAGCTCCAGCCTTGGTTGATGTTAGTGAAGGCCCAAGTGCAACTGTAAATCTTGAGGAGCCTGTCTCTCAGCCAGGTAAGCAGAAAAGAGTTGTTCACAGGAGGTCAAGGAAGGGCCATAGGAAAGTAAAGTTGAAGCATGTTATGGCCTTGTTAAAAGCCCAAGGAGAGATCTTGGCATCAGTTCAGTCTGGTATACAAGGAATTGTTTCAAATCAAGTTTCAACCTCCTCAGACGTATCCTCAATAAGAAATGCAATGAGGTATTTCAATAAAGAAATGTCTGACATGAAGAATTTGCTGGCTAATCTTTCAAAGTCTAGTGGTGTCCCTCCTGCACCCACTCAGAGCAGTCCAGCTGAAGTTCCTAGGCCACCAGGGCCTCCAGCAGAAGTCTCTCGGCCAACAGGGCCGCCAGTTCAAGGGTCAGGGCCATCAGGGCCATCAGTTGTAAGGTCACCCGGACCAGTGGCAGCCTCAGGGTCTTCAGGACCCTCTCCTGCAGTCAGAGAAAGTCAGGCCAAAGGAAAAGAGCCAGTGTCAGTCTCCAAGGCCCCTGATACTTCATCTCTTGCCACTCCAACCCTCTCCACACCTTCATCTCTCCTACTGCACCTCCTGCTCCACCAACCATAAAACATCCCATGCCTCGCACCCAACCTTCCTCATCCTCTACTTCCTCTCAACCCTCCTTCTCACCTACTCCAGCTCTCATCTCAGCTTCATCCTCATTAACTCCTCAACCTTCACCTATTAAAATCCAAACATCTCATCCTCAACCAACCTCTTCCTTTAATCCTAAACACTTTTTCTATCCTCCTACTCCTCCTAATTCTGTTATTCCTCCAGTGAAACCTCTGCCTCTTGGTATTTTGACACCAATGTTCCAGACCATTTTGAAAGGAACACTCTCCTCACCATTCTTTCCACAGCTCTCACATTCACAGGACTGACCCTCCTAGTCCTGTCTTGAAAAAGAGAAAAACCTCTTCCTCTCTAAGCACTCCTTCTGCTTCTCTCTACCCTCCTTTATGGTACTCTCTTACCCTTGATCCTAAGAGAAGACCTATCTACAAAGAATACCTCCAGAAATGCATTCTTTCTACCATTTATGGTATTCCTTTTCTCAACCTCTCCGAACACCTGGACATTGTTCTTCCTTTTACTCAGATATCTCAAGCTTTCAAATCCAAAATCTTTGAGGGCACTGAGTTCAAGACTGAAGATCAGTGGGCAGCTATCAAAGGAAACAAGGCTCAGTACTCAAAATACCTGACTGCAAGGGCCGAATCTCTCTCTCTCAGAGCTCACCCACTCACCTTCTCTGAGTGGTTTATCTTCCAGCACAAGAACTCTTGGGGATCCTTCATTTTGAAGGAAATTCGCGTTGCCAGAGCCTTTCAGCTGTACAGTGACTTCTGTTACTTGAACAAAATTCCAGAAGTTCAGTTTTGCCAGTTCAACTCGCAGATTACTGTGCTGCAATCAGAAACCCCTCTCAACCTTCCTCTTACAGTAGACTTTGTCTCCTTCAAGGTTGATTTTCCAGTTCTTCTGCCGAAGCTGCACTCGTTAGTGTTTAATTCAGATGCTGGATCTCATGCTCTAGATATGTTTGCAAGGCAGCTGGGGCGGATGTCAGCCAAGCAGGGCCGATCTCCTCATTTGCGGTTCATCTTCAGAGAATATCACTCTGGCCGCATGTCTTCTTGACCTTAGCTCCACTCATTTCTGAGTGTGAACGACTCACCTCATCAGAATGGGAGCTTCTCTATCGGGCCTCTTATCAGCAATTGGAAGCTATCAATCAAGATCTAGTCAGTCAGAGGAAGCCTGCTCTTTCTGCAGAAGCCTTTATGGATCTAAATCCATCGCACCCATACCAGAGCTCTATGCTGTATGGGCATCTAGATATTCTGCTTCTATGCCTTAAAGCAGGATCTGTTAAATCAACAACTTCACTATCCAATTTCCTTGGACAGATTTCTCCATAGGGCCAGTTTTGGCAAGAGTACTTACTTCAGATTCATTTTGGACAAACTCAGTATGGAGAATTCTTAGAGCAGCAAAGGCAACTCTACATTCAGAGGAACATCCCTTCCATGGGACCCTCCTTCTCAGTTACCTTTGGCGTTTTTCTGCAAATTTTTGAGGATCTTGAGATCAAGGCATGGGCTGTTATCTCACAGCATGCCTCCTTGTTATCTCCTCTGTATTATCTTTCTCCTCTTAATAAAATCTTTCTCTCTTCTTTGTCTCACAGCTTATCTTTTTGCCTAATGACAAAATGGGGGAGACAACTAACGTAAATCTAAAAACTGAAAATATTTCATTCTTTGTCTGGTTTAGTATATTTTGTCATCATCAAAAAGGGGAGATTGATGACCAAACTGTCCCCATAATAAATATTTCCATTTATATATATTAATTTTGATGATTAACAAAATAACACTAATGGATTTCTTGAGCCTTGAGAACAGGAAGCAAAAGAAAAATGAAAGATCAAGACAATCTGGTAAGTCCCATCATTTCTATCCAAGTCCCTGTAACGACTTCTTTGATAAGCAGAACGACTTCCTCTTGACCGGAACACTCTCGTCACCGTAACGATTTCTTTAGAACTCGTAACGATTCTTTAGAACTCGCAACGACTCTCTAGCCGTAACGATTTTTAGACCTCGTAACGATTCTTTAGAACTCGCAACGACTCTCTAGCCGTAACGATTTCGAGTAACGATTCTTATTAGTCACAACGATTCTTTAGAACTCGATAGTCGTAACGATTTAGCCTGTAACGATTTCTTTAGAACTGATAGTCATAACGATTTCTTTACAAATTGATAGTATAACGATTCGCGTAACGATTCTTTATTGTCATAACGATTTCTTTACAACTCGATAGTCATAACGATTTCGTATGTAACGATTTCTTACAACTGATAGTCATAACGATTTCGCGTAACGATTCTTATTAGTCATAACGATTTCTTTACAACTCGATAGTCATAACGATTTCGTGTAACGATTCTTTACAACTGATAGTCATAACGATTTCTTTACAACTGATAGTCATAACGATTTCTTTACAACTCGATAGTCATAACGATTTCCGTAACGATTTCTTATTAGTCATAACGATTTCTTGCAACGATTTCTTTAGAACTCGCAACGATTGCCTGTTGTAACGGCTTCATAAGTTATCACAACGATTTCTTTACAGTTCATAACGACTTGCTATAATTCATAACGATTTCATAAGTTATGAAGTCAGCAAGATTCTTTTATCGAATTTCTTGATGCATCAGTATAATGCTTTTTAATAGCGTTGAAAAGTCAAAGTCATATCTTGTCGTTGACTGCTATGCATTAAATGCTCTCCGATCGTATCTCCCATGCATGCAGACAATATCTTCCATTTCTATGCTACTCTGTCTACGTACTTTTCTTGGACAGAAAGGAGCTTTGCTATATACTGCAATATCTGTTCCATCTCAACTAACAATAGACAGCAGTCCTAGCTGTCTTCTATTTATTGATGATATGCTTACAGATATCTGACAAGACTCATCTGGACAACGTTGGACACAAGATACAAAGTTCTATGACATCTCTTTGGCGTGTACACCAGGATAAAAGACTGACGATCAGAAGCTTCCTCAGTGACCAGTCTAACGTACACAAGGATAAGAGACAACGGACACTTCAACGTTCGAATTTGAATCAGCAGTTTAAATAGAAGACTCAAGACGAAGAAAAAAGGAGACAGAGGGTAACATCGCTTGATTTAGAAGAAGAAAGAAATCCATCTCTTAGAATCTTTAGAACTTTGAAGAAGAGCGAAGCCTCCACTCCAAACCTTGTTCTAAGCTCTTAGCTCTCTGTGCTCAAAAGGAATCTTCTCATTTGTAAGAGCCTGTGTGGTCCTTGGAGAGAAAAACCTTGTTAAATCTCTTTCTCTCTCGGGGGCTTAGGAGCTTCAGGTTGTAGCTGGTCAAGCTAGAATCTGAAGCCTGTTTTCACCCCTTTTTCTGATTAGTTTGTGTTCCTTCTGGACGAAGGAAGACCTGGTGGTATCCAGGGTGGTTGTTGTTCCCTTCTGGACGAAGGAAGACCTGGTGGTATCCAGGGTGGTTGTTGTTCCTTCAGGCTGAAGGAAGACCAGTTGAGGCTGGGTGTAAGGATCCTTAAGGGGGATTGTACCCTTGGTAGTAAAATCCTGAGGTATTGCTCAGGGACTGGACGTAGGTCTCCTGTGGAGAGGAGTTCCGAACCAGGATAAAATCCTTGTGTCTTGTGGATGTGTTTTGTGTGATTGTTGTCTTGTTTGCTCTAACTCTACCTTGTTATTAAGTTGTGCAATCCTTTCAGTAAACAGGTTTTTAATCAGAGATCGAAGTTTTAATAACCCATTCACCCCCCCTCTGGGCTAGCTAGCTGGGCAACATGAACAACATTTACCGACCATATCTTGATAAGTTAGTGGTCGTCTCATTGATGACATCCTTATCTACTCAAGAACCAAAGAAGAACATGAACAACATCTGAGGATTGCTCATCAAGTCTTGCGAGACACAAACTATATGCAAAGCTGAGCAAGTGCGAGTTTGGCTTGAAGAAGTGTCTTTCTTGGCCATGTTATCTCAAAGAACGACATCTCTATTGATCCCTCCAAAGTTGAAGCTGTACTCAATTGGGAGTGACCAACTAATGTCACGGAAATCAGAAGTTTCTTAGGACTGGCTGGGTTACTATAGGCGTTCATAAAGGACTTCTCTAAGATCGTCGTCCTCTCGCGTCTAACACGAAAGGAAAATCCCTACTCCTGGAGTAAAGAGTGTGAGAAGAGTTTTCAAACTCTAAAAGACCGTCTTACCTCGGCACCTGTTCTCGCTCTACAATAGAGGGAGAAGGTTTCTCTGTCTATACCGATGTCTCAAGAGTTGGGCTAGGCTGTGTATTTATGCAGAAGGAGAAAGTCATTGCCTACTCTTCAAGACAACTGAAGACGCATGAAGTCAACTACCCCGTACATATCTAGAGTTGACTGACGTGGTCTTCGCCTTGAAAATCTGGAGACATTATTTATATGGTGAGCATTTACTGTCTATTCGGACCATAAGAACTTAAAATATTTATTCTCCCAGATGTAACTTAACATGAGGCAGAGAAGATGGCTTGAATACTTAAAAGACTTTGATTTCAACATCTAATACCATCCAGGCAAGGGAAATGTTGTGGTTGATGCTCTTAGTAGAAAGCCAATGGCATCGCTATCAAGTCTAGTTCTTAGCAAGATGCAATTACTAGAACAATTCGCAAGGTTAGACTTGAACATTGAACATAGGGATGAACTTGTCTTGGTTGCCAATATCAAGATTCAATCTGACATGCTAGAAGAGATCAAAGCACAACAAGACAGTGATCCATTCTTGGTTCGTGTCAAGGAAACATTAGCTGATAACCAGACTTTGCTATGACCGAGAATGGAAGGCTTGTATTCCAAGGAAGGACATGTGTCCCAGACAATGAAGAACTTAAGAGAAAGTTAATGGACGAAGCACACCAGACGAAGTATACTATTCATCCTAGAGGTACCAAATATATCAAGACATGAAAAGAACGTTTTGTGGCCGAAATGAAGAGAGAAGTGGCCGAGCATGCCGCTCACTTCCTTACTTGCCAATAGGTAGAGGCAGAACCATGCGCCCTGCTGGCGTACTTAGACCATTAGATATTCCAGAATGGAAATGGGAAAGGATTGGCATGGACTTCATCATGGGTTTACCTAAGACTCATGGCGGACTTGACGCCATATGGGTCATTGTCGACCGATAACCAAATCCGCACACTTTCTACCTATAAGAGTAAGTGGTCTGTGGAGGTATTAGCCGCCCTATATGTCAAAGAGATCGTGAGACTGCAAGGAATTCCATCATCCATTGTCTCGGATCGAGATCCGAGATTCACCTCTCACTTCTGGAAGGGATTGCAAGCTGCACTTGGTACAAAGCTCATTTATAGTACCACATTTCACCTGCAGACTGATGGGCAGACTGAGAGAACTAATCAGATAGTAGAAGACATGTTAAGAGCCTGCACTATAGACTTACAAGGGTACTGGAATGAGCATTTGTCTTTGATTGAGTTCGCCTATAATAACAGTTACCAAACGAGTATTAAGATGGCACTGTTCGAAGCACTCTACGGCAGAAACTGTAGATCTCCTACATGCTGGAATGAGGTTGGAGAACAGCAATGGCTAGGCCCGGACATGGTACAGAATACAACCAGGGATATACAGGTGATTCGAGATCGGCTCAAGATTACCAGTCCAAACAGAAGAGCTATGCTGACAAGAGGAGGCAAGATTTAGAATTTCAAGTAGGTGACCATGCACTCCTAAGGTATCACCTACCCATGGCATTCAAAGATTTGGTGTAAAGGAAAGCTCAGTCCTAGATTCATCGGCCTTTTGAAGTGCTCGAAGGGTTGGTGAGGTTGCTTACCGGCTGGCGTTGCCACCGAATTTGTCATGTGTACACAATGTGTTCCATGTCTCTATGCTTATGAAATATGTATATGATCCTTCGCACATCATTCGCCATGAGAAGTTGGTGTTGAACAAGGACATGACATACGAGGAAAAGCCGGTCAAGATACGAGAAAGAAAGGTGCAACAACTTAGGAATTGTCCCATTCATGTGGTTATGGAATAACAGTGGAGTAGAAGAAGCCACATGGGAACCTGAAGGAATCATCAGGCGAAATTACCCCGATCTTTTCGGTAAGACATTCTCTTCACTAGGTCATATGAATTTAGGGATCAAATTCTTTTAAGAGGGGGAGGATGTAGTAACCCAATTTTTCAAAAATTAAAAATTTAATAATAATAATATAATAAATCAACTGGAAATTAAAGAAAGGGGAATAATTAAAACCATGAAACGAAAAGAATTGATGGGCTTTGTTAAATGGACCATATAATAATTTATTAGGCCAAAATAGGGATTTTTAAAAGAGGAATAATAGAAAAATATCCTAAATTCGTATATTTAATATTGCCTAAAAAGAAAAGGGCTATTAAATCATTAAAATAGTGAATATGGTCGGAATTAGACTCCTACCCTACCCTAGTTAGTTGGTCACGAAATTGCAACTGGAAAGGTTGGAAGGTTGAGAGAAATAAGGAAATCTCATAATTAAAGGTGTAGAGTCATAATAGGAAATAGAAACCAAGGGAGCTTGAATACATCTCAATTTCCCGATGGCCGGCCCTAATGCGTCGCTGAGGGTTGCTGGACGTGGAGAAGAGGCCAAGGAAAGGAAGAACTCGTGGGGAGAAGGATTGCTCAAGCCCCAACCCTTGTTCTTCAAGTTCTAAGCCCTAGGAGACAAAACGACTCAAAGTAGGCATTCTCACCGGCTAAACTCAATTAATTCGTCTGTAGTTTGTTTCAAACATCAGGAACAAAAGCCCTCTTGTTGTTCTATTTTTCATCGATCCAATCTTTTGTTCTTTATTTTAAAGTTCTGCAACCATCTTGATCCCGACCTCTCATGCAAGATCTAGATCTCCATGTATACTTGTTCCCATGCCACGAAATTTTAACTGGAGATGTTGGTCATTGTTAGGCATCGTTTACCTCTGAAAGCCCCAATTTTCATCCAGCATACTCCCTGAATTAAATCTGTTACCTTCATTGTACACTGTTCTGTGATCATCGTGCATGTTCATGCTTAATACCTGTCCAGACCATGATGATTTACGAATTCCTATTTACTGTGTATACTTGAGCATGTCTTGCTTCGTTTACAAGTGGTTTCATGATTTTTGATCAACTGTACACTGAGATATCGATTTTTGAACGACCCTGTGTCAAACCATGGCAACTTGGACCGTAATCCAAGGCATGGTCCTTTTCCCGCTCGGACTCAGGCGCAGGACCTGAGAACACGACGGCTCGATAGGTCGCGTTCTCAGGGTTGATTGCGACCAGCAACCTGTCGCATTCTGAACGTGACAGGCTCTGGCGTCGCATTCTGGTGACCTGTCCTGACCGACCATCGCAACCCTTGATTGACCCTGTCGCGTTCTGTACAGACCCTGTCGCGATCCTTACAGGGGTACGTCGCGTTCTGAACTTTGCAGGAAAACCCTGTATTTTTACTAGTCTTGACTTTCTACAGTAACCTCATACCTTGTTAATGGTCTTAGACACAATAAACGGAACTGTTTAACCTGGATATGAAATTTTTAATTTAAAAGTCAATCACATGATCTTTTCATATCTATGATTTCTTTGTCACATGCACACACTTTTAACCATCCAATAAGACTTGACTTGGCATGAAAATATCTCATAATATATCTGGTAATTTATTTTAATAATGTATTTAAATTGCCTATTTAAATAATGGACTAGTCTTTGTTTCTCGCGATGTTTTAAATATCGTTACCGACGATCCACTGTTCTAGAATTCCTCTGGAACGTCGAGCACTTGTTTCTCTACACACTTTTCTCTTGACTTGGACAAACTCTCCGTCGGATATTCCTTCTGCCGGACTAGTGAATCCTGTTCAAGGCCTCTGTAAGACTCCTCTGTCCATGGATTCCCACATGGCCGCGAGCATTATACCCTAATACCTATGATACCCTTTAGGGATCAGTAAGATCTGAACGGCCTTAGAATGCTCTCACTCTTAGCTTGATTCCCGCCGGACCTCTGGACCTATGCATAACATGGCCAGTGGTAGGGTAGTGTATTCCGCTTGACTGCCAACAGCAATTGCACGTGTTGTGCAACTATTACTTTCGCCCGTTTAATCGTCATTTCATGTGCAATGACTTGTAGTTCTCATCTATACTCTACTCGCTCATCTATTCACGTTCTCTCTACTATCTCGTCTATTCATCTAGTACTCTCGTCTATTTCTTGGTACTCTCTATTGGCCATTTGTTTGATTGTCTAAAGATAAACAATATAACTAATGCCTGGCAATATATAAAGGGTCCGGTCTGGTCCTGGGAGGTGCGCCCCAAAAGTGCTATTTGCCCCACGGAAGTTAATTGACCAGAGTGTTTGGCATTACACTCAAGTGCTATCTATCTCGACTATCTAAACGACAATCAAAGTGCTGCTATTGTAAGCCCTCGAATTTCCGTCGCATTAATTGTATTTGTGTGTGTATACTTGTGCTTGTGTATGTATATACGTATTTACGTATGTATTAATTAGTACAATTACGTGTGCATATGTTATATAGATGTAAATAATGCATGTATTGAATGGTGATAGTATGGATACACTACCTTATACATATTGCATGTATATGCATGGTATGCATGGTTTTATGCATATTTTAGACTCTGGCCGAAGGCCATCTTGGCGTCAACCCCTAGCCGTTGAGTGGTGTCAGCGTCCAGCATGGATGCCAACACTAATCCTGGCGTCTAACGATATGGACGCCTATTTCTCTGGCTGCATGCGCAGTAGGCCAGAAATTCTGGAAACAAGAAAGCTTCAGCCATTGGGGAGCTGTCCCCAACGGCTCTGAGAGCTGTCTTGTCACCCTGTGAGTGGGAGAGGCCTCCCCTATGTCTGAACCCAGATCTGCCTTCTCCCACCCCTCTCTTCACCTTTGCAAGAGAGAAACCAGGAGAAAAACCCTAGTTTCTGAGCTGTAGAAACCCACCCCTTTTGCACCCAAAGATCAGACTTCCTGGAGCTAGATCCGGCCATCTTCCACGACAAGAGGATAGCTGGAGCAAAGGAGGAGGCTTCCCCGACGTTCCTTTGCTGTGGAGACCATCCAGGAGCCCGGAGGAAGAAGATCTAGGAGGACAGTTGCACCTTCTTGAGACTGCCCAAGGAGGGCTTCTCCGAGCACCTTAGATCCATTGGAGAGCATTTTCTAAAAGGTAAGTGACCTAACCATAATGTCCCCGTATGTGTATAGGTCGTTTTACTATTTTTATGAATTTTCCCTCGAGTCCTAGACCCTCCCATTCACCCAAACTTGAGAGCCGGGTCTGTGTTTCTGCACAGACCTGCATTGACGGCAAGATCAATGGACGCTGATATCATGCTTGGCGTCCATCGACCATGCCGCTGACCCTGAGTCAGCGGCCAGAGACCGCCGCCAAGTTCCTCTGGACAGAACAGTGACCTGTTCTGCCCTTTCTATACAACTATTTTCGGTATGGTTTCCGTGATGAGGATATATGGTAACCTATACACTATGATATTGAAATGTGGTGTGTGGATGAGTGTGATGTGTGGTGGTGGATGTTAGAAAGTTGTATTCCGTGAATTTGTAAGCATGATTTGTTGATAATCTTGCCAATCCATGTTTCATGATTAGGATTAGTCTGAATGCCTCAGTTTTGTCAGATCATGAAGATTAGTAGATCAGTTTATATATACTCAATTTTGGTAAATTGTCCATGCTTGTATAAATGGCTAATAATTCGGTTCGGTAAATAGAAAGGCATGTAAGAATGATTTGTGGTGATCGATCTATAGTTGTGTAATTTAGGGTAGATTCTGTATTCTCAGTCATGTATATAACAGTAGTCCCTGTTCAAACAGTAAGTGGCAAAATTGCATGATGTGTTAAACTCCATGTCAACTTAAATTGTGAATGACATGCGAATTAGGTATTTGATTTTTGTAAATTCTATTTAGCTCAGAAAAATCTGAAAAATTGAATGTATGACCTTGAACCCGAAAATAGCATGTGGTTAAAATTCAGGTCATTTGGACCAGTATATAAGGAGTGTGTATTTTTCATGTGAAATGTAATGATCTATGTATGTTATCGTAATGTGGTTAGATATTGTTAACCCAACCTGATTAGTGCATTTACTGTGTGTTAAACTCCTGAAATATGTAGTGCCATGTCAGGAAAAACAGAGATATGCATGTGAGTGAGAAAGTGAATGAGATGAAAAGTGATATGTGTAAAACCATGTGTAAATTGGTAAATTGTGTAAATGTGTAACTGTGCCGATGTGACACTGCTTCCGTAGAGGGCAGTGGAACTGTATCAGGGAAAAGTCCCCTTGAGAAAGTTCAATGTGTAAGTGACCCTAGGGCATTAGGGGGAAATCCTAGAGGTGGACAAGTACCACTGGTTAGGGTGGAGACTTGTTCTCCCGGTCTGCGTAGTCCAAGAGTCGCCATTGGAATGCCTAGATGGCGTCTATGTGTAATGTGATGTGTATATGTCCTCTTTGGCGGTTTGGACTATGTGTCACGGCACCTAAAATGTGTAATGTGAATGGTATGTGTTCATTTGTAAATGTGTAAGTGAACAATGTGAATGTGTATGTGCAAAGTGTAACCATGTGAAAGAGGAAACTTGTGTAAAGAAAATGTGAAATTCTAAATGTGAAGATACGATATTGAAATCCATGTGAGACAAATCTGAAACCATGTGAAATCAGAAATTTTATGTTGTTATCATCATGTTTATATGTGCAAGAATGTCTAGAATCCATGTTAGGGATAATTGATGAGCACAGGTACAAAATAGCATGATTGGTTGTTCACATGATATGTTTTAAGCAACATGATAGCTCTCATGTGTAGGTTTACAGCCATTAAACCATGTGAAACCAGCAACTTAAAGCATGTGAAAATGTCTATGTATGTGCTTAAGAACATGTAAAACTCATGCTAGTTGTGTTTCCTTTCATACATGCACAGTGTTCATGTTGATAGATCTCATGTCTTGGTTCTTTAAAGGCAAAATTTCATGAGTAAATTGAATAGAGAGCATGTGATAGGTAAAGTTTATTTTTAGAAATCTGAAAGCATGATCCATGTATTAATTTGTAAAACTTTCATGCCATGTGTTGAAAAATTGAATGTGCATGTAGAAACCGCTATGACATATACGTGTATGTTATGAGTAGTGTTGCTTGCTGAGTCTCGGACTCACTCCTTGCTTCGGCGTACAGGTGTAGTTGGTGACGTGGCACCGTTGGAGGAGACAGTGGAGACAGACTCCGAGCGCGGAGATTAGTCTTTGGAGTTTCTTTGTGACTTATGCATTTCATAGTAT
This sequence comes from Colocasia esculenta, assembly GCA_014218235.1. Classification (NCBI taxonomy): domain Eukaryota; kingdom Viridiplantae; phylum Streptophyta; class Magnoliopsida; order Alismatales; family Araceae; genus Colocasia; species Colocasia esculenta. The sequence goes on from CM024756.1 coordinate 137,358,581, forward strand.
GTAATTTGAACATTGTATTAGAGTTATCATGAAAAGGATGTATAAGTGTGGACATTATGTATTTAAATTTCAGCAATTTAATTATGTGAACTTTTAGTTCCTTATTGTTAATTGCAAACTTCATGTATGTTAAATGTGGATGATGAATGAATGAAGACAGTGTCTTTTACTTCCGCTACTCTGTTGTATATTCGCGTGTATCTCAGCTGTATGTATCGTTTGGGTAAATATCCCACTGTGAGGACTCTCGCTATACCGACATGGGTTGGTATAACCGTACCGGTATAATGAGGGCCGTCATAGCTATATACTCGACGTTGTGCTATCTTGAACTATTTTGTACTACTTGTGCTATGGTCATCCTGCTCTCTGTGCGATGCTCGACACTTGTGCTATATTTGGAAACTTATGCTATTTCAATCACTTGCTATGGTGCTATCTTTTACATTACTGACTCTCTCGCTCTCTATCATTAGTTACTCTGCTCTTTATAATATTAATCATTTAAAGCATGTCTGATCACAAGATTTAAGTCCTACTGGGCTTATCTCTCACCATGCGTTATTGGTTATGTGTTCTCAGTGAGACCGAGGAGGATACCTACACTCAAGAGGACGGTAAGACCAAGAGTGAAGTCAAGAGTACCCTAGCATCTTAGTACTATGTTAGAGTTTGAGTTTAGTCTTTTACTTTTATGCAATGTAATTGGGCCCTATAGATCGACTCTGATATTAGTGGTTGTAATAGACATTGAGGAGTTATTAATCAAATGAATTTTCTTTAGTATTTATTCTTGTCCAATGGTTGATGTCTATTATACGCTCTGTACCCGTTTACTTGCAACTGCCTCACGTTCCGATATTCCGCGCCGGGGCATGACATAACTCATGTTGAGAAAATCGCAAAAACATTTAGTGTAATTCATGTTGATGACCCAAGTATTTAATTTATGTTTATTTAATTTGAGGGTTTAACTTGTGTGTTAAGTGTGAAGTATTTTTGTCCAAAAAGTCGCATTTGAAGTGGTCAATGCAAAGCCCAGACTTGGATAAAATAGAAAGACAAGACAGGAAGAAAGTCTAGATAACTGATAGTTAGATGACCGACCTGGTGAAATCGATCAATCGATTATCAAGAAGATAGATCAGGAGATCGGACAACCGAAATGTGGAAATCGGTCAACGATAATGAAAGGCCAATCGATCGAAGGACAAAGCCCAATCGATGCCCAATGGATTGAAGGAGAAGGGCAATCGATGGACAATTGATTAATGACCAAGCGGAAGTCGGACGACCGATTTGGGCAAATCAGACGATCGACCTAGCCAGTAGATCTTGCAGTGGGACAGTCAAAAAGTCCAACGACCGACTTGTAGAAATCGGTCGACTGATTCGCCAGTCGAAGCAAGGTGATTTCGGATGTTCACGTTGTATCTTCACCAGCCGAAGCGCAGGTCGAAGCTGAGACAAAAGTCGGACAACCGAATTTCCAAAATCAGTCGACCGAGTGTCCAGTCAATTTGTTAGTTGAAGCCCAGTCGACGCTAGGCAGAAATCGAACGACCGATCTGAAGAATTCGATCGACCGATTCCGACAATTTCGTATTCGGACTTTTCAAAAAAAGTCCGACGGAGATCCAACTCTTTCCAAACATAGAGGGACTCTTTGGGATTATAAATACAACATGTTCCCATGTTTTGGAAGAAGACAACATGTCTCCCAAAGGTCATATTGTTCTCTAGAGTTCAAAGGAGGATCGTGAAGCTCTAGGAAGAGCCAACAGATGCTTTGATCTTGTAGAAGCTTGAAGAATGAGTCTTCATCGTCCAGAATCCTTCCAGACGTACTGAGAGGTGTTCTTCCTCAAAAAGGCGAGGACCTGGTACTTCTACTTGCAAGACCTCGTTCAGAAGAGATCTACATCAGCCAATTCTTTAAATGAGTCATCGTTGTGCAAAGATGATCACAAAGGCCGACTTTCTATGACAGGAGAACTCTACACCTTACTGTTTAGATTGTTGTCCTTCTGTTCATGCTTTATTGTTCTTTATTGTGTTGGATCGGGATGGCACTTTAGATGTCCTAGAGGGGGGTGAATAGGACTTTTTACACTTTTAAAAAATATCTGAAAATAGATAACACTAAATAAAGTTGTTAGTACTTAGTGTGGTGTGTGTGAAACAAGTGAGAACTTGGTGGAAACAATCACACAATTGCACAAGAGATTTTATCTTGATTCGGCCCTTCCCACATGGAAGTCCTACATCTAGTCCCCAAGAACCTCTTGAGATTTCACTAATTGCCAAGAACATTTGGCCTTTTCTCAACCTGAGAGGTATTACAACCCACTTGCACCCAAGAAATTCTTCCTTTTACCAAGGGGTACAAAGACCACCTACACCAGTAGGTCTTCCCTTTACAAGAGGGGCACTACAGGGAACAAACCCCCTGTGGGTTTTCTTACATAGAAAATAACACAAGTATGTCTGCTCAGAAGAAAGCAAACACAGAAAAATCAGAAAGAGATATAAATAAGAATTGAAGCTCTAACTCTTTCTGACTCTAAGAGAGTGGACTGAAGAGATCTCAATTTACAGAAGGCCACTCAGAGAAAAAACTTCTAGAAAGCAAGGGAGCTGGGAAGTCGAAGCTTAAGAATAGAAGGCTCTCTTCAGATCTTGAGCTCTTCTCTTTTCGTTTCTATAGAAGGTGAGGTTGTGAATATGGTTGTGTCTTCTAGTGTATGTTTAACTCCTTTTCTTGTGTTCAAACTTCAGTTCATATATAAGCATTAGAGACTGAGCTTCCCATTTGAAACTGAACGTTGGAAAGTAACCGTTTAAAAGATAGCTGTTTGAATCTTGGGAGATGAGACTATGAGGTCTCTCAGTTGTCCATCAGATCTTCAGCTCTTGAGGTCTCAACGGATTCAAGCTATGCAGACAGCTTCAAGGTTCTATAGATAGCTTCATTTAATGTTCTGCAAACTCCATACCCATGACTGAAGGTTTAGCGAGCTTCAGTGGGTGGCTGCGTATCTGGAAGATCATGAAAAGAACACAGATACCTCCATTCTCTTGGAGGTAGGTGAGATAAAAAATATATATATGAAACAAAGAAGTGTTCAGACAGACAAACGTTCAAAGCATTTAAAGATAGACAACAGTTGCATGGGGAATACAAGGACTTTTCCTAAAAGTCATGGAGTTCTGACAGAGAGAGGATGTAGTAGGTGAGCTCTAATAGATAACACATGCTGCTTATACCTACCATCGCATTAAACTCTTGACCATCTATCGAACAGAGATAAAACTATCTTTCTGACAGTGAGAGAAAGAATAAGTATACAAATCTTTCAGTTTTCAAAAGAGCAATTTAAATGAGAGTAAAATTTAAATATAAAATTTTCCTGCTAGAAAGATATTTGAATTATGATAGCAGAGAAATAATCACAAGGATCATATAAGACATTTTTATTCATAAGAGATTCCAAAGGAATAATGAAAATCATTGAAATAATCAAGATTATGATTTATTGGGTTCTGTAAGAAATGACAGATACATAAAATTATTTAAGTACAAGTACACAGAAGTTGATATTTATATTTTGATTACAAGAAGTCGGAGTCAAAGACAATAGATGCATACAGAACTTCGACTATATAGAAGTCGCCGTGAGACATTGATTGATACTAGACTTCGACTTCTTGAGAGTCGGAGTGATAGAGGTTTGTTCATCAATCGATGTCATACCTCGACTTTCAGGGAGTCGGAGTGCAAAGCAAACAAGCAATAGATATAAGACTTCGATTTTCCAGGAGTCGGAGTAAAGTCTAACTTCGATTGTTAAAGAGTCAGAGTAAAGGCCAGTTGATAAGCGATCGGTATCAGGACTTCAACTTTTCAAGAGTCGGAGTTCTTCTAGACTTCGACTTTTCAAAGTCAGAGTATGACCTGTTTGTTCATCAATTGATACAATACTTCCACTTTTCTAAAGTCGAAGTCTTCGACTTTTCTAAAGTCGGAGTCAGTATGGTATATAGTATACACTATGGACTTAGAGAAATTTTACAAACGTGTGACAGTGTTGATACTATGATTTTGCGTGTGCATAAATTTTGGCTAAAAATATTATGCATTATCATACATGTATGCCTTTACATTGTCATATTAATTTTCATAAATTGTAGTATAAATCAATAAATTTATTTAGGAGATCTTAAAAGATTTTGTCATAGAAAAAATATAATGATAAAATATTTAACAATATTTTTAAGGATAGTTGCTCAACATAGTGAACCTTGAACATATTTGTGTGTCTGTGTGCTCGGTCTGTGAGCACAAGTTTGTTGGTGTGTAGTGCGTGCGCACATACATGTTGGGTTGTCTAGTCCCTGGGAAACGAGGTGGGGTTTGTATTGTCCCCATAAACAACAGTGTGTGTGGGTTTTCGCTTGTACCTGGGAAACAAGCCAATGGAAATCCTCACAGGGGTGTGGGGTAGTGGACGTAGACGCATATAGGGGTATGTTTGTCAAACCACTATAAACCCTGCGTGCGTGTGTGGTTTGATCCATCTTTTCTACCTCCGTTCTATACACGTTAGGATAGTTGGTTTCGTCTATATGCTTGTTTTATTCCACAGTGCATATCACATAATAGGTTTGATTAATTTAGTGTAATCTATTTTGTGTTAAAAGAATTTTGATTGGGCGATAACCAATTCACCCCTCCCCTCTTGGTTGTCCATCGCATCCCTGTACATCACATTTTCCAAACAAAAGATTAACATCAGTTATATTATATATCTATATATTATATATGGACCATTAGATCAAGGATCTAATGGTTAGATATAACTCCATTTGTAATGCCCCGATGCGAAATATCGGAGCGATAAATAATTAAATAAGTAGTATAAGTGTAAATAGACATCAAACCTGTAACACCCTCTTCCGACCACACACACACATATACATATCACATAGTTCTTGATCGGAAGAGGGGTTACACTAACAAACTTCGTTATGGACTAACAAATATGTGTAGTGCCCAGATTGGCAAACTATTCCACAAAGGTATTTTTGGAAGTATTGTATACCTCAACAAAGTAACTTAGTATCAACACCCATTTTACACAAAACCAAACTTTCTCTTCTAGACCTTAATAGTACAACAAAATCTCTAAAGAGTCATTAAACTATGCTATTCTTTCTTCCTTTTTCTTCAGCAGCGGAATTTCGAATCATTTGTAGTTGAGGTTACCTTCACCTTCAATCTGAAAGGGTTGGAGGAAACAAAGGCATGAGTCGCAAGGACTCAGTAGGTGAAAGTAAACATATATAGATCAAAAACACATTTGCTCATGAATTTCATACTTAACAGAAACATATAGCTCAAATTGATTTCATAATGAGCTCAAACAAATTACAGAATAACAGTCATATTTGTGTTTCAGAATTCAGACCATAACTTGGTTGGAAACGAACTTGACAGGCATCACTGCTCTCAAGAGGTTACTAAATAGACGTAAATACATCCTTAGTGACTAGGCGATTCCAGCACCTTGGATCTTGTTCATTGCGCAAGAACGGGGTTTATTACCCACCATCATCAGTCCATTGACTTGGATTTACCTACAAACTGTCACCCTCAGCTGATCACAAGTGGCTGGTGCTACCACAAGTGATCCTAAAACCTCTTTTGAAGAGAGCACTGTCTTCATATCATAAATTCTTTTCATGAGCATAATAGAAATTGGAAATCCAAAGGTAGTTTTGATTGAGAATTAATACAGATATGTTGGTGACAAAGTTGCTCGGAGTTCAATAATATAAGAAAGACAATTGTTGAGACAGGGTTATGACTCAAAGCCAATAACTTCGGAAGATTGAAATCACATAAGAACCCAAGAAGATGAAGATCCACAATTGTCATCACAAATTATTCACATCTCATAAGGTGTTCAAGCATTTGAACTCTCAGGACATCAGGTTATATGGACTTAGTTACCGAATATAGGAGAATGGACTCAACTGGGTACCATTCTTAGTTGACAACTTCAAGGATAATTCAAGGGTGAGTAAGGTATCCCAAGTGGGTAATCTTTATAGTAGAATGATAGGAAATACCCAAGGAATTAAGGGAGTAACTTGCTAGGCTTTTAGGATAAACTTTTAGCAAGGATTCATACATGAAAGAGTGCTGAAATTCGGATCAGGACTGTAGCTGTCGACAGCCAGGAAGGGGCTGTCGACAGATAGCAGTAGATAGAGCTCAATTTTTCTGGTTCTGTGTCTATCTGTCGACAGCTACAAGAGCTGTCGACAACTAGCTACAGTGCCAGTTATTCTAGAGTTCAGGAAGGCTGGCCTGTCGACAGCTATGAGTTGCCTGTTGACAGCCGCCAGTTCCTCACTCATCAGTGACTTTGAATTCACTCTAAACACTTTAACCGTGGAACCTATAAATCAAGGCATGATTTATATCAAATGGAAGAGTCTAATTGTAATTCTCACAGTGGTTTACAAGCTAAACAAGCGAGATGGAACAAGAGGTTTGCAATTCAAACTTGTCTAGCTAGAAACCAACATAGTGTAATATCGGAAGTATAGCCTTGATAGCAATAGTTTAATGGAAGATTCCTACAAGATGGACACTAAATCTCAAAGGATTTCATAGATCTAAATCAAGACTTGAAGTATCAACTATTTAAACAGAAATCATCACACTGTTCTAAGGATATTTAGACTTCTAACAAAATTCTATATCATGGATATGAATCAAGGGTGGAGGAAGAAGATAGAAATCAGTTTCTAGAGTAGAGAAAGGTTGATCCTCTTCCTACAAGAATAATCTTATCATGACTGAAAGAAAAAAAACAGAAGAACCACAGGTATAGCAAATGGATTACTCAAGAATTCCTTGTCGTGTGTGGAGAACAGGACTGAATCAGAGGGAAATGAAAATTCTTCTTGGTAACTACATGATTCCAAGGTAATTAGGGGAATCAAACAAAAGAATCTGAGGTTACAACCACATATACAGACTTAACCAAAGTTGGTTAACCAGCTTAAAGGCAACTTGAATAAGGCTATGATCTTTCTAACAAGAACAGAGGGTAAAGATTTGAAAAGAGAATAGGAACCTACATGACTTCAAGATCAACGAAATCCTTCCTTCTCCAAATAAGAGTATCTTTCGTCCGACTAGGAAGACAATGGTAGCTGCAGCAAGGATGATAGCTACAGCAGCAGCCCGAGCAGAAGCAGAAGTAGTTGCAAGGCAGTGGAGCTAGCAATTCCAGCAGCTCCTCCCAGCAGTAGTTCCAGCAACAAGGAGCAGGGAAAATAGGAGCAAGAACAAAGGGGGTTTGGAAAAGTGCGTACGAAGGGAGAGGAGTGCCTTTTATAACCCAACTTCCACTCCTTGCACGATGACACCTCCTATGCGCAGGTGTAAACAGTAAAACCCCTTGGTTTTTACTGTTTACACATGGCCCAAGCACCCAATCTCACACCCACACCTCAGCCACCATCGTGTAAGGAGTTTAACTTACAGTGACATGGGCTGACGTTGCCCATGCTACGTAAGCATGCATAAATTCCCAAAAAATGGCTTCCGTAAATAGACAATAAATCAGCTGGCCTAATTAAGCTTATGTTTGGGTGTTCATATAATGTCCAATCAAGCTATAATTTCAACCATAAGCTAATGTAATAGTTTTACAAATTATGGTGATTTTAGTTTAATTTTTAAAATTTATTTCCCTGGGTGAAAAATCGCCCGGAAAATAATTGCGTCAGCTTAATCTCAAAATCCGTATGCCAAAAAGTCGGATATTTACATATTTGATATCACCACATTATGGTGTTCTCGGATTTTTATTTCGTTATAGTTTTCCGGTGTCGCCCTGTGAGAGCGCGCACCTCTAAATACGTTACTAGAATAGCATTTACTAATATAAATTAATCCTAAATTAGTGTTGATTACATATCATGATAGTGGTTATATTTAATAATCCAATTATTCATAATTTTCTAGTAATAGAATTTTCGGGGTGTTACAAAACCATTGCACAAATTGGAATAATTTCAAATGAACCAACTTTATTGATAATTCCACTAGTCATTACATTGCTAATTCAGAGCCATAAACTATGGGCCCAGAGTACTTTATTTGAATGAAATCAAACTAACTAACTAATACTAAGACTTGGTTGGCAGCTCAACGGGTCACTCTTGTGCCTGCTCATCTCCATCCTCATGTGTGTGGTGTTCCTCATCAGACTCACCTGAAACACATATAACAAATAGCGCAGGATGAGCGATAATGCCCAGTAGGACTTAATATCTCAAAAACAGGCATGCTTTAAATGATTAATATTATGGACAGTAGGATAACTAGAGAGAACTGTTAGGATCGGATACTCGGTGATGGCAAAGCTAGAAGGGGGGGTGAATAGATTTGCAGCGGAAACTTAAGCAATTTAAAAACTACTTCGGATTAAAAGACCTACTCAATTAAAACCCCTCTGATCTGATGTAATGTGTGTGAATAGATTAACAAGTAGTGTGTGAACGAAATCCCTAGGCATGCATCTAGCGCAACATAATGCAAACCACAAGTCAAACCACAGTGCACAAGGGATTTTTTAGGTGGTTCGGAGATCACACCACGTGACTCCTACGTCCACCCCCCACACAGTGAGGACACACTACTCAAGAACTGAGTACAACACACACACGAGCACATCGGCTCAACCACACACACACACGCTAGATCAAGTCCACAAAAGATCAGATCCTCTAGCCTTGATCTGACCAACACACCACACACACGTTGTCTGATGCAAACACGCAATCAGAACAACAAACCACACTTCCACAACATCCACGTACTGATCTCAAATCAGTGCACACACACAGATATATGAAAGTAGTGAAAGGAGAAGAGTTTTGAGATGAAGAATCAAATCCCGATGTAGATCTCTTCTCGTTGGTCGTCCAGAAGACTCCAAGCTTTGTCTTGACAAGTATCAATTGATGGAGAAGCTTGAACCACGGACGAACCGGCTTCAACTCCGCTTGGAAGGTTGTTCTTCTTTGTTCTGGGCAGAGAGATGAAGCAGGGCAGCAGGAAGAAAGCCTTGATCTTGACCTTTGCTTAGGGTTTTGGTATGGTGGCTCCTTGCTGCGAAAATAGCCTCATATGATCCATATATAGTGGTGTCCAAGCATAGAGAGTCGTGCTAAAAGGAAACACCAAATATAGATCATATCCTGGCCATTAGATCTTCCCAAAACTCCGTCTGTCGACAGCCGACTTGCTGCTGTCGACAGATGCTGACAGGTTTGCAAGAACCGGAAGACTGGGCTTTCTGGAAATAGATTTCTGAGTGTATCTGTCGACAGGCGAAAATCATCTGTCGACAGATGCATCAGATGCACTATTCATCTGTTGACAGATGCACTGTCATCTGTTGACAGGTGCACTATTTCAGCAACTTGTCTTGTTCTTTTGCACTTGGATTTTGGGCTTTGTCTTGCATGGAATCTCACCTACATTAAAAGACATAATTAGTGAGATATAATGAACATATAAAACATGTGTTTCATTTGCATCCAATTGTCATTCTCATCATGTTTCACACATTCATAACACATCAATTTGTCTTGTTCATGAAATGTTCATCATCAAAAACAAACATACCATTTGTGAACATTTCACATACATCAATTAGTATTGCTCATCATCAAAAACATTTAAGCACTTGTTCTAACCAAACATTCTCCAATATGAGAACCCAACAAGAACGATCAAGTATAGTCAAGAGAATAAGGGCACATGATAGCAAGAGAACAATAGTATTTTTCACAAATAGTATAGCACAACTAACATGATAAAGGAATGGCCATATCACGACATAGCACGTCACGATAGCACGATAGCACACTAGTCAAGATAGCACTTTGATTGTCTTTAGATTATCGAGATAACTGACACTTAAGTGTAATGCCGAACACTATGATCATTAAATTCTCATGAGCACTAGCACTTTCGGGCACACCTCCCAGGACCAGATCAGGCTCTTAATAATGTTGCCTGACACTAGTCATATTTTTTTATCTTTAAACAATCAGCCAACAATAGCCATAGAGAGTACCAAGAAATAGATGGGAGTAATTGAAGAATAGGTGATAGTATAGAGAACGTGAATAGATGAGCGAATAGAGTATAGATGAGAAACTACTGTCAATGCACGTAAAACAGCATTAAACAGGCGATAGTAGCAGTTGCATAACACACTTAATTGTGTGCCGGCAGTCTAGCAGAACTCACCAACCACCCACTGGTCGTGCCATGAACATAGTCCAGAGGTCCGGCATGATCTCAAAGTAACAGGGTAAATCTAAGGCCATTGGATCATGCTGATCCCTAGGGGTATCATGGGTATTGATGGTACAACCTGCTCGTCGGCAATGGACGTCCGCCAAAGGCAAGGAGTCTTACGGAGGACTTGAGCAAGGAGTTCTTGGTCCAGTCAGAAGTATTCCCAATGGAGAGGTCGTCCAAGCCAAGAAAAGTGTGTATAGAAAGCATTTTCCCCTCTTGCCTTGAGTGCTCGAAGGCAGAGGGATGCGATAACAGTATCCAAATCAAGCGAACAAAATGAAGACAAGTTCATTAAAATAATAGGGAAATTAATATGAAATAAATGCACTTAATTACCAGATATATTATTGAGGTGGTTTCTGCAAAGTCTCATGTCAAAAATCCATGTTTGGTGTGTGCATGTGAGAGAAAATCAAAGATAGCATATGAGAGTTGTGCACATGTCTTTTAAAAAAGGAAAATCGTGTGAATATAATTTACAATTGATTTAACATGAGGTTACCATTCATTACAGAGCACTACAAACCATGATTATAGAACATGAATAGCATGATTTAACTAATAAATTAGGGTTCTTGAATATACATTGAAATCACGACGTAGGTAGAACCACTCCTATATTTTATCCTTTTATTTTGTGATAACAAAACCCATGTTTACCCTAAAAAATATCATTAATAAATTTTATATCATGTTTCTCCCATGAATACAATATATTCTTGCATTATCATTATAGATTTACACTGAGTTTCAACTTCGTCATACGTGTTTTGATCATGTTCAGTTGAAGCTAGCTTCATTATATCCGAAGCTACACTTCGTCATATCTGAAGTCCACTTATCATATCCAAAGTCCACTTTGTCATATTCAAAGTCCACTTCGTCATATACAAAGCTGGCAATTCGTCATGCATGTTATGGTCGTGATCAGTCGAAGTCCAACTTCGTCATATACAAAGTCCACTTTGTCATATACGAAGCTGGCACTTTGTCATGCATGTTTTGGTCATGATCAGTCGAAGTCCAACTTCATCAAATACGAAGCTAACTTCGTCATATCCGAAGCTATATACGAAGTTCACTTCGACCGACAGCATTATGATCTATTTTATATGAAGTTCCACTTCGTCATATCCGAAGTTTAACTTCGACCGACCACGTTGTATTTTGTCCAGTCGAAGTGACACATTGATTGTTGTTTAATATTACATCGATTACATTGAAACATCGATTTTATTGAAACATCGATTACATTGTAACATCGATTACCTTTAAACATCAATTGTCTTTTACAACGATTACCTTTAATCAAACATCGATTGCTTCTATATCTCACATCGATTACTGTTATTTTGTTGATCTCACTCCGACTCTTTGAAAGTCGAAGTATAACATCAACTTCTTTGATCATCTATACTTAGATGTTTTTAAGTAGTTATTATTATTTTTACAAAAATATTAATGTATTCTTAGGGTAATTAATGTTTTAACTATTATGAACTATTCAATGAACTAGATGAACACATGATGTACACTATGTTGCTTTCTGTGTGTTATCTGAATAATAATAGTTAAATAAGCTTTGTACTTCTCTATTCTTCTGTTTAATGCTTCATGTCATTTCTAAATATCAATTTCATAGTTTATCTTTTCAGAATTTTGTGTGTCTCTCAAAGACATGTGCTAGCATGCTTCAGAATATCCAGTTTCCAAACTTTTAAGGAAAAGTTCCCTTTGCAGCTGTACTGCGTGCCAAGCAGGTGTCCATTCCTCTTGAATGCTCACCTAACTCTGTTCAAAGGACAGATTATCTATCTGAAACTGATAGATATCTGTTAAGAAATTACCTGCCCCTTACCTTCTTATATTTGTTTATATCTCTCAAAACTTACCCCGAGAAAAGGAAAAGACATGGTATGGTGTTTGCAGAAATTCAGGAAAAAATATATGAAGAAGAGCCAAGCAGCTATCTCCATAGCCTGAAGCCGTTGAGACTCAAAAGACAAAATACTTGCTTTCTGATGATCTGATCTCAGTTGTCTCAAGTCTCAAGACCTAACGTTCAAATTCAAATGGCCACTTTCAAATGGGAAATTTCTAAAGACTATATATGAAGCTGAAGTTTGAATTACAAAAGAGATAGAGAGAGGGGCTGCAATACACATAGAAAGCACATACATAACCACATTCAAACTCAACAAGAAAAGCGAGAAGCGCACAATATCTCAAGAGAGCTATCGGTTCAAGCTTAGACCTCCAAGCTCTCTTGCATTCAGAAGTCTTTCTCTTTGGGTGGCTTTCTGCTATTGTAGATTATCTTCTCAGTCCACCCCTTCGAGTGAGAAAGAGTCATAGATTCCATTCATACTTGTATCTCTTTTTGATCTTCTGTATTTGCTCTTTCATATGAGCAGACACACTACGTTTATTTTTGTGTAAGAAACCAACATGGGGTTTGTTCTCTGTAATGCCCCTCTTTGAAGGGAGGACCTACGGTTGTAGGTGGTTGTAATACCCCTATGTGAAGGGAAGACCTACTGGGGTGTGTACCAGTGAGTTGCTTCTGAGCTCGTAAAAGAAGCACCTGGCTGAGGTGAAACAGTGGGTTGCCTTCTTACCCGGAAAGAGAAGAAGACTTGCTTGGGGTGCAAGTGGGTTGTAATACCTCTCAAGTTGAGAGAAGGCCAAGTGTTCTTGGAAGTTAGTGGAAATCTCAAGGGGTGCTTAGGGACTGGACGTAGGACTCCTGATTGATAGGAGGGCCGAACCAGGATAAATCTCTGTCCACTTTGTGTGATTGATTCCGCCAAGTTTTTCACTTGTTTCACACACACTACACTAAGTACTAACATTACTATCTAGTGTTACCTATTTTCAAATAAATTAACAGTGCAAGAAGTCCTATTCACCCCCCCCCCCCCCTCTAGGACATATAAAGCTCTTTCATTCATCTGATACAAACAAGTGGTATCATAGCCCAGCTCCATCTCGATCCAACAAGTGGTATCAGAGCCAGGCTCTTTCATTCATCTGATACCAACAAGTAGTATCAGAGCCAAGTTCTCTCAATCTTTTGATACCAACAAGTGGTATTAGAGCTAGGTGTTCTCAAAAAAATTGAAAGATTTGAGAAGAGATGGCAGCTGAAGCTCACAACTATGAAGGAAAATCCGTCACAAGACCACCATTCTTTGATGGAAAAGATTACCAGTACTGGAAGATGAGAATGAAATGCTTCATCCGAGGCACAGACTTTGGTCTATGGCAGGTAATAGAGCAAGGTGATTACACTATACTTTCTGATGGCACTTCTGCTTTATTTATAACTGATAAAAGAAATATGTCTCTAAATTATAAGGTTAAAAACTATTTATGTTATGCATTATCTAAAAGAGAATTTAACATATTATCCGCATGTAAAACTGCTAAGAAAATGTGGGATAAACTAAAAGTAACATATGAAGGAATAGATAAAGTAAAGCAAACTAGAATAGATATTCTTGTCACTCAATATGAACATTTTAAAATGTTGCCAAATGAAAATATTACTCAAATGTACAATAGATTTACCAATATAACAGTTAGTCTAAGTTCACTAGGTAAAAAGCTTACTAATGAAGAAACAGTCAGAAAAATTCTTAGATCATTAACTCATTCCTTGACTCCTAAAGTTACTGCTATTGAAGAAGCGCATGATCTTACAGAACTTTCTATTGATAAATTAATTGGTTCTTTGATGGTCCATGAAATTAATATGAAAAGATTTTCTGAAAGCTCTTTGAAAAAGAAAATGTCAAATGCTTTGAAAGTTGTAGATTCTTCCTCTTCATCTTCTGAAGATTCAAAGGATAAATCTGAAGACAGTGATGACGAAGCAATGTTGTCTAGAAAACTTCAGAGAATTCTTGCTAAGAAGAAGAAGTATGGATCCAAAAGATACTTCAAAAATGACAAGAAAATTAAGGAACCAACATGCTATGAATGTAAGCAGCCAGGACACTTTAAAATTAAATGTCCAAAACTCAAAAGAAAATATCAGACTTACAAGCATGAGAAAAAGAAAGAGAAAGTAAAGAAATACAAAGGATACAAAAGAAAGCAATGGCAGCAACTTGGGATAATGAGGAAGCAATAAGTTCAGATGGATCAAGCTCACAATCAGAAGAAGAAGAACAAGTAAATCTAGCCCTCATTGCAGGACTAGATCAAGTAACTTCTGAAACCTCTTTTACTTCATGTTCAGAATCTGATTCTGATAGTTTAGAAGATGCATTTAATGAACTATATAATAAATATAAAATTGCAGTTAAACAAATGGAGTAGTTAAATTAATCTGATAAACCAAGAAAACTCCAACACCTTCTAAATAATGAAGTAGAAAGACTAGGACAAACTTAACTGAAACTAAAAGAACAAATGAGTTGTTATGTGAGGATTTAAAGACTAAAAATGGTAAGGTTAAAGAACTCGAAACAAATTTAAATAAACTAAAAATGAAGGAAAAACTGAGAGAAGAAAATAATTAGGGAATTTTTTTTATTTTAGGTTAATTGTTGACCTCCAATTATTTTTAGGTCCATGACCAGAAAAGTTGTGGGTGGGCAGGCGTCGGGAGTCTCATCACCACCATCCCTTCTTCTCCATGTGCAAGATGCTTGCTCTTCCCGTCTTTTCTTTCATGTTGAGTAAGATCTAATTGATCACAGTTAGTATTCTGGTCAATGGAGCAATCCCCGGCGACCACCCTCGACCGAGCATTTAGGGTGAAAATAAGTAACCGGTCACCGCCTTCCACCGTCAGTTAACTGACGGTGGAAAGGTCTTTTGGATCTAAAAATAAATATGTCCAGAGAATGGACCGGATGTTAAAAATAATTGGTCAAAGGACCTAAAAATAAGTAACCGGTCAAAAAATGGACCGGTTGTTGATTACACCAAATAATTACTTAAGAGCATCATTAGATAAATTAAATAATTGTAAGACAACCTTAGTTGTAAAACTAAAAGGTACTAGATAGATAAAAAAAAGTATGGAGTAGGATATACACCTCCAATAAATGTAGAAGAAATTGTGTATCCTGAAAAATACCCAACCCCTAAGTTTGTAAAAGAAAAGGTAATTAAAAACCTTAAAAAGGTTAATCATTATGTTTACAAATAGAAACTTAAAACTAATAACACTACAAATTCATAGCATGCATATGATTTATGTTGTAGTCATTGTAATCAATTAGGACACACAATTAGCACTTGCACCACTAGACATCTACATTGGATTTCAAAAACTAACTATCAAGGACCCAAGAAAATTTGGGTACCAAAATTCTCAACTTAATTTTGTTTGCAGAGGCACCTGAGAGCATCCAAATGGTATTTGGATAGTGGGTGCTCTAAGCATATGACAGGAGACAGAAAATTATTTACAAGTTTCAGAGGTGAAAATGGTCTAGTCACATATGGTGATAATGGAAAAGGAAAAGTGATAGGATGTGGAACTATAGGAACAACATAAAAGGATTTAATAGAAGATGTTATGTGCGTTAAAGGATTAAAGCATAATCTCATTAGGATCAGTCAATTATGTGATGAAGGTCACTTAGTGAAATTTCATAATGACAAATGTATCATCTTGAATGATGGGAAAATAGTCTTTGAAGCTCAAAGAGTAAAAAATTTGTACACCTTACAACTTGAAGAACTGAAAGAAGTCAACTTGTGTCTTGCAACTACAAAGTGAAGAGACTGATTTATGGCATAGAAGACTAGGATATGCTAGCACATCAGTGATCAAGAAATTAATCTAGTATGATCTACTTAAAGGTAATCTAAAGCTGAATTGAGGAAATCTGGAATCTGTACAGCCTGTGCAAAAGAAAAATAAACCAAGACATCATTTCAGTCCAAGACATTGGTAACAACCTCCAAACCATTGGAACTAATTCACATGGATTTGTTTGGACCTATAAGAATAGTAAGTCTTGGAGGAAAAGTTTCTGGCTATGTAATTGTGGATGACTATTCAAGATACACTTTGGTATCATTTTTGGAAGCCAAATCACAGACTTTTTCAGCTTTTCTAAAGTTCAGTAAACTTGTACAGAAAAATCAGAAACATCAAATAATCAGTATCAGATCTGATCATGGTGGAGAATTCAAGAATGAAGAGTTTGTCAAATTCTGTGAAAAAAATGGCATAAAACACAATTTCTCTGCACCAAGAACACCTCAACAGAATGGTGTTGCAGAAAGGAAGAATACAACACTGCTGGACATGGCCAGAACAATACTTACAGAATCAAGATACTTCTGAACAGAAACAGTCAACATAGCCTGCTACATCATCAACAGGTGCATGATTAGACTAATTTTGAAGAAGACACCATATGAGCTATACAAGCAGAAAAAGCCAAACGTCAGTCACCTTCGACCTTTTAGTTGTAAGTGTTTCATTTTGAATAATGGTAAAGATAATCTAGGTAAATTAGATACTAAAAGTGATGAAAGTTTTCTATTAGGGTATATTTCAAAACCTAGAGGATATAAAGTGTTTAACAGAAAAACTTTAACTATAGAACAGTCTGTTCATATTTTGTTTGATAAAACTAACCCTTCTATTAAGAGAATAGAAGAAGAAGGAGAAGATGTTGTTGAAGATTTATGCAGGAATTTGGAGCAAGCATCTCTTGAGGAAAAAGATGAAGAAAAGGAAGAGCCTCCAAGAAAGGAACTTCAACAGAAAGAAGAAGCACAGGAAAGTCTACCTAGAGAGCTGAGGTATCACAGAGATCATCCAAGAGAAAATACCATAAGTGATCCTCAAGATAGGGTAAGAACAAGAGGTATGACTATTCACTATGATTACACTGCAATTGTTTCTCAGATTGAGCCTAGGACAATCAACGATGCACTGACAGATGAATGTTAGATCTTAGCTATGCAAGAGGAACTTAACCAGTTCCAACACAGCCAGGTCTGAACTCTTATACCTAGACCTTCTGACCATCCAGTTATTAGGACTAAATGGGTCTTCAGAAACAAAATGGATGAATCAGGAGTGGTCACTAGAAACAATGCTAGACTGGTAGCACAAGGATATTCCCAAGAAGAAGACATTGATTTCGATGAAACATATACTCTAGTTGGTAGATTAGAGGCAATCAGATTTTATTAGCATATGCATGGTCTCTTAATATCAATTTGTATCAAATGGATGTTAAGAGTGTTTTTCTGAACGGTTTCATAAAAGAAGAAGTCTATGTTGAACAACCACCTAGCTTTGAAGATATTAAATATCTAAATCATATTTTTCGATTAAAGAAGGCACTATATGGTCTGAAATAAGCTCCAAGAGCTTGGAATGAGAGACTAAGTGCTTACCTTCTATCACATAGATGTTTAAGAGGTAAAGTAGATAGCACTCTATTTATTAAGAAATTTTCTGAAGGGATCCTAATTGTACAAATATATGTTGATGATATTATCTTTAGTTCTACTAATGAATCACTTTGCAAATTCTTGAAAACCTTATGCAAAGTGAGTTTGAAATGAGCATTATGGGTGAGCTAATTACTTTCTTGGCTTGCAAATCAAGCAGACCAAGGAAGTTCCTTACATTTGTCAAAGCAAGTATATTTCATATTTACTTTCTAAGTATGGCTTTGACAAGTGTAAGCCTTTAAGAACTCCCATGAGCTCAGGAATAAAAATAGATAGTGACCAATTGGCAAGAAAGTAGATCAAAAGATCTATAGAGGTATGATTGGGTCTTTACTCTTTCTTACTGCCAGTAGGCCAGACATAATGTTCAGTGTATATTTGTGTGCCAGATTTCAGGCTAATCCTAGAGAATCTCATATTAATATTGTTAAAAGAATTTTTAGATATCTTATTAATACAAGTAAATTAAATTTATGGTATCCCAAATGTTCTGAATTTAAATTGTTTGGATATAGTGATGCTGACTATGCTTGATGCAAAATAGACAGAAAAAGTACTAGTGGTGCTTGTCAATTTCTTACAGGATGTTTAATTTATTAGTCTTCCAAAAAACAAAACTCAATAGCATTGTCCACAACAGAAGCAGAATACATTGCAGCTGGAAGTTGTTGCATCCAACTGTTGTGGATCAAACATCAACTGGAAGACTATGATCATAAATTGCATGAAATTTCAATGTTGTATGATAACACAAGCGCAATCAATCTGACCAAAAATCCAATCTAGCATTCAAGAACCAAGCACATTGAGGTTAGACATCATTTCATCAAGGACCTTGTAAGTAATGGTGATATTTTACTTGAATTTGTTACTACATATAATCAATTAGTAGATATTTTTATTAAACCTCTTCCTGAATATAGATTTACTTCAATTAGAAGAGAAATAGGGATGTGCAACCCAAAATAAATTAATACTTATTGCTATTCTTTGATTAACTATCTTGTATTAAAAGAATTACATGCTGTCAGTATGCTGGAAGCACTTACTCTAGGGGAGCAATAGGAAGCTCAGGTTGAAGGGGAGCCTCAAATTTTTTCAAGGAGGACATCCCTAAAGAAGAAATAGTCACAAATGTGTTTAAATTGTTAATTGTCCTTTAATAATACTACTAACAAATTTCTTGCAAGTATCTTTTTATGAAAAAATGCAAGAAGTCTTCCTAAAGATCTCCCAACAGAACAACAAGTGGAAATACCACAGCAGATGTCAACAGATTTAAGATTGTATTGACACACATAGGAGACAGGTCGACACAACCGACGACAGATAAGTGCCAAAGTGGTCGACAGATCAGAAAGAACCCTTGAAGATATGACAAGCATCAACTGAGGGGGAGACCATCAAGGGGGAGAAAGTAATAAAGGAAGATGTAAATTCATGACAAGTATTGTTGAACCCCTCTCCTTCAATCTCACAACATATTGGTAAGAAGTCTCTACAAAAGAGGTGAAAGTAAAATGGTAAGATCCTTCCTTTTTGGTTATTGACAAAAAATGGGAGAGTATTCTTAAACTATGAATTTTCTATTTATTCATGCTTTGAGTATCTAACTTTCATAAAATTCACATGAGTTTTGTCATCGCCAAAAAGGGGGAGATTGTTTAACCACTCATATATTTATCCTTTTATTTGGTGATAACAAAATCCATATTTACCCTAAAAATATCATTAATATATTTTATATCATGTTTCTCCCATGAATACAATATATTCTTGCATTATCATTATAGATTTACACTGAGTTTCAACTTCGTCATGTATGTTTTGATCATGTTCAGTTGAAGCTAGCTTCGTCATATCCGAAGCTATACTTCATTATATTCAAAGTCCACTTCTTCATATCTGAAGTCCACTTCGTCATATATGAAGCTGGCACTTCGTCATGCATGTTTTGGTCATGATCAGTAAAAGTCCAACTTCGTCATATACAAAGTCCACTTCGTCATATACGAAGCTGGCACTTCATCATGCATGTTTTGGTCGTGATCAGTTATACGAAGCTAACTTTGTCATATCCGAAGCTATATACGAAGTTCACTTTGATCGACAGTGCTATGATATGTTTTATACAAAGTTCCACTTCGTCATATCCGAAGTTTAACTTCGACCGACCACGTTGTATTTTTTGTCCAATCGAAGTGACACATTGATTGTTGTTTTAATATCACATCGATTACTGAACATTGAAACATCGATTACATTGAAACATCGATTGCATTGAAACATAGATTACATTGTAACATCGATTACATTTAAATATCGATTGTCTTTTACAATGATTACCTTTAATCAAACATCGATTGCTTCTATATCTCACATC
The DNA here is from genome assembly GCA_014218235.1 of Colocasia esculenta. NCBI lineage: Eukaryota > Viridiplantae > Streptophyta > Magnoliopsida > Alismatales > Araceae > Colocasia > Colocasia esculenta. The sequence goes on from CM024756.1 coordinate 137,378,797, forward strand.
GATTACTGTTATTTTGTTGATCTCACTCCGACTCTTTGAAGGTCGAAGTATAACATCAACTTCCTTGATCATCTATACTTAGATGTTTTTAAGTATCTATTATTATTATTTTTAGAAATATTAATGTATTCTTAGGGCGATTAATGTTTTAATTCTTATGAACTATTCAATGAACTAGATGAACACATGATGTACACTATGTTACTTTCTGTGTGTTATCTGAATAATAATAGTTAAATAAGCTTTGTACTTCTCTATTCTTCTATTTAATGCTTCATGTCATTTCTAAATATCAGTTTTATAGTTTATCTTTTCAGAATGTTATGTGTCTCTCAAAGACATGTGCTAGCATACTTCAGGAATATCCAGTTTCCAAACTTTTAAGGAAAAGTTCCCTTTGCAACTTTACTACGCGCCAAGTAGGTGTCCATTCCTCTTGAATGCTCACATAATCCTGTACTATTCAAAGGATAGACTGTCTGTCTGAAACTGATAGATATATATTAAGAAACTACATGTCCCTTACCTTCTTATATGTGTTTATATCTATCAAAAAACCTCGAGAAAAGGAAAAGACATGGTATGTTGTTTGCAAAAATTCAGGAAAAGATATCTGAAGAAGAGCCATGCAGCTATCTCCATAGCATGAAGCCGTTGAGACTCAAAAGACAGAAGACTTGCTTTCTGATGATCTGATCTCAACTGTCTCAAGTCTCAAGACCCAACGTTCAAATTCAAATGGCCACTTTCAAACGGGAAATTTCTGAAGACTATATATGAAGCTGAAGTTTGAATTACAAAGGAGATAGAGAGAGGGACTGCAATACACATAGAAAGCACATGCACAACTGCATTCAAACCCAGCAAGAAAAGAGAGAAGCGCACAAGATCTCAAGAGAACTATCAGTTCAAGCTTCGACTTCCAAACTTTCTTGCATTCATTAGTCTTTCTCTTTGGGTCGCTTTCTGCTATTGTAGATTATCCTCTCAGTCCACCCTCTTAGAGTCAGAAAGAGTCAGAGATTCCATTCATACTTGTATCTCTTTCTGATCTTCTATGTTTGCTCTTTCATCTGAGCAGACACACTATGTTTATTTCTGTGTAAGAAACCAACAGGGGGTTTGCTCCCTGTAATGCCCCTCTGTGAAGGTAAGGCCTACGGTTGTAGGTGGTTGTAATACCCCTCTGTGAAGGGAAGACCTACTGAGGTGTGTACCAGTGAGTTGCTTTTGAGCTCGTAAAAGAAGCACATGGCTGAGGTGAAACAGTGGGTTGCCTTCTTACCCAGAAAGAGAAGAAGACTTGCTTGGTGCAAGTGGGTTGTAATACCTCTCAGGTTGAGAGAAGGCCAAGTGTTCTTTGCAGTTAGTGAAAATTCCAAGGGGTGCTTGGGGACTGGACGTAGGACTCCTGATTGATAGGAGGGCCGAACCAAGATAAATCTTTGTGCACTTTGTGTGATTGATTCCGTAAAGTTTTTCACTTGTTTCACACTGACTACACTAAGTACTAACATTACTATCTAGTGTAATCTATTTTCAGATAAATTTTAACAGTGCAAAAGTCATATTCACCCCCCTCTAGGACATCTAAAGCTCTTTCATTCATCTGATACCAACAAGTGGTATCAGAGCCCAGCTCCATCTCGATCCAACACCCGTCGCGTTCAGATCACGACGGTTTGGTCAATCGCATTCAAGGTATTCGATTCAAAAAGGCGACGGGGTGACCGATCCCATTCATGGCAAAGGGTTCATGGTCACGACGGGCCCAGCTGACGAGTTCAAGGCAATCGGTACAGAACACAGAAACACGACGCAGTGGACCATCGCGTTCTCAACGCGACACGATCCGCTATCGCTACCTGGATAAGAACGCGATCGATCGGGCGGTCGCATTCTCAATAAACTAGCCCGAGCCCAAAAAGGTGAAATAGAACACCTTGGATTTTAGTCTAGTCTTCCAAGAGCTTGACACAGGAGACTTTAAAAATTCATATAAAATCACATACTCGATGAAAAATCACGAAACTAGTTTTAAACGAAACTAAACTTTCGAGGTATCAATAGTAAGGAGTAATTAGACTTCTAACATGGTATGAGCATGCTATGAACAAGTTATTTCTCAGTAAACAAAAAATCTGACACAATGGTAAAAAGGGATTTAATTCAACAAGAGCACTTAATAAAATTGGGGAAAAACATGTCAACAGGTTCTGACATCATGTAATATGTACAGTAAAAGTGTCATGTCACGAAATTAAGTATACACAAGGATTTAAGGAGAACATGAGAGGTCGGGTTCATGTTCTTAACAGAACTTTGGGCATGAAATACTCGTAAATGGCATGATAGAAATTGGGGAAAACAAGGAGCTTTCGAAGCTGGGATCATGGACTATCTAGGGTCGAGTTTAATTTATTTTTGCTTGAGAGATTGCCTACCTTTGAGTGCTTTAGTTCCTAGGGTATGAACACAAAGAACAAGACTTCCAAAGCTCCTTCTTCACGATCTCCTCGTCCAAGAGCCTCCTTCCCACGTCCAAAAGACTTCAGAGGCACATTAGGGTCAGCTAGGGACGAGCTTGAGATGTATTTGTATGTTTAGGGTTAACAAATCACCTAAAACTCTTACTCTTCCTTCAACTCCGAATTTTCATAATTATCTGGTCTTTTTCCGGGCATTTATCTCTCTTATTGGCTTGGGGTGGCTCTAAATCCGTGGCCAACTAGTTAGGATAGTGTTAGGACTCTATTTAGGATATTTATGAGCCACAATAGTGATTATCTAGACCCTTTTTTTGATTATTAATAATTTAGGTGCGAATTTAGACCTATTTATGTCAAATCCATCATTGGAATTTTGCTTTGTGGCCCAATAACTCATGTTTGAACTATAATTATAGCCTAAAATTTGTTTTTACTTAATGGGTTTTAATTTATTCACAATTCTTTTAATCTAAATTTATTTATCTCAATTTAAAAATTGAGAGTTGCTGCACCATTTCAGAGCAGATCTTAAACGGAGTGAGTCACCCGTTTCTGCGTCCACTTCATTTATTATCCAGATAATATCCGTATCCAAAATCCGTTCTGTTGGATATCTGTTAAACAGATAATATCTGCTTATTCAGATATGAATATGAATCGGATTCGAAATCCGGATCCGTTTACAGCCCTAGTAATGGGCATAGTTTATATTTAAGATACTTTGTTAGTCCAATATACTTCGTTAGTATAATGTACTACTTGTAATGTGTCAAGTTCTTAATATTAACATACTTCATTAATGTGACATCTCACTTTTCTTGTCATGAGCATAGTTCTTATGTTAACATACTTTGTTAATCCAACGTATATTGTTAATGTATGTTTCCACTATACTTACAATTATAGTAAACACTACTATATTTCTATAGTACAATGATAAGTCATTAGGGTTAGAGACTAGCAAGTACAACTTTGTGTGGACAACTTTTATTTCATAATCGTGTAGAGTTATTTTAAGAAAATAATTGTTTAATTTATTTTACATAATAAGCAACTAATGTCACATGACACATTTATTGGTAATATTGATAGTAAACACTCCTATGTTTCTATGGTACAATGATAACTCCTTAGGGTAGGAGACTAGTAAGCACAACTTTGTGCTAACAATTTTTATTTCATAATCATGCAGAGTTATTTTCAGAAAATAATTGTCTAGTTTGTTTTACATAATAAGCAAGTAATATCACATGACATACATATTGGTAATATTGATAGTGAACACTCTTATATTTCCATAGCACAATGATAAATTGTTAGGGTAGGAGACTAACGAGTACACCTTTGTGCTAATAATTCTTATTTCATAATCATATAGAGTTATTTTAAGAAAATAATTGTCTAATTCATTTTACATATAAGCAAGTAATGTAGCATGAAACATTATTGATAATATTGATAGTGAACTCCTATGTTTCTATAGTACAATGATAAGTCCTTAGAGTAGAAGATTAGTGAGCACAACTTTGTGCTAATAATTTTTATTTCATAATCGTGTAGAGTTATTTTTAAAAATATTTTGTCTAGTTTATTTTACATAATAAGAAAGTAATGCCACATGACACATATATTGGTAATATTGATAATGAACACTCTTATATTTTTATAGCACAATGATAAGTCGTCAGGGTAGGAGACTCGCGTGCACAACTTTGTGCTAACAATTTTTATTTCATAATCATGTAGAGTTATTTTTAAAAAATAATTATCCAATTTGTTTAACATAATAAGTAAGTAATGTCACATGACGCATTTATTGGTAATATTGATAGTGAAAACTCTTATACTTCTATAATACAATGAAGATTTTATAATGAGTCCACATTAACATATCTATATGTTCACAAATACATCTATAAGCACACTAACTTATGAATATATGCACTAGCATATCTATAAGTGCATATAAAAAAGGTAAGTGATACAGAGTCTATGTTGGAGAAATGCATTATATCTAAGTGAAACAGAATATATATTAGTGAAAGAAGAATGTTAGTGAAATGAACTTTGTATGTGAGTGAAACGGAGTGTATGTTAGGGAAATACAGTATATATACGTGAAACTTAGTATATGTTAGAGACATATAAGATTATTAGTGAAATGTATTTTGTGTAATGAATTTTAATGTATGAGTATAATAGAGTATATATTAGTGATATGCATTATATATAAGTGAAACAAAATATATGTTAGTGACAAATAAGACTTTAGTGAATGGAGTTTACGTAGTGAGTTTTCTTGTGAGTGAGTGAAACAAATTATATGTTAGTAAAATGCGTTATATGTTTGTAAAACGGTGTATATGTTGGTGAAAGATATACTATTAGAGAAATGAAATTTATGTGGTCAAATTTATTGTATGTGAGTAAAGCATAGTATATTTTAGTGAAATATCATATATGTCAGTGAAACAGAGTATAATGAGTATGCACTAACATACTGATAATATTGATAGTGAAATATAAGAGTACTCACTAGTCTCCTATCCTAAAGACTTATCATTGTACTATAGAAATATATGAGTATTCATTATCAATATACCAATAAATGTGTCATGTGGACATTAGTTACTTATTATGTAAAACTAGACAGTTATTTTCTTAAAATAACTCTATACGATTATGAAATAAAAATTGTTATCACAAAGTTGTGCTCGCTAGTCTCCAACCATAATGACTTACTGTAACGCCCCGACGCGGAATATCAGAGCGGTAATATAGTTATTTAAATAATATTGAGCGATAAATAGACATCATCAAACCATTGCACAATTGGAATAATGCCAAATAAAATTCAACCTCATTAATAATTCATCAATCAACTATTACATTCGCTAATCAGAGCTAAACTAGGGCCCAGAGTACTTTATTCAAATCTAAACTATTACAAATTGACTGACTCATAAACCAACTAACTAACTAAAAAGCACGGGTTGTCGAAAAGCTGGTCACTCCTGAACGTCCTCATTCCCTTCCTTGTGAGTGTGGTAGTCCCCATCAGACTCACCTGAAACACATGAAATAAATAGCGCAGGATGAGCGATAAACGCCCAGTAGGACTTAATATCTCATATAAACAGGCATGCTTTTAGTGATTAATATCTTATAAGGCAGAATGACTAGAGAGTATAGTCAGGTATAGTCAAGAGAGTAATGTCACATGATAATGAAGAATAATAGCACTTTTCAAGAGAGAATAGCATAACTAGTATGATAATGGATTGGCCATGTAACAAAATAGCATGTAACGATTGCACAAAGGTGCACTAGAAAAGATAGCACTTTTGGTCGAGTTTCATGTCAACCCAAAGAACACAGTATAGTGATTGATTGATTGTCATAGATTAAATCTTGATAGTATAAATAGCACTGGATGTATGCCAACATCCTGATCATTGAACTCCCATGGGCAAATAGCACTTTTTAGGCACACCTCCCAGGACCAGATCGGGCCCTATTGTCTGGCATTAGTTATGTTTCTTATCTTAGACAATCAATTGTATGGCCAAATAGAGTACCAAGAATAGATGAGAGTAATTGACACAATAGACGATATCGTAGAGAGAATGTGAACATATGAGAGTATAGAGATAGTAGATGAGATAGGACATATTCGTAAAACATCGATAAACAGGCGATAAGTTGTAACGACCCGAGAACCCGACCCTCGGCCCACGCCGAGGACCCGATTTTCGCGGTCGCCGCCCAGGGACAAGGGGACCCGGAAGGGCTATAACACGCGTCTGACAGGATATGTAACGGAGGTAAACGTCAACTGCTAAGCTAGAAGCGTCACAAGCGGAGACAGGAAAGTAAAGCGAGACCGCTGCATAACGCTCTAAGTATAGTCCCAACGCACGCACACTAGTACAAGTAAGGAAAGGGGAGAGACAAGTCCCTTAGGGGCATACCCCGAGGGTGACGTACACTGAGAGGGGGAACCACTGCTAGCCGGGGACCAAGACTACCGCCCCGTCTCCTCCGCCCGACGCGCGCCCTGCGCCTGCTGGGAAGACTCACCTGGAAAACAGAGGGATGAGCTTCACAACAGAAGCTCAGTAGGGACTACCAATCTCCTACTGGCTCTAAATAGGCAGAGGAACATTACAACTGTTAATAAAGGAAAGACGGAAATTTATATCTTTCTACCTACAAAAGAAGTGCGGAAGCGAAGCTAAAGCTAACACGGTACGGAAAGTACTCTCGGTCGGAAACTCCGTACGACTGCTCGTCGTGACCACCACACGGCTAGTAAAAACAGAAGGAGGGGACTCCGCCTGGACAGAGAACACTAGCTATGGAAAGCACCACCACTAGTCAAACGGTCAAGTGCGTCCACCGACATCTTATCCTCGACCCGGGTCCTGACCTCACGTCTCGTCAGAGCAAGGTAGGACACAAGGAACACAACAGTAACCGCCGTAGTCTGGCCGGACTACGGTCCACGCCTGACCTCTCCAAACGGTTCCGGGGCCGTAAGGAGCGAGGCAGTGAGAGAAGGACTGGCTGGCCTGCGCTGGGTAGAACTCCAACTGTCCTCGGCGTCCCAGACCAACCACGAGAGCTCTGCAGCGACTCACACGCCACTGTCCTACCACCGTTTTCCCCTCAGCTCCAAAGTCCACCTAGGTGGCTGCCAACTCGAGCACACTCGTAGCCCGGAGTACTCCCTCAACAGGCTCCCGAGGACGGGGGTCCCAGGTAACGGTAACAACCTCTCGCACGGGACAAGCCCTCAAGTGCCGCGCACCGGGCGAACGACTAGTGTGAGACCGTACTAGGGAACTAGCACAGGTGCCACGGGTACAGTAAAGCGAAAACGGAAGCGGCGGAAGCACAACCTGCCTTGGACTGAGAAGGCGACATAGGGCCGTCGCCTTCTCAACGACATAGGCCATGTCGCCTTCTGAATGCGACATAGCCCCTGTCGCATTCTGAATGCGACATAGGGCCTGTCACCTTCAGAGGTGACATAGGCCCTGTCGCTTTACCAGTTAGAAGGTGACACAGGGTATGTCGCTTCAGGCCAGTCGGGGGTTCCGGAGATTCTTCTTCCGG
>CM024756.1:137386503-137479963 GCA_014218235.1 Colocasia esculenta
ATGCATGTGCATATTTCCTTTCATTATTTCGTTTATGTTCCTATCTTTGATTAGACATTATCCCCTTGACCAGATCTCAAGAAAGGTATATCCTTAGGCAAGGGGCAAGGGGATAAAATAGATCTACACTAACTTTTTCCTTTAAGTGTTGTGGATGTAGGAACCAAAGTACAAAGGCACACCATTCAAGCACAAATAACAAAAGTCCACAAAAGTCCACTATAAAGGGTGAGAGTTTGTACATATCGTGACAGGGGCATACCCCTGGTGGTACAACTAGAGCCTTGCTCCTCACTCCTCTCTCCTCTCTCCCTCGCTAGGCCTCTGCCTACGCGAGCTGCTCACCTCCTCCTCCTCCCTCTCCCGACGTCAGTCCAGGATAGGAGGTCTCGACGCCGTCGACGCCTCTGGTCGCTGTCCCCCTCCTCGTCCCATGGACGGGTCTCCCAATGACACAATGCCATCAAGAGATCTGACACCGACCGGTCCTGATGATCAGTCTGTTCCCCATGTAATTTTAATAATTACATATGTATTTTGGTGATTAACAAAACTAAACTAGATTTTATCAATAATATCTAATGAATATTTCATAAGTCTTAAGTACATAAAAAATACCAAGGTCAAACAGCCAATAAGGTATGCATTACTTCTCTAAAGCCTTAATCTTTTCAACATGATATTTCTCAGAGTCCATATCGATTTCTGTTGAAGATCATAACGATTTCTTTGTAAGTATAACGATTCTAATCATCGCAACGATTTCTTTAGAAAGCGTAACGACTTGCCTGTCATAACGATTCTATAAGTCATCGCACGATTTCTTTAGAAAGTGTAATGACTTGCCTGTCATAACGATTCTATAAGTCATCGCAACGATTTCTTTAGAAAGCGTAACGACTTGCTTGTCATAACGATTCTATAAGTCATCGCAACGATTTCTTTAGAAAGCGTAACGATTTGCTTTCTATAACGATTCGATAAGTGTTTCACAACCATTTCTTCAGTAAACACAACGATTTGCTTTCTATAACGATTTGTTAAGTGTTTCACAACGATTTCTTCAGTGAACACAACGATTTGCTTTCTATAATGATTCGATAAGTGTTTCACAACGATTTCTTCAGTAAACACAACGATTTGCTTTCTATAACAATTTGTTAAGTGTTCACAACGATTTCTTCAGTAACACAACGATTTGCCTTTCTATAACGATTCGATAAGTGTTTCACAACGATTTCTTCAGTGAACACAACAATTGCTTTCTATAACGATTCGATAAGTGTTTCACAACGATTTCTTCAGTAAACACAACGATTTGCTTTCTATAACGATGGTTAAGTGTTTCACAATAATTTCTTCAGTGAACACAACGATTTGCTTTCTATAATGATTCGATAAGTGTCACAATGATTTCTTCAGTAAATACAACGATTTGCTTTCTATAACATTTGTTAAGTGTTTCACAACGATTTCTTCAGTAAACACAACGATTTGCTTTCTATAACGATTCGATAAGTGTTTCACAACGATTTCTTCAGTGAACACAACAATTTGCTTTCTATAACGATTCGATAAGTGTTTCACAACGATTTCTTCAGTAAACACAACGATTTGCTTTCTATAACGATTTGTTAAGTGTTTCACAATGATTTCTTCAGTGAACACAACGATTTGCTTTCTATAACGATTCGATAAGTGTTTCACACGATTTCTTCAGTAAACACAACGATTTGCTATATCTCATATCGACTTGGTTAATCTGACTTATTCATAACGATTTCATAAGTCATATAGCCATCGATTTCATATCTAATATCGACTTGATATCTTATTCATCTTAAAAGCGTTGACTAGTCAAAGTCCAAGTAGATATCTCTCTGACGCTTCTGCATTTATGACATCTGAACGTATATCTGCATGCATGCAGACGATATCGTCCATTATCGTGCTTTCTCTGATTACGTCTTTTAGACCTAGCTATTGGCATTACTATTTTCATGTTTATTGCTACTAACGTTGACTGACATCAGAGACAGCTTAGCTGTCTGCTATTTGAAATTAACATTTGTGCAGACCTCTGATCTAGCTCCACGTTACAAAATAGAAGCCAAAGGATATCTCTGAAGATCTCATCTCTTTGCGTGCTCAAGTGATCAAAGACTGTTGACTGGAAGCTTCCAAGACTCCAGGTGTCATTCAGTCTAACGATTACTCAAGAAAGAGAGACAACGGTACTTCAAAGGCGAATTTCAAAAGAAGATATGAATACAAGACAGAAGAGAAGATCAAGGATATACGAAGCTGAGAAAACTCGTTCAATCCATCAAAACTCTTCTGCTAGAATTCTAAGAGCCAACAAGTTCATTCCTTCTCGTGTTGCTTTGCTCTCCACTCTAATTGAAAATCTTGAGAGAGCTTGTGTAGTTCTGAGAGTGTGCTTAGCTTAGATTCTTTGCTCTCAGTGCTAGTGCTTCAGATCTTACTTTTAAAAGCTTGATCTAGGGGCTTGAATTTCATTCAATTCTCTTTGAGGAGTTTTTCCCTCGGTTGTGAAGGAAGACCTGGTGGCATCAGGGTGTTGTTCCCTTCGGTTGTGAAGGAAGACCTGGTGGCATCCAGGGTGTTGTTCCCTTTGGTGTGAAGGAAGACCTGGTGGCATCCAGGGTGTTGTTTCCCTTCAGTTGTGAAGGAAGACCTGGTGGGGTATCCAGGGTGTTGTTGTTCCCTTCGGTGTGTGAAGGAAGACCAGCTGAGCTGGGTGCTTGTTGCGTCCTTAGGGGGACTGTACCCTAGTTAGTGAAATCCTGAGTTGTTGCTCAGGGACTGGACGTAGGACTCCTAAGGAAAGGAGGTCCGAACCAGGATAATCCTTGTGTTGTGTGATTGTCTTCTTTGTGTGTTTGATATTTAAACTAACAGTCACTAACCTCCTTCGAAGAACGTTTGTGTGAATGTTTTTAGTTACAGATCTTCTAGATTATTTTTAAAAAGACCCATTCACCCCCCCTCTGGGCTCGTCACTGGGCAACAAGTGGTATCAGAGCAAGTCTCTTCGACAAAGAAAGGATCCAACGATCTGAAGAGTAAAGATCCATGGCAGCCCAAAGTCACAACGAAGGTCAGTCTGTCAACCGACCACCATTTTCGATGGAGAAGATTACACATATTGGAAAACCAGAATGGAGTATTTTCTGCAAGGCCACGATTATCAGATTTGGTCCATAATAGAAGAGGTGATCTCCTGGTCACAAATGAGAAAGCTCAATGGACAGATGATGACAGAAAGAAGATCTCCTTGAATTGCAAAGCAAAGAGCATCTTATGCTGTGCTCTAAGTAAGAAGGAGTTCAATAGAGTTTCAGCCTGCAAATCCTCAATGGAAATGTGGAAAAGCTCAGGATCACATATGAAGGCACAGACAAGGTAAGGAAACAAGAATCGACATTCTTGTCACTCAGTATGAGAGATTTCAGATGCAATCAGGTGAATCCATAACTCAAATGTCCAGTCGGTTCACTGACATCACAAATGGACTAGCTGGTCTGGGGAAAACCTATGAGATTGGAGACATGGTGAGGAAAATACTTAGATCCTTACCGTCCTCATGCCCCAAAGGTCACAGCAATAGAAGAAGCTAATGACCTGAAGAGAATGTCAGTAGAAAAGCTCATTGGGTCCCTCATGGCCCATGAGATCAACATGGAAAGGCTAGGAGAGTCCTCTAGCAGAAAGAAGCACTCCAACGCCTTAAAAGCTGAAGAAGATTCACCAGAAGCAAGTTCAGATGAGAGTGAAAGTGATGTGGACAGCGAGAATGAGGAAGCAATGCTATCTAGAAGATTGCAGCGGATTTTGGCTAAGAAGAAGTTCCAATCTGGTAGAAGGCACTTCAAAAGGAATAAGGACTTCAAGAAGCCAGATGGAAAAGAGATGAAGAAAGGAGAACCCATCTGCTATGAATGTAAGAAGCCAGGACACATTAAAGCTGAGTGTCCAAAATTCAAGAAGCCGAAGTTCGGAAAGAAAGAGAGCTCCAAGAAGTTCAGAAGGTACAAGAGAAGGCGATGGCAGCAGCATGGGGAACAGTAGTGACTCAGACAGTGAGTCAAGCTCCTGCAGTGATGAAGAAGCCAATCTGGCGTTCATGGCCAATATTGATGAAAAGGTAACATCTGACTCCTCTTTCGATTCATGTAATGATTCTGATTCAGATAACTTAGAGGAAGCATTCAATGAACTTATGATAATACAAAGATTAACTAAATTATTAAAAGCTAGTAAGAAAAATAATACATGTTTAGAAAACACTAATTCTGATTTGAAAACAGAAAATGAAGAATTAGAAAAATAAATAACTGAACTTAAAAGAAAATGAATTATTATGTGAAGACTTAAAAGATAAAAATAAACAAATAATGGAATTAGTAAATAGGAAAATGTAGATAAACTAAGAACTGAAATCAAAACTCTAACAGAAGAAAATATAAATTTATCTAGCACGTTAGAAAAATTCACAATGGTAAAACTCCCTCATATTAAGAGGTGCTAGAAGATCAGGTAAAGAAAAATAGATTAGGATATACACCCCAGATAATAAAGAAACCATAGTTTATCCTAAACATATCCAACACCAAATTTGTACCTGAATAAATATAGCATACAAAGCTGATTTCAAATATATAGAAAAGTAACCAAATTATCCTGCTGTAGTCACTGCAACAAGTTAGGACATATCATAACGACATGCCCAACAAGACATATGAAATGGATAATAAAAAGTAAAATCAATGATACTAACCCATCAGGACCCAAAAGAATTTGGGTACCTAAAACATGATGTTTTATTTCAGTTAACCCTCGAGCATCCAAATGGTATTTGATAGTGGGTGCTCAAGGCACATGTCAGGAACCAGAAGTTATTCTCTCATCTCCAAGCTGAAGAAGGAACAGTCACTTATGGAGAAAATGGGAAAAACAGTGATAGGCAGTGGCTCTGTGAATAACAAAGGAAAACAGTCATAGAAGATGTGTTATTAGTCAAGGGATTGAAGCACAATCTCATTAGCATCAGCCAGCTGTGACAGAGGCCATCAGATCAGTTTCAGGAGTCAAAGTGCAGCATACTGAAGGATGGAGCAGTCATCTTTGAAGCTAATAGAGAAAAGAATTTGTATGTGCTCTATCTTGAGGAACTCAAGGAACAACGTCTATCTGGCAGAAATAAGGATAAATCTATTGAATTATGGCACGACGACTAGGTCATTGCAGCATAGATGGCATGAGAAATTGCTGAAGAAGAATCTTGTGGAAGGTCTACCTAAGGTCAATGCAAAAATGATGGTGTCTGTAGACCTTGTGCTAAGGGAAAGCACACCAAGAGCTCCTTCAAGTCAAAGACGGTGGTGACCACCTCAAAACCCTTAGAGCTCCTTCATATGGATCTATTTGGGCTAATGAGGACTACCAGTCTGGAGGAAAGAACTTGGATTTCTCATAGTCGATGACTACTCAAGATCACATGGGTATCATTCCTAGAGCATAAAGATGACACTTTCGAAAACTTTGTCAGTTTCAGCAAGAAAGTCCAGAAAGATCAGAAGTTCAGCATTGTGTCTATCCGATCAGATCATGGTGGAATTTCAGAATGAAAAGTTTGCTAGATTCTGTGATATCGGGAATTGAGCATAATTTCTCAGCACCAAGACACCACAGCAAAATGGTATCGCTGAGAGAATAATAGAACCCTATTGGATATGGCAAGACTATGCTCTCAGAATATGATCTGCCAAGATACTTCTGGGCTGAAGCAGTCAACACAGCAAGCTACATTATCAACCGAGTAATGATCAGGCCAATCCTGAAGAAGACTGCATATGAACTGTTCAAAGGGAAGAAGCCAAAGATCAGCCACTTCAGGACTTTTGATGTCCTTGTTTCATCCACAACAATGGAAAAAGGGACATTGGTAAGCTGGATGCCAAATCAGATGAAGGCATCTTCATGGGTACACCTCTAAACTCAAAGGCTATAGAGTATTTAATAAACGCACTTTATAATTGACAGTTTGTACATATTATTTTTGATGAAACTAACCCTTCCTTGATAAAGGAAGAAGATAGTGATAATGATAAAAATGAGCTGTCAAGAAACTAAAGAATACATCAATTGAGGACAAGGATGATCCACCTCTGAAGACATGCAACAAAAGGAAATCACACATGAAAATCTTCCAAAGGAATGGAGACACAAGAAGATCACCCACTCGAAAATATTATTGGTGATCCATCTGTAGGGGTAAGAACAAGAGGTAATGTAATTCCCTGTGATTACCTAGCATTTGTTTCTCAAATAGAGCCGAGGAAGTCAATGAAGCTCTTTGTGATGAATCTTGGATATTAGCCATGCAAGATGAACTAAATCAGTTCAAGAGAAACCAAGTATGGTCACTTGTTCCTAGACCATCAGACCATCCAGTCATTGGCACCAAATGGGTGTTCAGAAATAAATTGATGAAACTGGTGTAATCTTAAGAAACAAGGCCAGTTGGTAGCTCAAGGCTATTCTCAAGAGGAAGGCATAGATTTCGATGAAACCTATGCACCTGTGGCTAGACTTGAGGCCATTAGAATATTATTAGCATATACATCAGCATTAGACTTAAACTATTTCAAATGGATGTAAATCTGCATTCTTAAATGGTTTTATAAAAGAGAAGTTTATGTTGAACAACCCCCGGTTTTGATGACACAGAATTTCCTAATCATTTTTTCAAACTTCACAAGGCATTATATGGTTTAAAGCAAGCACCTAGAGCCTGGTATGAAAGGCTTAGTTCTTTTCTTTTAAATCATGGTTTCAGTAGAGGTCAAGTAGATAGTACTCTTTTCATAAAGTCAAAGGTCAACACATTCTACTAGTTCAAATTTATGTAGATGATATTATTTTTGGTTCTACTGATGAATCCCTTTGCAAGTACTTTGAAAAGTTGATGCAGGGAGAATTTGAAATGAGCATGATGGGAAACTTAATTATTTCCTTGGACTACAATCAAACAAGGAAGGAAGGAACTCACATCTGTCAAGCAAAGTACACAAAAGAACTCTTGAAGAAATTTGGATTCGATAATGCCAACCACTCTCAACACCAATGAGTACATCAAAAAGGATGGACAGTGATAAAGATGGTAAGAAAGTAGATCAAAAGATCTACAGAGGTATGATTGGGTCATTACTTTACTAACAGCTAGTAGACCCGATTTCTATTTAGTGTATGCATGTGTGCTAGGTATCAGGCCGATCCTAGAGAATCACATTTAATTTCTGTGAAAAGAATATTTAGATATTTAGCAGAACTCATGACTTAGGTCTGTGGTATCCAAAATGTTGTGAAATAACTTAGTAGGTTATTCTGATGCTGACTATGCTGGATGCAAATTAGATAGAAAAGCACCAGTGGTTGTTGTCAATTTCTTGCAGGATGTTTGATATCTTGGTCTTCAAAGAAACAAAATTCAGTGGCACTATCTACAGCTGAAGCTGAATACGTAGCTGCTGGAAGTTGTTATACACAACTCTTATGGATAAAGCAACAACTTGAGATTTCGGATTAAACATCAAATCCATCCCATTGTTGTGTGACAACACCAGTGCCATTAATCTCACCAAGAATCCAGTTCAACATTCAAGACCAAGCATATTGAGGTTAGATATCATTTTATTCGTGATCATGTAGCAAATGGTAATATTGAAATATCTTTTATTGATACAAATGGTCAGTTAGCAGACATTTTCACAAAAGCCTTACCCGAGGAGAGATTCATATCTCTTAGAAGGGAAATAGCATGTGCAATTTGTGAGAAAGGTTCTGTTTAAAACTGGCACATTAAATTTCAGAATTAAGTAGTTTTTCCCTCCATGGCTTTAAGCAAAAGAATTCAAATTATCCTTTGTAACCGCTCTCTCATTGAAGTCGGTTTGAATAGTCAAACTCTTTTGTCTTCTTCTGCCGCCTTTTGGCGCCTCACTTTCCACAACGCATTATTTATTCCTAAAAATTGAATGAGATAACGATTCATATCTCGTCTTCAACCTTTTTCCCTCTTTCGTCTGGACGCTCAAGCCGATGCCCTAGCGATTTCGACATCGACTCTCTGCTAGTTTTTGAAGCTTCTCTCCTCTTCCGCGAAATTTCTTGAGGGATCTCTCTCCTCCTTCCTTCTCAATCCTCCAGAAAACCTCCACACTTGATTCCATGGCCACATCAGCCGTTTCCGGGAGTTTGGGTGGCTATAGTGTCGAGTTCCTCACTCCTGAGCAGCAGGAGAGGTTCAAGTTCGTGAAGACCAAGTGTGCGGGAACAAGGCAGTGGACGTTGCTGATCTTGAAAAGATGGTATGCACAGTGTTGTTGAAGCTTTGATCAGGATGCAATGGATGGGAGTGACAACTTTCTCTGTGAGGTAAGTTATCCAGACCTCGTGAAGGCCTTCTATGTATGCTTGAAGACTCAAGAAGATGGGTCCCTGGTCTCATATGTCATGGAACCCATTAGATTAAGAGATAGTGAGCTATTGCATGAGTTGTTTGAAGTAACAACATCAGGGCACAGTGGGGTTCACTCCGTGAACGCCCAGGTCAAGGTTCTTGGCATTGTAGGGCCTGGATACAATTAAGAGATGAAATTGGACATCAACCAACTGAATGCGTTCAACCGCCTCCTTCACTTCATAGTGTGTCAGATTTTGGTTCCAAGAAGCGCCACATTCTCCACCTGTACAAAGGCAGATTCTGACATGATGTATTGGGCCATACAGAACAAGGAAATCAACATGGCCGCAGTGATGTTGGAAAGAATGACTCTTGCCAGAGATCAGATTTGGGACACAAAAACCAAGCTCAATGTTTCCTTGCCGTATGCACATCTGCTCACCAAGTTTTCAAACACTTTGGTATTGATCTGGCAGGAGCAGTTGTTGAGAAATGGGCCAATCAATTAGGTCCAGAAATCTCAAGAAAAGTGGTTTTTCAGTTATAGATGGTGTTTGGTCTAAGACCACAGTGGCCGAGGGAGAGGCCATCATAGGATATTCCTGATGTTCAGGAAGAAGCAGCAGAACCAGCAGCAGAGCAACCAACAGCATCCAAGCAGCAGTAGAACAGAGAATAGAGATTGAGCCAGCAGTACCTTCACTTCCAGCAGAATTAGTAGCAGAAACAGAAGCAGCAGTTGAGGCTGTAGGGTCACCTCTTGTCCAAATAGTTTCTCAATCTCCAGAAGGACCTGTAGAAGAAGCAGTGGAAGGTGCAGCAGATAATCTGCCCACCTCCATTATTGCCTCCATTCTCAGAGATGTAGTAGATTCAGTTCTCACCACTCCAGTCACCTCAGAGACTAGTGGAATTGCAAAAGAAGTTGTGGCATCAGGCCACATTGAGGAATCAGTGGCAGCAACAGTTCAAGAGGAGCAGTCCAGTGCTCCAACAAATGTTGTTTTGGAAGATGCTCCCATTCAGGGGAGCAAGAATTAATGGAAAAAGATGCTCCTGCTCAGTGGGAGCAATCCAAGGTCAAGCAGAAGAAGCAACTCACCATGATGAGCCAATGGGTGATGTTCCAGTTGATGAAGACCTACCTCGTGATCAGGATGATGTCAAGAAGGGGAGACATCCAGCTCCTCTAATTCAGATGATGATCAGCCTCCTCCAGTTTCAGAGGCTAGGCAAAAAGGGAAAGAAGTAGAATCCAGAGTCCCATTGTTAGCAGACACTCCTTTTGAAAGGCAGTGAAGCAGAAAATTGTGATTAATTTGAAGCCTGTGATTGAGAGGCTTGATGCTCAAGTCACAATCATGTGCTCTCTCCAATCAGATGTTAATTCAATCTTCATGAGCCAAGCATAAGCTACAAGGGAAATTTCCAACATAAGAAATGCCATGAATGGTTTAACCAGGAAATGGGCACCATGAAAATTTACTGGGAAATTCTCAAGGTGGTTGGAGCTCAAATTTCTCCTCCTCCACCTCCTGCAGCCCAGGTTCCGGAGTCAGGACCTTCAGTTCAAGAGGCAGGGCCAACAGGGCCAGAAGCAGCAGCAGCACCAGTAGAGGCAGCAGTAAATGTGCAAGGGCCATCTGGGTCAGCTATCAGGTTGAAGGGCCTCCAGGGCCATCTGAGCAAGGGTCAGGGCCAGTGGAGTGTGAATCAGTGCAGGAAGAGGCTGAAGAAGAGTCCTTGGCAACCAAGCCCCCCAGCTCCCTCTTCTCCCTCTCACACACCTATTCCTCCAACTCCACCATCAGCTCCTCCTACTCCACAAACATTCAAGAAGCCTCAATCCAGACCAATTTCCTCTCCCACTCCATTTCCTCCTCATTTCCCTCCTCTCTCCTTCCTCCTCCATTTTTGACGTCCCTCCAGCATCCTCAGCTGGAGCCTCCTCCTCCTCCTCCTCTGGTCCCCTCCCTTGGACTAGTTGATGACCTCCCAACTACTTCACATTCTTTTCTTCATCCTCCTCCCCACCCTCTTTCATCACTATCATACCTGAAAGAGCCCAACTTAACTCTCCCTTTATGGAAAAGATAAAGGATGAGATTGAGGAAGGGATCCTCAGTCTGTGTTGAAGGTTGGAGAACATGTCCATAGGCAGACTCTTCCAGTCCTGCCCCCAAGAAGAGGAAACTTACTTCTACTTCCTCCATTTCCTCTGAACCTAAATACCCACCTTTGTGGTTTTCTCTCACAATAGACAACAAACATAATCCACTGTACAGAGAATATCTCTCAAAGGTTGTTCTTGCAACTATCATTAACATTCCCTTTCTTAATCTCACAGATCATTTGCACACCATTCTACCCTACACTTCTCTCACAAAATCAGAAAAATCCAGAATATTCTCTCTTTCCCACTCCAAATCAGAAGACCAATGGGGCAAAGGTCACAAGGATCTCTTCAAGAATTTATTCTTGCCAAATCTACTAGATTCCCTCCAAGGGACCACTCCCTGACCTTATCAGAATGGTTCAGGATATATCATGAGAACTTTGGGCACCCTACATTCAAAAGGAAATCAAATGATCAGACATTTCATGCTATTCAACAATTACAGATATGTCCATAGACTTCCAGAGGTTCAGCTTAGCCAATTCAGAAAGCCATTTCAGCTCTGTCTCCGGATATCTCACATACTTCAGATGTTCAGTAGATTTTGCTACCCTCCAAGTGCCTTAAGAGATAGCCCTTCCTCAAATCCATTTTCTAGTTATGAATCCTCTGTAGGATCCATCATCTTTGAGCATTTTTCCAGAGTAATGGGCAGAATTAGAGTATAGAAAGGCTGCCTGGTTGCTTTTCCTAGATTCCTATTTAGGGAATATCACCAGGGGCATGTAAGTGCTGAAGTTCTAGGCCCCATTCTGTCTGAATGTGAAAGGCTGACATCCTCAGAATTGTCTAAGTTCTACCCTTTTCAGCTCACAGTTGTCTGCACTCAATGAAGCTCAGGCCAGGGAAGGCAAACCAGCCATCTCTCCAGCTACTTTCTTGGATATGAATTCTATACATCTTGTTAATGACCGTTTCAAAGTCTGGGAGGAAAGATACAAAGTATATGTAGCTCTTCATAAAGCTCTCAGAGATAATCACAATCACTATCCTGTGTCCATGGATCAGTTTCTTACCTGTGCCAGCTTTGGGACTCGTCATTTCCTAAAGATGACTATGGACAAAATGCTTATGTGATCTTCTCTACAAGCACCTAGATCTTCATCTCAAAAGGATGGCTTCCTCCATGGGACCAACCTACTCTTTGTCTTTTGGAGTTTTTAAAACCTTTTTGAAGAGCAGGAAGCACAGGCATGGGAAACCATCTCCCATTTTGCCTCTCTTTTTCTCCTGCCTTCTATTTACCTGTACCTCCGCAAAGTTAATGAAATCTCCTTCTTTGTGTACTCCTATTTTCTTTCTCTCTTCTTTCTTTATCTCAGATTGTCTTTTTGCTCAATGACAAAAAGGGGAGAAAATTAGCATGTCTGAAATACATTCCAATATTTTTAAGAAGAAAATTAGCATGTCATATCTTCAGACTGATTTCAGATATTTTTCATCCATGCTCATTGTTCAGTTTTGTCATCACCAAAAAGGGAGATTGATGATCAGTCTGTCCTCATGTAATTTAATTAATTACATATGTATTTTGGTAATTAACAAAACTAAACTAGATTTTATCAATAATATCTAATGAATATTTCATAAGTCTTAAGTACAGAAAAAATACCAAGGTCAAACAAGCCAATAAAGTATGCATTACTTCTCTGAAGCCTTAATCTTTTCAACATGATATTTCTCAGAGTCCATATCGATTTCTGTTGAAGATCATAACAATTTCTTTGTAAGTATAACGATTCTATGTCATCGCAACGATTCTTTAGAAAGCCTAACGACTTTCCTGTAATAACGATTCTATAAGTCATCGCAATGATTTCTTTAGAAAGCGTAACGACTTGCCTGTCATAACGATTCTATAAGTCATCACAACGATTTCTTTAGAAAGCGTAACGACTTGCCTGTCATAACGATTCTATAAGTCATCGCAATGATTTATTTAGAAAGCGTAACGATTTGTTTTCTATAACGATTCGATAAGTTTTTCACAACGATTTCTTCAGTAAACCAACGATTTGCTTTCTATAACGATTTGTTAAGTGTTCACATGATTTCTTCAGTGAACACAACGATTTGCTTTCTATAACGATTCGATAAGTGTTTCACAACGATTTCTTCAGTAACACACAACGATTTGCTTCTATAACAATTGTTAAGTGATCCAACACGATTTCTTCAGTAACACAACGATTTGCTTTCTATAATGATTCGATAAGTGTTCACAACGATTTCTTCAGTGAACACAACGATTTCTTCAGTGAACACAACGATTTGCTTTCTATAACGATTCGATAAGTGTTTCACAACGATTTCTTCAGTAAATACAACGATTTGCTTTCTATAACGATTTGTTAAGTGTTTCACAACGATTTCTTTAGTGAACACAACGATTTACTTTCTATAACGATTCGATAAGTGTTTCACAACGATTTCTTCAGTAACACAACGATTTGCTATATCTCATAACGACTTGGTCAATCTGACTTATTCATAACGATTTCATAAGTCATATAGCCATCGATTTCATATCTAATATCGACTTGATATCTTATTCATCTTAAAAGCGTTGACTAGTCAAAGTCCACGTAGATATCTCTCTGACGCTTCTGCATTTATGAGATCTAAACGTATCTCTGCATGCATGCAGACGATATCGTCCATTATCGTGCTTTCTCTTATTACGTCTTTTGGACCTAGCTATTTGGCATTACTATTTTCATGTCTATTGCTACTAACGTTGACTGACATCAAAGACAGCTTAGCTGTCTGCTATTTGAGATTAACATTTGTGCAGACCTCTGATCTAGCTCCACGTTACAAAATAGAAGCCAAGGATATCTCTGAGATCTCATCTCTTTGCGTGCTCAAGTGATCAAAAGACTGTTGACTGGAAGCTTCCAAGACTCCAGGTGTCATTCAGTCTAACGACTACTCAAGAAAGAGAGACAACGTTACTTCAACGGGCAAATTTCAAAAGAAGATATAAATACAATACAGAAGAGAAGATCAAGGATATACCGAAGCTAAGAAAACTCATTCAAGCCATCAAAAATCTTATGTTAGAATTCTAAGAGCCAACAAGTTCATTCCTTCTCGTGTTGCTCTTTGCTCTCCACTCTGTAGTGAAAATCTTGAGAGAGCTTGTGTAGTTCTGAGTGTGCGCTTAGCTTAGATTCTTTGCTCTCAGTGCTAGTCGCTTCAGATCTTGCTTGTCAAAAGCTTGATCTAGGGGCTTGAATTTCATTCAATTCTCTTTGAGGAGTTTTTCCCTTCGGTTGTGAAGGAAGACCTGGTGGCATCCAGGGTGTTGTTTCCCTTCGGTTGTGAAGGAAGACCTGTGGCATCCAGGTGTTGTTTCCCTTCAGTTGCGAAGGAAGACCTGGTGGGATATCCAGGGTGTTGTTGTTCCTTCGGGTGTAAAGGAAGACCAGCTGAGCTGGGTGCTGTTGCGTCCTTAGGGACTGTACCCTAGTTAGTGAAATCCTGAGTGTTGCTCAGGGACTGGACGTAGGACTCCTAAGGAAAGGAGGTCCAACCAGGATAATCCTTGTGTTGTGTGATTGTCTTCTTTGTGTGTTTGATATTTAAACTAACAGTCACTAACCTCCTTCGAAGAACGTTTGTGTGAATGTTTTTAGTTACAGGTATCTTCTAGATTATCTTTTAAAAAAGACCCATTCACCCCCCCTCTAGGATCGTCAACTGGGCAACAGGTCCTCCCTGCCGCCTCCTGCTGGGCCTGTCGCTGCTGCTCCCGGTGCTTCCTCAGCACCCAGTTCTTCAAGAACTCCAAATCTGCGATGGCCTGCACTCGGTCCTCAATGGCCCGTACCCGGTCCGCCTCTGCCTGGCTCTGCCTCTCACTCACCTTGAGCATGCGACCCTCCATCTTTGACAGCTCCAGCCGTAGGCTCTCCACCTGCGCCTAGAGGGTTGCCACTCCTCCTCCCTGCCGCTGCATATAAAGGTGGCAAACATGTCAGGACAATCAAATCATGTGCAGAAAGGTGGTGGTTCAGAGTCTTACCTCTACCTCGAGCTCCTGGACCCTCGCCTGTGCCTGGTCCAGGGCCTCCTGAAGTCGGACCGCTAGGTCCCCTCTCACTGGCTGCGCAGACGAGCTCGCCTCGGCATCTTTGCTTGCTCGTACTCACGCTAGCTCCTCCTTCTACATCCACAAACCTTGGTCAGTGATCAATCAAGCCAATTTGAGATATAGTCAAGGTGGAGATGTTACTTACCAGTGTCCGTGTCTCGGCACGGAGTCTCTCCAGCTCAACTGCCTGCTCTGCCAGCCTTCCCTCTAGGAGGCGCACCTCCTGTGACTCCGGCATCTATCGTTTGCATATCAAGGTTAGAATCAAGTCACGCAATTTAAATGACCAAGGCTTAACGATGGAAATCCACGTACCGCTCGCCTGTCTAGTCGAAGTCGCCCAGCGTAGCGTGCCCGGTAGTCCTCTAGGTACGTTGAGCTGTCGGCGAGGTCCGTCTGTCGGAGCACCTGCTCGCCACCCTCTCGCCAATATGTGACTGTGCTCCCATGGTCCTTGCCCCAGTCTCGGTCCTCGGCGAAGAACCGTCGGCGAGAGTGCTGCTCTCTACCTAGAGAGGGTACCTCGACGACCGGCTGGTGCCAACCCAACGTCCGCGCGACCAGCTCCAGGTACAGGACCTCGCATGTCCCTAGGCACAGCAGGAGCAGGTGGCGGTCGAAGAGGGGTCGACCTGCCACCACCGCCTGGTGAGACGCGTCCGTCTCCCCCCGGTAAGGGGTCAAAACCACCTGCAAAAGAAGGAACACTGGTTAGTCACATTAAATGCAAATTGAAAGAGAGAAAGAAGGAGAGTTAAGCTTCATACCTGATCGTGGGGTAGTGTCTAGGGCAGCCCTCACGTCCTCCGCGCGCTGGTCCGTCACCCGCGGGTCCGGCGCCACCTCCACCGGCCATGATGGGAATCATGGCCTGGCTCCCCTCTCTCCGTACCCCGCGTCCCATGGGGAAGCGGGTATATCCCCAGATCTGCAAGAGAAGAATTGTCAGTCAGGCAGTTTATCAATTTAATTCAATGATGAGCATTTAAAGAGAATTCACATACCTGTAGAAAAGGGGAAGCCCCCGTGCTCTGAAACACCGCGAGCTACTGGGGAGGAGTGAGAAGAGGTGCCCCAACATCGCGGCACCCACGTGTACCGCCCTACCCGCTCCAGTCCAGCAGTAGCAGCACGAACTTGTAGTTCATCTGGGATGACTGCGTCGCGAAGAGGAGCCCCGAAAAGGTAGGTGACAAAAATCCGCACAGACCTCTCCTCGCTCCTGTCTCCTAGCTGGAGCGACCTCCGCACCCCAGTGTAGAACTCCTCGAGGGTCTCTAGAGGTCCTCTCCTCCGGCCTCTTAACCCCACTGCCTCTGACAATGATCCGAGCAGGATGCTCCGGATCGGTCTCCTCCTCCCGGCCACGAACTCTGGCCCCAGCAACTCTACTCTGTCATCATAGTAGTCACTCCTCTCCTGTTCTACTACCGGCTCTCCCTGAACAGGTAGTCCTGTCAGATACGCCACGTCCTCCAACGTGGGTATCATGTGACCCCAAGGCATGATGAATGCCTTGCAGTCCACCTCCCATCGCTCCCAGAGTGCCTCCAGGTACGCACATCCACGTGCAATGGCCGCACCGCTAGGAGGTGCCCAAACCCCATCCGGGCAATCCGGGTCTGCTGGGCCTCCGGTAGTGCCCGGTACCAGCCCAGCATAGGTCCCAAGTAACCCTGCTCCTCATCCTGCCCTTTCCCTGCATAGAACACACAGACAATAGGCGTTAGTATCTATTTCCCTTTAAACATAACTGGAGTCAAGGGTATGTCGTTTAACCAGAGTTAACGGCAGAGGTTTGGCCGTTAAGTTCAAAGGTTAACGTCCAGAGTATTGCCGCAAGTTCATCTTGACGGCAAGTCCCTGGACGTCAATAGGAACCCGACGTCAACTGATGTTGACGTTACGTTCCTGTTGAACCGAACGGTCTTTCCCTTGTTTCCCCTTCTATCCCACTTTCTACAAACACACATCCACAAGGCTTTTTGAGGTTCGAGTGGCCTACCTTGGGTCACCGTGGGTGTCTCTCGGCCGCCTCCGCCTCTGTTTCTTCCCCCTCTCCATCACCTGTCGTCTCTTCCCCCTCCGGCGGGTCGCCGCCGACCGCCGCCACCATTTCCTCCTCTGCCGCTGTGTCTTCCTCCTCCGCCATGTCCTCTGCCGCCGACCCCCTAATTTCTTCCTCCTCTTTCGTTTGACGATGGGTCCGGAGACTCATTCTCTTCCCTCTCGTCCTCATCCGAAGGGTCCAAAGATTCGAGAAGATGGAGGCAATTAGAGCAAAAGAGAAGGAACAAGGATTAGAGAGTGTGAGTGTGGGGAAAAGAGAAGAGTAGAAAGGGGCGTTCTTGGACGTTTGAGAGGTGAAATGGCGCCGACGACGCGTCAGTTGACAAAAAGCTGAGTTTTGCAATTGACGTCAAAGGGCTATCGCCTACTTATCGTTTGACATCACCAAGATGGCCGTTTACTTCTCTTGGCGGCCACATGGTGGCCGTCTATGTTTGGCCCCGAGGTACCCCTGTTAGACCTCGAAATCTGGTCAACATCCTTTATATGGACGTCGACTTTGAATTAGACGGCCATTGATCTGGACGTCTATATTCCGTCTGGCGGTTAGCGGCAATCCGTAGTCGTTTACCATATCTTGGCGTCCATCGATGTGGACGCCAACTGTTGCGCACTCAGTTCTCACAGAACACTACAATGAACACATTTGAAAGCCAATTTGACACAATTCAAGTCTCTCAAGCAATTCAATACCATTGAACACAATGCAAATCACTCTTTATTCATCTAGTTTGTGTTACTGATAATATCACGATTATCATAAATAATCATGCCATTTTGTTGATTGATACTGATTAATTCATAAAATTCTATTATAATGAACATAATTGATTAAATTCAATTATATGTTGTCTTTGCAGGTTAATGGGCGATTGAATGAAGTACTTAACGGCCAATGGACCAAGCAATCCAACATGGGCAAATCTGACATTTTCAGAATGTTGCAAAACCCTAGCCGCCTGCCTTTTTTTTTTCCTCTCTTCTTTCTATTTTTCCTAAGATTTCTCTCTATTTTTGAAAACCTCTCTTTTAGAGAGAGAGCTCTTTATTTAAACCCTCCCTCTCTCTCTCTTACTATTCTCTTTCTCACTTTTCTCTCTCCTTCTCACCACCGCAGCCCCATCGTCCTCTTCTTCTTTCTCTTCTTCTTCCTCTCCTTTTCTTCTTCTCTTCTTCCTCTCTTCCTGTCTCTCTCTCTCTCTCTCTTTCTCGTCTCGCACAGAAGTAGCACGCAGAGTAGCAGCAGCTGCACCCGCCCGCCAGCGCCCGCCCTTGCGCCTGCCGCGCCCGCCCGCGCGCCTGCCGCGCCCGCCGCCTGCCTGCCCCGCGCCCTCGCCACGCGCCTGCCCGCGGGAGCCCGTGCGCCCCGCCTGCTGCCTGCCGCGCCTGCCTCCACGCGGCCGCCCGCCCACAGCGCCCGCGCGCGCCCACGCGCCTGCGCGGCGTCGCCCTGCCGCGCGACCCCCGCCCCCACCCACGTTGCATGCATGCAACGTGGGCCGCGCCTTCTCTCTCCTCTCGGTGCCCTCTCTTCTCTCTCTCTCTCTCTCTCTCCTCTCTCGCCTCCTCTCTCTCTCTCCTCTCTCTCGCCTCTCTCTTCTCTCTCCGCTCTCTCTCTCTTTTCTCTCTCTCCTCTCTCTCCTCGCCTCTCTCTTCTCTCTCCTCTCTCTTTTCTCTTTCCTCGCTCTCTCTCTTCTCTCCTACCTCTCGTCTCTCTCCTCTATCTCTCTCCTCTCTCCTCTCCACGCGCTCTCTCTTCTCTCTATTTTCTCGCATCTCTCTTCTCTCTCCTCTATCCCTCTCTCGTTTCTCTCTCTCCCGCTTCCTCTCTCACGTCTCTCTCTCTTCTAGTCCTCTCTTGTTCTCTCTCTTTTTCTTTTATCTATTTTTTTGGTGTAATTGTTGACGTTTGTGGGGTTGGATAATTATTTCTTTGTTAAACATTTTTTACTGTTTAGTAGATCGTAAAGTTGAATCATGTCTCATGTTCTCTCATTACCTCTTCTCTCCCTTTATTTACCTAGTTTAATTAGTTTAGTTTTACTTAATGTAACTTAGTTTAAATATCACCACACTATTTTCCTAACTAAAACCCACGTTTTCAACTCTAAAATCTATTCTCCGTGGATTCGACTCGGCTCTCACCACTTAACTATTGTCAAAATATTTAGTGTAGGCCGATAATTTTGAGATTGTTAGTCACGTGTTTAACGACGCATTCGTGGGCTATCAATTTTTGGCGCTATTGCCCGGGAATTAGATTTTTAGTTTGATAATTTTGGTTTTCTTTTGTATATATTCAGGCTAACATTTTCTTTCTTTTTTTAGGTATCAAATAAAAAGTGAAAAAAAAATCCGAAATTGCATGAAAAATAAAAAAAAGGGTAAGTGAGGTGAGTTTCCTTCTCTCACTCTTTCCATTTATTTTCATTTCCAAAAGAACGAGGATTGCGTTGAAGGTAAGTACCATTAAAACCCTTTTGATTGAGTTTCCTTTTCTTAGTTGCCATGTTTAGACAATTAATAAAAAAAAATCAAAAAATCAATCACTTGAATCCATAAAAGGTGTCATGTCAAGATTAAAACTTTCCATCTTTAGAACATGCATCATTTAGATTCCATCTTTAGGTAATTTTCCTTTTGAATAGTTTCCTTTCTTGTCGAAGATTGCGGGAGGCAAGGTGAGAATCTCAACTTTCTTAAAAGCATGATCATGCATTGCCATGCTTGCATAGAACCCCTTGCTTGATTTTGTGGTGTGCACATCATTTCTAAAATATTTTAAGGGCAGTTTCCTTAACAGATAAGGTGGGGATTTGATCACCCTTCCTTCCTTAGCCCACAAACCACAACTTCCTGCATCTTTTTTGCATTCCCAGCTCTTAATAAAAGGCAGTAGATATTGAACCTAGGGTTCACACTGAGATTTTGGTCCACCTAGGCCCACTATCAAGTTTTGGAAACTGGTGTCTAAGGCTATAGGTTAGTGGCAAATGCCTAAGCGGGAAAGTGGTTCTCTAATTAGGTCCCTAAGAAAGTAGGGGGAGCCTCCCACTACCCCACCTCTTACCTGGCCAGTGGACATACATGGTAGTGGACTTAGGTTGGGTTTAAGTCACTTTGTGAGAAAGCTTACATTTAGATCCCAGATCCCTAGGTCATTTAGGTTAATTGTTTGCAACTTATTTGTCTCTGCCTAAAATAAATCAAAATCAAAATCAAAAAAATTTTTTTTAAAAAAAGTCCCATCTTTCTCATTCACATCATATGTGGGCCAACAGCACATTATATAGGCCATGGACCAACCAATTTTCATCTCTCATTCAACGTGGCCCAGCCTACTTTGAAATACACATTTCTTGTCAGCCACTATGAAAGTACATCCCCTGGGGTGGCCCAACTCTCATATTTTACCCAAGATCAGGCCCACCACTAATTTGTTCTATAATGGACCATCTTTCACCCAAGCAGAAACACAATATTTTCAATGGCCTTCCACCTCCACTCCTTACCAAAAGATGAACAGTATGTCCCTCCTACAGATTGAGTTTTGCTTTTCCAAGATCCACAAGGGGAATTCAAGGACCCTTTCTTGGTGCTGAAATCATCTCATGGTTCAATGAAGGATTCTTTAGTACTGATCTGCATGTATGTTTATCAAATGCTCCAAAAGGTCACCTTTCCAACCACTTGGAAAGATAATGCCACATTTGATACAGAGCGATCAACCGATTGTGGCCAAGCCCAAAGTCCTCCTAACAACAACTTCATCCTTGGGTCCAATTTCAAATATATTCACGATCAAGGCCATGATGGGGGACAACATGCAGATCCGCATTCCTTTATAACTTCTCCCCCAACATCAGGCCTATTTGATAATCAATTTGGGCAATCTATACAAAAGATCTATGATGCTCAACAAGTCTTTGAGCAAACCTTCGCCCAATAACAACAAGAATTGGAAAAATCTTTTACCAAAACTGACCTTCTAATTGATCAATTGATAGAATCAGAAAGAAGCAAAATATTCAATTACCAACTCAATCAATTGACAATTATGAAAATCAATATCATGATTTTGATCAGCAATTTGACCCACCACTTTCACTTGAAACTTCACAGCCTAATGTGATTATGGACATGTCCACTTGGCAAACTGAGTGTAATTTTAATAAGTCAGATCAGAGGAGATGGGTAGTACTATAAACCAATCAAGATTTTTACCCAACTTGAATTTGACTGCCAAGAAGAGCCCAGCCATGATGTCACCTGTGAAGAATGCTCTAGGGAGTTAGTTGAACTCAAGTTGAGGGAGACAAGAGGAAGTGGACAAGCTAGATGATGATAAAACTTTATTTCTTGCCCTTCCTACGTCTGATGTGACCTTAACCCAAGGAGGGGAGGAAGAAAAGATGAGTTTGGAGATGGAATGGAGTCAAGTCATAAACCATTCTACTTGGATAGGGGAAGATTTGAAAATTTTGCCTGGCAGTAACTCTAATGGGGACTTTCATGATTTAGGGGATGATGTGGATCTAACACCCATCCTTGACATTGGCAAAATTAAAGTCAAATTGAACATTATGCAAATAGCCAACTAGTCAAATCCACTTGGAATTGATGAAAATCTTGTGTTAAAGAGCCTCCACATCCAATTCCCAACAATTATGGTCTCCTTGACACTAGGCATATGGTGGAATCTCCAAGGATCCATGATACCCAAACCCTTTCTCACCTCAACAATATGATATGAATCCTAAAATTGAGGTTGAAGAAAAGAATTTGGAAAAAGTAAGGTCCGAATTGAAGTGTTCAATACATATAAAGACCTAAGTGTGTAGAGGAATATTGTATAATTGAAGACATGATTCTTCCTCTATCATTTTCTGACTCTCTTTGGCAACAGGTTGGCCCACGTATGTATAGATCCATCTTTTCCTCCAATGGTACAAGAGCTGGCACTTAAAGGAGGATAAGATCACATGGTGGCTCATTCTTAATGCAACTCGTTGTTATGGAGCTTCATGGTGTCTGGCTGAAGACTTTAAACTTAGCGCTTATTGGGAGGCAACCAATATTTTTAGGACATTTAACTTATTTTTTCTTTTTGTGTTCTAGGTTTTTGGAAGGCTAGTGAGCAACCTATTACCTTTGCTGAAGTCAGTGTGCCACCACCCTCATGAGATCATCAGGTTGCATCTCTCCTTTCCTAATTTACATTGGCTTTATTCTATGTTTGTTACTTTTATGCCATTGAGGACAATGTCATTTAAGTTGGGGAGGGCAAATCTTTCAAATCTTTAAATCCTGTTGAAACATCCCATGCATTATTCTGTGCTCATTAACTTCACATATCATTTCTCATGAACAAAAAAAAAAAAAAAACCTCAGTCTAGAATGATTTTTACTCTAAGTATATACTTGTGCTAGTGGCATGCTAAAGGATGAATTTTGTGGTTATATTCTTAGCATTTTCCTCGAGCTACATTTGGATTGTTATTGAACTTTCACACATGTATTAGATGATGAATAAGTGTCATTCAAGAGGGTGATGAGGGTTTTACCTAATACTCATAATGAAGATTGACATTCTACACTCTTATTGAAAACTAATCGTAGGGAAAAGCTACCTGCCTGCAAGTTATGAAAAAAAAAATGAAAAAACGATGAAGGAAATCCCTAGCTTAGTAACCGGGCCTCGTACCTCATGAAGTGTTGAAGTTCGCGTCAAACAGTGAAAGGATATCCAAAGAGAAAAAAAAATGATACCGAAGGATGAAAATAAAAAGGCAGTGTGAAAGCTACCTGTAATTTGAGGATTGGATTTTAGGAGTGTAGAGTTGATATCATCTCTAAGTAATGGGTCAAAAACTCATACACTATCTTAGTAATGCTTATTGATCATAAGTGCATTCATGAAGGAAATGATAATTTCAACTGTATCTTGAGGAACTGTCTAATAACATGAACTGCATGATTATCTTTGACACATGCTATTAGAACTGAAATACTTATTATTGATCAGTCTTATCTCTGCTTTCTTGACATGAAAAATGATGTTTGAAGTTCCTGTTAGTCCTAATTATTCACCTGGGCATTGCTAAGGGACTAGCAATGAGTAAGTTGGGGGATGTGATAATATCCTCTCTCTCGCCTCTCTCTCTCTTGGCGCCCTCTCTTCTCTCTCTTCTCTCTCCTCTCTCTCACCTCTCTCTTCTCTCTCCTCTCTCTCACCTCTCTCTTCTCTCCTCCGCTCTCTCTCTCCTTCTCTTCTCTCTCCTCTCTCTCCTCTCCTGCCTCTCTCTTCTCTCTCCTCTCCCTCTCTCCTCTCTTTTCTCTTTCCTCCTCTCCCTCTCTCTCCTCTCCTTTTCTCTTTCCTCGCTCGCTCTCTCTTCTTCTCTCCTCCCTCTCGCTCTCTCCTCTATCTCTCTCCTCTCTCCTCTCTACACGCTCTCTCTTCTCTCTATTTTCTCGCCTCTCTCTTCTCTCTCCTCTATCCCTCTCTCGTTTCTCTCTCTCCCCCTTCCTCTCTCACGTCTCTCTCTCTTCTAGTCTCTCTCTTGTTCACTCTCTATTTCTTTTATCTATTTTTTTGGTGTAATTGTTGACGTTTGTGGGGTTGGAATAAGTTATTTCTTTGTTAAACATTTTTTACTGTTTAGTAGATCGTAAAGTTGAATCATGTCTCATGTTCTCTCATTCCCTCCTTCTCTCTCTTTATTTACCTAGTTAATTAGTTTAGTTTTACTTAATGTAACTTAGTTTAAATATCACCACGCTATTTTCCTAACTAAAAACCCAACGTTTTCAACTCTAAAATCTAGTTCTCCGTGGATTCGACTCGGCTCTCACCACTTAACTATTGTCAAAATATTTAGTGTAGGCCGATAATTTTGAGATTGTTAGTCACGTGTTAACGACGCATTCGTGGGCTATCAGTTACACATATTGAAATGAGGGAAATACATCACTTTGCTCTACGAGCCATATAAACATCACAAGAAATAGGGCGAATGGTGTCAATGAACTCCTCATATTTCCAAATGTCTTCCCAGCTCTCCTGCACTGCCAGTCCCACCCTTCTACTCACAGTGTATCTCTCCCAAGTCTTCCTCGCCTTCTTCATCAACTTCTCATTTCTCCTCGGAATGATCATGTCAGTGCAGTTGGATGAAGTTGGGATGCCCCGTGGAACTCCAAGCTGACAATGGCACCGATGTGGCTGGTACACCACCATCCGATCTGCCCCAATCAACCACAAGTCTCTGTCCTCCTTGGTGCGAACTCTGAATTCAATGCCCTCATGAACAGCGGCCTGACTATGAAGTCCTCCATAGGGAAGTAGCCCAGGTAGTCCCGCCATGCATTCCTGCTCATCAAGTGTGCTGTCACACACTTAATTTCATCCTCTAGCTCATACCATGCCCTGCTACAATGCACTAAGCTCTGAAGGAAGATTCTGGAGGCGTAGGTTGCTTCTCAGCGAAATCAAATTTCAAGTGAGCCTCCATCCATACCTGAAGCAGGAACAAGCTCCCGCATGTGCGTTCGCCTAAACTCATCGTGGTAAGTGAGCTGTAGAGGTGTGCCAGCACTGCAGGGGCAAGTGACTGCCCACGCCACAGCAGAGTCAGGATTTCGACGTGCTCATAGAGGAGGAAATCGCCACTGATAGGGAACAAAAACACTCCAGCCAAATAGAGTGTCAGTCCTTGGGTCGCTCTCTCTCCGCCAATCTCCTTAGCATGCTGGATCAACCACCAAGCCAGCCGATCTAGGAAGATCCCATGCTTGTTCATCATTCTCAGCAGCTCCTTCTTGTCCTGTACGATGTCTGCGAGAATCTCTTCCCACGGGAGAAGAGGGGTCGTCATGTCGTACCCCACACACCGCCTCCATCCCAAGAACCATTCCACCTCCTCCAGCAACACACTTGCCTCAAACGCCTGGAATACGAACGTGTGTATGTGCGGGTGCCACCGCTCACAAGCGCTCCCAGGGCGTCAAAGCCCCACCACATATCCTTCATGTTCTTCGCTAACACCACCATAAAACTCAGGTTCCACATCCCGATGAAGCTTCTCATGTCCAAGGTGATGGCGTTCATCAAGTTTACAAGCCAGGAGAAGGCCTGTACTTGGCCTTGGCTCGGGAAGGCAAGCACCTCCTGCACATCCATGAGCACCCTGTAAGAAGAGGTTTGGGGCATTTTCAGCCTAAACAAGGGTGAAATGAGTAACACGTACCTCTCCGTCAGCCAGTCTGGTGCTCAAATGCCCCGGAACATTGCTCAGGATCCCCGGGTTCATGCTTGCAGACTTTCCGGTTGACGAAGAGGCCATTTCAGCTACTGTGTGTCGTTCCTAGGTCCTCTGGTGTGAAACTGAGAGAAGTAAAGACAGAGGAAGGAGATGATAGAGTCCTAATGGCCTTCCAACACCTATTTTTTAGTTTGATCCGCTGGTTAGTTAACGTCAACATCAGTTGACGTCTGTTACAGTTGACGGCATCATCTGTGGCCGTCTACCACTGTGAACGGCGGCCTTTGTCGACGTCAACATTAAATGGGCGGCAATTGATGTGGACGTTAATACTAGCGAAAATTTCAAAGTTTATTTTCTATATGGCCCTTATTTCTCACCTTGTGCTACGAGTTGTCTTGCAGATATTTAAGCACAAGCAGCGCTTCAGATTCGGAACACTCATGCGACCGTGAGTGTTGCATAGGTATGTCTAACGTAGGACCCCACCAGAGCCGAATAACTTGGAGACCGTGAACCCCGAGTTCCCCTTTACCAAAAACAATGACAGGTTTGCGATCTCTCAATTATTCGTATGGCCTTAGATTTTTCCTCTGGTTCTAACTTGCATTTTAGATAGGCAACCCACACTAGCATGCATTTAGGTCTTCACCTCTAACATTCTCTTGCTAACTCAAAAAAAAAATGGTGATTTTCCTCGATCACTCTGCGGCTCCCCAGTTCAGGTGGCCTAACAGGTCAGCACCCTCTTTTATATTTGAGCTAATTTCGGATCTTTGTTGTCCCCCTTCAGAAACTTGTCCCAGCGTGCTTATCACAAATAGTCAAGCAGTCTCATTGAGTTCATTTGAACCTTCGCCAGTCATGAGCTTAATTCTGGACTTCAGGCTTTCCAAACATTGATTCCAGTTAGAATCTTTTGATAATCATTTGAGAGATCAACCAATCCCTTGTCTCCACAACCTCCTAAATTTGGACAGACGTCCTAATTAGGCCAGCGAGCCCAGACGACCTCCAGTTATGAGAACCCCTGGATTCAACATCATATTACAGCTCCTTTGACTCAGACACACCAGAAACTAGTCAAAGTCTAATACGGCAATGCCAGGGACCCTAACATTGGGTTGCAGTTGTAGTTACACGGGTAGATCACTCTCCCTCTCATCCACTTTTGTCTCTCAGACGATTCGTCATTTGTTTCTAGCCTAACTCATTCGTTTGGCTTGCTAGAATTCCCATCCTCGGAGATGGCCCTTTCCATCAAGTCTCCGCGTCCTTTGTTTGCCGAGACACCAACCTTTCAGTCCACTCTGCTCCCTTGCAAGACCGGATGTCTCGGAGGGGCATTTTTAGACGTGAGATTTGGCCCATCTCTGCATAGTTCATGGCATAATAAGGCTTGTTTGACCGTTTGTTGACTTGCCTCGGATCCCATGTAGACTGCAGCATCGATTGCCACTGACTGCATGTTGGCGGCAAGACCGCTGGACGTCGACTATTGTTGACGGCCAGGTATGTGGACATCTGCATTGGGTTGGCGGCGATATCGTTGGACGTCAACCTGGTTTACATGGTCTGTGCAACAACTCCGAGAATCTAGCCCACTAGCGCCATTCTCTCAGCCATGCAACGCATATAGCCGTTCCCAACGAGTATATGGGCCACCTTGGCACCCCATTGACCTAGTAAAAATGCTACTTGGCCTCTCCTCATTGGTTGGAGCTTTAATACATGGATGGCCACTTGTACAAGTGTGTTTCTTCACACTTGGGCATCCAAAGCTTCTGAACTCTGACCCTACTGTCTATATAACTCACCCTCAGGCCTTCTAAGTGAGGGGGGAGAGGCTGGACGTCCACATGTTGTTGCCTTGAAAGAAGAGAGAGAAAAGTGCACTCATCCTTTGATCCTTCCTCTTTCTCTCCTTCTCATCATTCGGGACATCTAGGAGGGTTCATCCCGAGCTGGAGGAGCCCACCAGGGAGTCAGCAACGCCACAGCAACGAGAATCACCCTACCTCTTTCTCTCTTTCCCATTCTTTTCTCTTTAGTGTTGCATGTTAAACATACACTTTCACACACCCTAAGCACGTAGGGCACCTTCCTACACTCCTATAAAGGGGTTTCCCAACCAAAAATTGAGGGAAGAAGCGTGGTCATAACACTTGACCACCCCTCTTCTCATGCCTGTAACCGGTACGGGACTCTCCTTTTGGGCCTCTTCTTTTCGTTTTTGAGCATTTACTGCACTTCTTAGGCAACGTTTGGAAACCCGGCGGGAGGGGGGGGGGGGATTTCCAGGCGCAAAAAGCTCTGACAGGTGCGCCGCGTTTCCAAACAAACTCGGCAGCCTCGGCTTCAACGCACAGCCGATTCCCGCGCAGAGGAGAGAGACGGACACATCGTCCGTTCTCACCACTGCTTCCGGAAAGCGGGTTCCAAGCCGCTTTTCCGGATTCTGCGCAGGCGAGAGACCGTTGTCTCTGTAGAAAAGTTTTGAATTTTTTTTTATTTTTGACGATTCCACCGCGTTTCCAGGCGGAGAAGCACCTCCGTACTCGCTTCGACTGCACAATCGGCTTTTGCGATTATTTATTTTTAAAGCAACGTTTCCAAACGTTGCCTTAGTCTAATAGAGTCTTCTTTCTGTGGCAGGAACACTTGTACGAGGCCGTGGAGCTCTCCTTCTTTGGCCGGCCGAAGAAGGAGAAGTTGAGGCCCCATCTCCGTCCGCTACATGAGGCAATATCACCAACGTGGTCACAACACTTCCTTGGGCACAGGTAAGGCTCTGGTGATCACAAAATCTCCCTTTCATTTGTGGTTTTCTCTTTGTTTTCTCCTTGGTCAATGTGGTCAAATGGAGAGTCAAAGAAGACAACCAACAACCCTTCAATGCCAACGAGGGAGCGGCAACGTTCGTGAACTCCAGGAGTCGGCATCGGCAGTGGGAGTGCGCGGAACGGGGCGTCCACAGTTACCTATGAGCTGTAGGGGACCTGAAAATTTAGATAAGACTAGTCTTCCTTCTTTTAGGTTCTCTTGATTACTGTCTTTTCTCTGTACTGCAAGGGTATGAATAAATTTTTTGGGTACTGGTTCATCACACTGGTGGAGTGGATACATTTACCCCTTCTGGGGGCGGGTGCACTCTCCTGGTTCCGACCTAGTAACTTTAAGTTAAAAAAAAAACATTAAGAAGATAGGTCGAGGTGACAACGTAGCTCTCAAGATAGCTTTTATGCATGCGTTAGGATAGGAAGTTAGCTTGAACCACCCTCCACGCTTTATCCCAACAAGCTTTAGCCCGATAAGCCTTATCTTGGTAGCCAATAACTTGCTAGGGCCTTAGCTCAGTGAAAGTGAAGTGACAGATACTCATGAGTCTTGCCTGATATGACAATCAGTGAACCTCACATAAACAACAATTACCCAAGGATAGTAAACATCTTAGCTATAGTCACATAGCATGGAACTGTTGGAAAGACTCGACCCCTACAATAAATGTCAAAAAAAATCCTTTGACTAGAGATATGTAAACTTCTACACCCATTCTATTCTTGGGAGAGATCTTGAATCACTCAGACTCTTGTTCTATCTCTTGCCAAATTCTGATTTAGATATCGAAGATTTTTCTTGAGATCACCATCCCAAGACTCTCTTAGCCCATTTTCTTCTTGTTGATCTTTTGCCTAACTTTCAAGATCACCACCTTCGTTTACCAAATCCCAAGGTCATCTAGTGGCTAGCATCAGATTCGAAATTATGTCTTCAATTTCAGTCCACCAATTTGGAAAATGTCATTTGAAACTCAATATTTCAAGTGAGAAATGGGCTGAGTGATCGGGTTGTTGGTTCCCAT
This sequence comes from Colocasia esculenta, assembly GCA_014218235.1. NCBI lineage: Eukaryota > Viridiplantae > Streptophyta > Magnoliopsida > Alismatales > Araceae > Colocasia > Colocasia esculenta. Next base: position 137,415,457 of record CM024756.1, read on the forward strand.
TAACGCCACGGGTAAGAGCCGAAGTAGACATCCAGATATTAAATTTGTATCCTTTCGTACACAGCGTGTGTATCAAATTACCGTCTGATCTGGACGCAACCGAAAAAGGTCAGTGGTCTCTCTACAAACTCTCTGTCCACCTAGTCAATATTGTCGTTAGCTTACAGGGTTGCCCTAATATCGCATTGCAGCAAGTTTTTTGGAGATCAAAATAGAGAGAGAACTGCCCTGAAATGGACTTCAGAAAAGACATATCGGTACATACGATAATAATGGCTGCATTCAATGTTTCCTTTTGTCATTCTCATTAATCAGCGGCGAATATATATAGTTGGCAAACCTAATCAGCCACCAACTCTATTGCCCGAGAGTGACTCCTCCAGGTCCTTTTAGGCTCCCTCCACTTGTCGTCCTGTGAAACATGAGGAGCGCCAGGATTGTCAACACTTAAAACTGGAAAGGATGGCGAAGATCTTGTCCTGCCTCCACTTAAAACTGGAAAGGATGGCGAAGATCTTGTCCTGCCTCCCTAGTACGTCATGTACCAAGCAGCATATAATGCCTCTCTCTCTCTCTCTCTCTCTCTCTCTCTCTCTCTCTCTCTCTCTCTCTCTCTCTCTCTCTCTCTCTCTCTCTCTCTATCTTTCTACTATTTATCTAGCAGGGTAGTTAACCAGGAGATCCACTCGAGGCAAGTCCAACAACAATTCACGGTCATTAGCAGGATGCTCATACTTCCCGTACCAAATGTTTAATAGGAGCGAAAGAGCCAGCAGGAGCAGCTTAATGGCCTCAAAGGAATGCTTTGCCGAACCCAAACTTGCTCGATCGGAGCAATCGCAAGGCAAGAGAAATATTTTTTTTGGTTCTACCCAAGTGAAAACGCCAGGCATTGCAAAACGACAGCCCGGCTGCCTCTCCGCTCCCCCGGGGGCCACCATTCCTCCATGAACAGCTAGCCCCACCATTCAACTGCCCCCCTTGTTTTGTCATGTAATAACAGGTGATATAGGAATTCATGATTCGCTTCCCCACGTTAAAACTAATCGACCTAATCTTACTAGACTTACCCCGTCGCCGTCGTACAACTCTTTGTCCCAAGTCAGGTGAGCCGATGCCTGTGCACCCGGATCCGGGCACCCCAAAACCAGGTGCCTCCAACGCTCGAGGATCCATGGCATATGAACTGTTGTGGGGCAGGAAGATCAAGCTTAGGCTTGGTTTCTGGATTTTGCCCATCCTATGGAGTGGGACTAGTAATAGCACTCTTAAGCGTGCGGGTCACGTCTGTTCATGAGGGTCTCCAGCGCTCTACCTAATTGATGAGGAGCACCGCCCTTGGGAGGGAATGGCTGCGACGGGGCACACGTAATTGCCACCCTGCACCAACACCAGGAACGTAGTTTGGCCAGTCTACTCCTGAGTCTACCCACTTTAGGTAGATAAAAAGAAGATGGGAAGATGATGAGTCTAATATTGGGATTAGCGTGAAGGACGAGAAGTTGATGGGCAGCCCTCGGCAATGCAGAAGCTACCATTGTGGCGAGTGTCGTACTCAGTCAAATGATCATTTTAAGCCACCCGTTTGTTTCTCTCCTACGTTTTATATCATATTAAAAGGGAACATAAAAATTTATGTCCAAACAAATTTTCGAAAAAAACTTCATATAATAATTTATTTAGTACCACTAATCTATGAAAAAATTTTACCTAAAATTATAGATTTTAGCATCTTTGATAAGACTCCATAATTTTTTTTCAAGATTTCTCTTTTATATAGGATTTTCATGTGTGATTACAATCTCCACTATAATTCTCAGTATCCGATGTTTGAAATTCGACGGCCAGTGGCTGGCAACCCAATGCTCGGCAGTGGATGCCCGGTGTTTGACCGTCCGGCATCCGGCTGGAGTTTGACGGCTCGGTAGTCGGCGTCAGGTGTCCAGCGGCTCGGTGCTCGGTGCTCAGCGTCAGCGCCCAACTCCCAGCGACCCGGCGTCCGGTGCTCGGCGCCCGAAGGTCGGCTGCCAGCGGCATCCGGCGTCCAGCGCCCGACGCCCAACGCTCGACGGCCGCGTCGACGTCCGATGGCCCGACGTCTAGAGCCTAGTGGTCAAAGCTTGGCTGTGCATCCAACGCCCAACGTCCAACGTCCGGAGGCCAACGCCTGGCACCCAATGTTTGGCACCCGGCAGTCAGTGCACGACGTCCGGTGCATCCGACGCCCAACGTTGGGTGACCGACATCAAGCGATCGGGTGGTCGATATACAAAACATATTTTTTTATTTTTAAGGTTTTTATTTATTTTTAAGAAAATATTTTAAATAAATATTTTATTGATAAACAAATATCAGAAAAAATTTTCAGAAAATTTATTTACGTGAATACCAAATGGATAATCATATTTTTTTATTTTTCTGTAAAAATTAATAGTTGAAAAAAAAATTCCACCAATTTATTTTACAAACAATCAAACGGATCCTAAATCAACACATACGAGCAAGGATCCATACAACTGAATCAACACTTTAGTACTCTTGGATCTCTAATGTATATCATGCACAGATCAGAGGTGGATCAACTCCGAAAAAATCAGAAAGGTCTTATGTTCAGTCAATCTTATGTCCAAATTAAGCAATATAATATCCGAAGGATAGATATTAAATTAACTAGGTACTTCCAAATACCAGAAAACCTAGCTACTACGTACTGCAACTGTAACTTATGAAGTCCTCAACCACGTCTTTTTTACTGTAACATACATGCAATCCCCCGACGTCTCACAGGTTTTGGGTGGCCGTACGTAAGATGATCTTTCGAGTGCCATTTCAGCTTGATGAACCCATCTGGCTGTCGAATTATATTAACGATGTCAGTTTTTGAGATTCATGTACAGGACTAACTTCGAAGTATAAAGGACATTTTCTTTCCCCTTTTTCCGTGTACTCTTCAGTTCAGCTTTGGGAGCAAATATTTTTTTGAGACCTTGTTACCTATCCACTTGATAAGTTTTCTAGTCACGCCAAGACTCAGTGATAATAAGAATCCCTGCCTCCAAACCCTTTTCAAAGGTCGGTCCAAAGCTGTGCCATCTTTTTCCTGATGTCCCTTCACCGGTAATTTTCACAAAGAGGACCCACCCATATGACGTTCCTGTAAGCCTCCATTATATTAAGTCCGGTAGAAGCAGCTGCCGTGTGTTGTTAAAGGCGAGGAGGGCAGAGGGAAAAGGAGGATACACCTCGTCTCGGAAGCTTAATCCATGGCCGTGGGTCACAACAGCTACTGCCCCTTGAGCCGGAGAGGGCACCGATCCAAGGGCTTCCGGCTGAACCCCGGCAGGTTCTCCGTCCTCCGGCTACGTTTCCGATACCTCAGCCTCATCGGTCTCCTGAGCTGGTGCCTGGAGTCCATAAGGAAAGGCGTCCATAGCTGCGGCGGCGGAAGCAGCAGAGCAGGCCGCCGATGCGGCAGGAGCTACAGCAGGAGGAGCTTCGTGTACGACGTGCGGCGGGGCTGCCCGCAGGAGTTTAAGCTGCGGCCGTCGGGGAGCTCCAACACGTTCTACGCGGACGCCATCGCCGACTGCTTGGAGTTCATCAAGAGGACGTCGGTGTCCGTGGGAGAGCACCCCACCACCGAGCGATGAACCGGAATCAGGGCTGCATGCCGCAACGCTTGACTCAGGCCTTCGACGCCAGTTTGCTATCTCTTTTTTCCTTCACTTTTTGCTGGGTGTCTGCATATCCAGTTCTCGTGCGGCCTTCTTGGCTGTGCATTTCTTTTGTTGCTTCTTCATGTCGGCTTCTGCAGCCTCGACAGCGCCAACTCATGCAGAGTTCAGCTAGGTAGCTACCCCCCTCGACAACGCCATCTCATGGAGAGTTCAGCACCAACTCTCGGTTGAAGACACATCTTCTAACCTTTCGGGCTTTCACGGACAGAGCGGGTAGGAAACATATATTCCAGTGGGTAGTGGTGATTTGTGTAGCCGTGTGTAATTTCTTCTTTAATTTCTTACGTCGTCTCCTGATCCGTACATTAATTAATTTCCTCGGCCTCTTCGTTCTGCATAGCTAGCTATCTCCTTAATCTTCATTTGTCCCTATATTGGGAGCCCAGATCACACGAAAGCATGAAAGTTTGTGCAAACGGGCGATCCAACAAGATGGAGGAAGAACGTGTCGAAACACAGAGAGAGAGAGAGCGAGAGGAGCAAGCGGAGTTCGCCTAGACAATCGGGTTACGAGAGAAGAGGCAGGGAACCGCGTGTAGTAGAATTTGATTAATTTTCTGACTAGTGGAAGGTGGGTTTGTAGAGATTTCTGGAAGCCACCTGCACTGCAGACGACGGAGATCTCAGACTAAGGGGCTGCTCAAGAGATTGAGAGGCACAAAAGTCTTTAACTCTCCATCATCTTTTTGCTTTTCTCTCTCTCTCTCTCGTTATAACTGCAATAGCGACGGTCAAGGCTGAAACATTAGATTGACATTTGTTGCAGCAGATCGCGAGGAAACATTTCAATTGCTAAAAAAGACGGAAAAAAAAAAGAAGGAAAAGGATCACCGCGGAGACCAAGTTGCATAAACCTACCTTGCTTTAACGTGTTCCAACAGTCTTAGAAACTGAAGGACAGCATGACAATTCACTTGATTAATGTAAATAGTAATCTTTTGTCCTGTGACGGTACTTTCCTTAAAATTACAAAATTGTTATATATAGAGAGAAGTGATATGAACTTGGGTACGTAGAGCTAGAGAACTCGATAGACATTAGGTAAATAGAAAAAGAAGCTGAGCGGATCAAGGGGTTCGTCTATATATCCTAAATCTTAGACGAAAAATAAAGCAAATGAATTTAATTTAAACTTTACGTCCACATAAATCTCATCAAGATTCTACATAACGCATGTTAATTAGTAAGGTTATTCTCAGTAAACGGACATTGTTGAACCCTTAATTGCCGAGTCCAAACGAGTCCATTAGTGATTATAATTCGTTATGCAATTAAGTATACAATTCATACACACACATAGCACACTTAGCCCTGATTATGTGTTTTTTTTAATTTACGTAAAGACGCAGCCAGAGTTGATTACATTATAAAAAGATCAAAGAGTTATATTTGTTGCATATATATGTTATTAAGAAATAAATAAGACTATTAATATATTGTATCTTATATTTTGTCATCTTTATATACATTAATTAATCAAGAATAGAACACCTCATGCTTACCGTTTACTTAATATTAAAAAATTAAACTTTTGCATACATTTAGGGTTTTTGCGGGGGAGGAGGAGGAAGGCCTGGTACATGACCCTGGTAGCTGCTGGGCTACTGGAGGACAGCCCAACGACAGCGCTAATCAACTAGACACACCTTCGCTAAGCATTTCCTACCGCATTAGGTGGGAATTAATACCTATACACTAGGACGGACACCAACAAGAAGTTTGTCTAGTGTCAGGCAGAAGTTTTATTAAGGAGTAAGCTAGTATATATTGCCCCCTGCCTTCCCCGCCCAACCTTCTCGATCCCCGGTGTCAAGCAACTATCTAATTAGAGTCAATTTTAGGGGAGTACTATTTTTTGACATTATTAGAAGTATTAACATAAGTGCTTTTGTAAAGATGACGATTCAGTAACTTTTATCATAAGAAGCTAGGTTGCATGTGTAGAGAATTTTCGTTTTTTAAATGCTTTCTATTTTTTTGGGTCGGTGGTTTTATTATCTGTTTATGACGGGATTGGTGGATACAGAGAGCAGACAACCCCCATCCAATAATATTGTCTTTAATCTTTTTTTTTTTTCAATTTTCTCATAAAATTTATTTGTTCCACTTAATTTATCTCACTTAACAATTATATGAGAAAATAGATAAAGTATTAAAGGAATCTTCGGTTGGGCCTATGCGTCGTCCAAAGAACCAATCTCATCCTAAATGAATATAAAAAACTGCCTGTCCAAAAGAGTAGCGCTATCGGCCTCTCTTTTCTTTATTCCATTTACATTTTATAACTAAATGACGTATTTGGAGTCCATGAAGTAAGTAATCTTTTTCAATATCCAAGGGTGTTTGGTTCCCCGTGCAGCTGTACCGAGGCAGGCAGCTACCCGTTTCGAAGTGCCATTTGGAAACTCGTCACCTCGATCGGTTTGCTGCTGGAAGATGTATCCCCTAGAGCTAGTGAGGGTCGGTCGACCATATATACACAGATGAGAATACCTTGTTGTCTGTCCCTTCTTACTCTATGCTGTGGAGTTAGGGTTGTCAATAGATATTTGATTTTTTTTATTTTTTATTTTTTGACTTATTTTTTATCTTTTCGTATTTATTTTTTTGTTTTCAATTATTTTCATTTTTGTTTCTGTCTTTTTTTTATAATATATAATTTTTATTTTATTTACAAAATATATATTCTTACAATTTTAGACTAAAGTTTCAGCTTCTCCTTAATTTATAAATAGAATCTAATTAGCTTGTCTCTTTCGTAACATTTAGTATGTCTATTATTATGAAAGGCATCTCTTTTACCACTATTTCTAATTCTACATACATCGACTATTTGATCATACCAATGTTTCCGATTACTTTTCGTTTCGACCTGTTTTTGATTTTTTTATAAGAAATGGATGCAGAAAATGTCATTTTCGATTCTAACTCCGACCCGTTAGCAGTCTTATGTGGAGTCCACTTTCTTATATTTGTAATAGACACAAAATAGATAAGAGAGGCCAACATGAAACTATTTCAATAACTCAAATAAAAAAGTTCATGAATAAATCTCTTATTGTGGATAAATTATTGACAGCCCGTTGTACCTATAAACTAATAATCTGTCTGAAATTATTCTATGTAAAGCTATATATATCAGATGATGAAAGCAAAGGTAAAATCAATTAATGTATATCATCTGAACCTATCACATTTTTAGAGGGTTTTTACAAAAAAAAAAAGATACAAACATAAGTAGAAAAAAAAATTTAAAAGAGGAGATGGGGAGAGACAAAGAGCCGCAATTTTATATGTGCATATGTCCCCATCCTAAAAGGCTCAATCGGAATCTTGGACTTCACTTTATGCCCCCAAGGTTCAAGCCCATGTTGGAATCTTCCATACTAGATCTTAGTCAAGTCTGCAAACAAGGAGAAGGTTGTTTTGTTCACCAAATCATGTTAAGCACAAGCACCGGGGTGTTTCTAGCTACATGCAATGGAAGAGAAGAATATGAGAAGTGAAGTTTCTACAGGAACAGGAGGGGAAAGATTTCCTGTAGTTCAACAAAGCTTTTCTCTTGTGTGCTGTTGTGAAGAACTCGGTTGAGCTAGTACCCATATATGGATCCTTACTTAGGAGCATCATCCTTTCTGAGGTAGGAGAATTATTTGGAGGACAAAAACAGATAATAAGACTTTTCTAATAAAAATTTAAATATTTCATTCTCCTCTACTATCTAAATTTCAAATTTAAAGATACTTGGAAAGTAATTAGGTAAAAAGTCTTTTTGCTAATTAAATTAAGGGAAATTATAGAAATAACCCGTCCACCAAACCAAACATCATTTATGCACCCCCGCCCCCGGGCTTCCTCCTCTCTTTGATCTCTTTTATCTTCAATCATTCACATCCCCTCCCTCCATAATCGATCCATATACTCATTCACAAGAACATACTCTCACTCAGTTAACGTACGTTTCATTAAAGTGACGGTGAAAATTGAACTCCATCTCTCTCAACCTCCATGCAGAACCATTGTACTACTTTGCCGGTCATCAAAAGAGAGAAAAGTTCGCGCTGCAGATTTGTGGAAAGTCTGGCGCCATTTTGTTGAAAGATCCAATTCCATCATCTCATCTAATTAGCGTATGCAGTCCTATAATAATGATATCCGAGGACCCTAGTTGGGTCGATCGGTTAGAACTCTTGCTTAAAAGTAAGAGGTCCCGAGTTCGATTCCTGCAGAGGTTTACCTGATTTACATGTAATCCTCGAAGTGTGTAGATTCAGAATTTTTTCGGTCAAGTGGGGTAAGGGCAATACGGGTATACGGAAAGTAGGAGCTGCGAAGTTCTGATCTTGTAATTCACAAACACCAATCCCTGAGCCCACAAAACCACACGGGACGGGATTTTCTCGTTACCAATATATATATATATATATCTGGGCCGAGCTCAATAAAGTTACTGGGCTCAGCCTGGCCATGACTTTCAAAGAAGGAGAAAGAAGAAGGGAAAAACACCCAAACAACTTAGCCCCATATCCGATGTCATCCTGTACCCTTATCTCCTAACTTCCTTCAAGAAAAAAAAAAACAATCATAAATAAAGGTGGTTGGACATGTGTCAACCAAGATACTGGCCAACTATACGCTCTCTCTACTCGACTTTCCTTGCATTCAATATGTCCTTCACTACAAGAAATCCTAGCTCTGCCTACGAAAGATGCTTACGGTTCAGTATATTCGTAAGCTATTCGTATGGATAGACACATTTATACTTACGGACTGTACGTGTCGTAAGTATATCAGACAAACTTTGTTCTTAAACTTTTAAGATATGTATATCCCTATGGCGTAATATCGTAAGCATATAATGTTATCATATACCTACGGAGTTTGATATAGTAAATATATAATAAAATATTATTTTTAACATTGGGCGCCCATTGAATTTTGGCCTCCTGCGCCCGATTGAAGGAAAAAAAAAAACCCTCCTTCCCCTTGCCTCCACTCTCCTCCTTCCCATTGCAACGACGAAAGAGCAGCAGCGGCGAAAGGGCAAACAGTGGCGTCGTCAGCAGGCAGCGTACCCGCACTTTTTCTCCCTCACGAAGGCTAGGGCTTGACTTCATCGCCAATCGTGGGAATGCATTGCCACCAGCTCCGGGCTTCATTGTCTCCGTCTCCGACCACCATCGCCCATTACAGCCTCCATCTCACCGCTTCATCTGCTAGTATTCCCCTCTCTCCCTTGATTTTGGCAGCAGCACGTAGAGGATGCCCTCCTCGACATCACCTCCAATGACGCCTCCCCGCCTCCTCTACCTCTCCAGCGTCGTCGTTTCCACCTGCAAGACCGTCGCCTCTGGCCGCCAGGTTCTCCAGTCCGCCAACTAAGTTGTCCGTGTTTGCCAGGGCAAGGCCCCGCAGTCCATGCTCATGGCCCTCGACACTAGCAATGACGCTATCTGGCTCCCCTGCCTCGCCTGTGCCGACTTCCCCCCATCCTCCACCATCTTCGACTCCACCAAGTCCTCCTCCTTCACCCCCATCCCCTACGGCGACACCCGTTGCAACCAGGTTGCCCCTTCTCATCCCTTCCTCTCGCCTCACATGTTTTTGTTTCTTCCTGAAGGATTTGGCGCTAACAGGTGGTGTGCGCCATTAATGTTGGCTGCAGGTTCCGAACCCATCGTGCCAGGGGACCAACTGCTCCTTCAACATGACCTACGATAGTTCTGCCTTCCAGGCTGCGCTATCCCGTGACACCATCCACATCGCCGACGACATCTTCCCGGTGTACACCTTCAACATTACCTCCTAGGCTCTGTTGCTTTGTTTCCCTGCAACTTCACCGTGAGCTCCTCCCAGTGTCTGCTGTTGTTTTTGCTCGTTGGTCTTCATCGGGCTTGCTTAGCTTTTGTTCTTTGTACAAGTAGAGGGAGCTACCAGCCGACGGAGATGGCTCATTGGAACTTGCGAAGTTTCCTGACATCTACGACTCCCAGAGTTCATCCGCAATTCATTTAAGGTTGTGCCTTTGTTATCCCTTTCTCCTCATGTTTGAGTTGTAAGATGTTAATGTGCATCGATCTTGGCGATCTGCTGCCTGGTTTTCATGTATCCGCTGTACCCAGGAGTTTTTTGGCTTCTTCATCTTGGTGGGAGTTTTTTCTAGTGCAATAGTTGGTTTTAACCTTTTGGGACCACAATAGTAGTGTTATTATGAGTTTTACGGACTCTTTTCATTTTTGGATGCAAGCATTATAGAACATGCCCATTTATTAATACGTTTTGGACTAGGTTTGAGCCAGGTTGATTCTGGGTTTTCTAACCCTCTTGGCTCCCCAATTTTAATTTCTTGGTACCCTTTTTCTGTTTGATGTTGGTCTAGTATGTTCCACTTACATTCTATCTTCATGATATTTCCACTTACCTGTGTTTCTAGGTATGTTCAGCACTGTATTCATGCCTGTCCAGCATATCCACACATATTACTAGAAAATTTTGTTTGTGACTTCCTATAATAATGTATTTCTTTTGAGGATCAACTTCTAGATTTTCTTATAGATATTTGATTTTCATTCTCTTTGTACTTTGCCTTTTTTAACTTGGAAATCTATTTCAGAGATATTATGAGGATGGGAATTTTGGCATAAGAATGGAAAACATCTTGTAGTCGAGGAAGCTAACAGAGTTCGAGAAAAAAGGATATTTGTCATCTGAGCATATAACATGGGTGAGATCTGCTTCTGCATGGCAGTTTCTCTCCTTTACATTATTTAATGACTGTTGACTATAATCTTTGTTATGACTATCCTATTGTTCCACATTATAGTCATCTTTGGTTTTCTTGTTAGAACAAGATAAATTGTTTAAGACACATCATATATCTTGGATGACGCATGTACATCTTGGATGGTAGTATATAAATTTCATTCAAGGAAATAGAGGTTTTCCTTTTTCCCTTTAAAACTTTTACAAGTTTTTTTTAATGGTATTTTTTTTCCTATGTAGGTTCCTTACCAGAAAAAGTTGATGAACCTCGCAATGCTACTCCTGATGAGATCCATGGGTGGCTGAGTACCATTATGCCTGTAAAAAACTCTTGGCACCATATCTGAATGAGATCGAATGGTTGAAGAAACAACAGAGCACATAAGATCTATGTCTACCTTAGTTTCCTATATGCATCTTTAAGTCTTCTTTTTCTTATTTACTTTGATTGAACTTGCATTCTTGATCATTGATTATTTTCCATTTTCTCCTTCCTTTTATCAACTACTGATGCTATCTTTTTTCCCTCAGTATTTTTTTAATGACATTTTGGTAGTTTCTGCAGGCCATGCTGCACTGCAAGCCGAGGAGGCGATGGCTATGATGCAGTTGAGTCGTGATAGTCATGATTCTCTTAAAGATGACTATGTAAACCAAGAACAAAAGGTAAATAACACAAAGACTTTGGAACATTTCCCTGGAGAAACTTGTAAAATCCAGTCCTTTTACTGTTAGCTTTCTTTGATATTGTTGACAACTATAAACTATGAAGTTGAATTTTTGACACCAGAGTTTTACATCTAAGAAACTAGGAAACAAACTGGACAAATGTAATGCATGACTTTCATGGACATTGTAGTTATATATATTGGCAAAATCTACATATCTTTTGATTATCTGTTTCTTTTTTTTTTTCATTATTGAATCATGTTGCAGTGTATCTGATTTTGCAAGATTCTGAAATGGGTCCTCATCTTACTGTTTTACAGGTTTTTTGGGGACTGGAGTTGGCAGGACTTAGCTGAGTATGACTTGAGAGATATGATAAACTATGTGTATTCTGTCATGAACTCAGAAGTCTTCTTTGTAGAGCATTCACAGCGAACCATTATGGGTTTAGCAGCTTTGACAAATCCAGATATAGCAGAAATGATTGAAGCTGCAGCACTACTCTGTCCAATATCTTATTTGGATCATATTAGTTCTCCTTTAGTGCTTAAAGCAATTAAAATGCATCTTGATCATGTATATTCTTGTTCCAGAGTGTTACAAAGGAAATAAATGAACTTACATGAGAAGTATTTGGCCATGTGGTTTAATTATTCCTACTTTCCTTGTCTTTGTTAGATGCTTCTTACCATGGGCATTCATCAGCTTAACTTCTGAAGGTTTGTTTTTCCTTAACCTTGATTGGTTTTTATTAGATTACCTTGTATCCTTGAGGACTTCAATTTCTTGCTAAAAAACTGCAATTTATCTATTGCATCTTGTACTGTGACTTGGTGTCTAGGTATTGGATTCTTAATGTGATGGACATAGGGATTGTGCCAACTTCCTATCATCCATAATAGGTCCACTTTTCATCTTGTACGTCATAGCTTTTTTTACCTTCATGGACTTCAATTATTCTATTTTCTATCCTACTTCTATTGTGTAATTGATTTGGACAAATCACAAATCTCCTCCCATTACATGTGAACAATTTGATGGGTTAACACTGAACTTCCCCTTCTGAATAGACCTTTAGCACTTAACTCCCACAATTGCTCCCTTCAAACCGTGTCTGACTTGTAAGAGTGAGCAGATACAATAATAGCAACTGCCTTTAAACAAGCCCCGTTACAGTTATAGCCCAACCATAGGTGATGGAACAGACGAGGCAGCAACAGATAGAGAGAGGGGAAAATAGAGGGAGGGGAAAATAGAAGGGGGTGCCGGTTATATCTGGTTACAGGGAGATAACCATCAACTCATCAAGTTACCTTACGCAAGAGATTAGAGATGTCATATTGTTTCTTTTGTTATACATATCTCACACAGTACTTATTGACCACATATTGATGATCTTGCAGTTTTGTCTGCTGCAACCTGTCTTGGTCGAAGGAGAAACCAAGCTCATTTGGAGAAACCACAAATCTCCTCCCACATATGAACAATTTCATTTACTAACAATTAACTTCCTCATCTAAACAGACTTTAGCACCAGTATGTGAATGTGAACAATGATGTTTGATGTAATCTTTCATTAACATTATTGTTTGTTAAGCTTTAACATTTTTTATATTATTAATGTGTTGTGCATTGTGAATGAGTGGGTGTGAATGTATGTGTGGATCTAAATGTGAATGTGTATGTGTTGATCTAAATGTGGATTATGGATCTAAATGTGGATGTGTATGTGTTGATCTAAATGTGGATGCGTATGTGTGGAACTAAATGTGGATGTATATGTGTTGATCCAAATGTGAATGTGTGGATCTAAATGTGGATGTGTATGTGTTCATCCAATTGCTTGTGAATGTGGATCTCTAAATGTAGGTGAATGTGGATCCATCTGAATATATTACTATTTTTTTTTGCTGAAACAAAACTGCTTATGGTGTACGCGGTCGTAGAGAAACATGCTTACGGTTTAAAATGCCGTAGGGAGCTTCGCAGCTGTAACTGAGTATCCTTACAAAAAATATGACTACAGTTAGCATCGCCGTAGCGACAAGAGGATAGCCTTATGGTGTTACTTACAGCTATTAACACCGTAACTACAGTTCTATACTTACGGAGTTTAAAACACCGTAGCCCTAGGCCTTTGCCGTCGGTACATAGCCTACGAAACTGTATCGTAGGGTAACACCGTAAGTAAAGGCTATGCTTACGATTTTTTATTCTCTACCTACGGTGTTTGGACGTAAGCAAAACCTAATTTTCCTGTAGTGCTTCGAACATATCAAGATCAAGAATATTGATTTGACTATCAGAGGATTGGCACCAAAAACTCCCTCCCAATATTGACTTCCATGCTAGTCTGGTTGACTCCAATAGCTGGTGACTTCTTGTTCTCCCAATTCATTTCGGCACTTGAACTTACACCTTAGACCTCTAAAGGTCAGTCCATTGACAACTCTTGTGGGTCGAATCGACATCATCAATTCCTCATTAATTTTTTATAGGATACCCATTGAGTTCCTCATACGCCTTAATTACTAGAAAGCCATCATGAACATTTGGGGAAATTTGATCATCCTCCTATTCGTTCACATCTTTTATAAAACTCTCCAATGCCATCCTTTTGTTGTTCCTTTCTTTTACCTGTTGCTCTCGCAAAAGCATGATCAGTGATGAACAATTTGTTACGGAATTCATCCACTACTAATCTATCGTTGATGAGTGACAGATTTGCGACGAATCAATTATGTCTCTAATCAGTAGTTGATTTGTGATGAATTTAATGCGACTGTAGATCTATTCCAAATTAGCGATTGATTAGTGATGGTTTTGTTTCTTCCACTGATCTATGATCAAATCAGCTATAAAGTTTTTGCAGCAGAATATTTTGCCGCTAATCCATCCCAATTTAATGATGGATTAGCCGCCTAAATTATCCTCTCCTATTTAGCATTAGAACAGTGACAAACATTTACTGTCACTAATCCCCTGCAAAAATAGTCATGAATTTTGTTAGCAAATCATGGTTAAATAGTAGGATTAAAAAGAGCAAATAAAATCATAGGCAAACTATTTGATTTACCATTTCATGTTAAGAAAAAATTGTTTCAATTCAAACGTGAATGAATGTAGGTCTAAGAAATGTCATAATGTTCAATTCTGTCAACTAAAAAATATGTATAATTCACAATGTTGTCCAAAGAATACAACCTTGTCATTTTATTTATTTGGATAGTTTTTAATGAATATTATTTTTTTGTTCCTATAACTTGTATTATGAATGTTTCTGCTAGATTTTTTTAGTAATTACTTCCTTCTATGGAGCAAGCATATCTTGATGACGTACTACTACAGATGATTTATCAGATAAGAAATAGTTGCATAAGTTTCGTAAAGAGACAGTCTATACTTTTTTTTGACCAGTTTGGCCTAATTAGCCATCAAATGAACTTGCACAATAGTTTATATAGGTATATATATATATATATATATATATATATAATATATATATATATATATATATATATATATATTTGCATAGGTCTCTATGTTCTTGTAATTGTTGATGTTTAATAATAACTTTAAATATATTTGTAGTGATTATTATGTTACTAACAAATTAATAATAATTAAGAAAATTACATTCATCTGGTTTGCCTTTATGCTTGTAAGAAATTATCTACCATTCCCATTTTGGCTCGAGCCATATTGAGGTATAGTATTTTCCTTTAATGATGTAATTTTAGTTGCCATTTTGTAGGGTAAATTTGTAACAAGTGTGGTAATCAAGGTGTCCATGCTATATTTCTTAAATGTACCATGTGTAAGTTAGTTAGGAAACATCGATAAGGCTTTTGTGTCGGTCGCAATTGTCGCCAATAGTCCATTCCAACTATTTATGATGGGGTCGATGAAGTCGTCGTAAATGGCTATAAACAAATCTTTTACGCCATCTGGCAGTCGTCGTAAATAATCTATTTACTGCTATTTACAATGGGTCACAAATACTTTTTTTTATGTTTGGATTAATTATTTTCACAAATACATTATATTTTCATATCTACATTAATATTTTTATTAAAATATATTTTATATTATTAAACATATGTGTTTGCGACGGCTATGACAGCCACAATAGTCCTTCTATGACTATGAATGGCAGTTGTCACAAATGCATCAATAAATATTTCTTATTATTTAAACATTTTATTTATCGTAAAGAATTTGTGACATGTGTGCATATCATCACAAGAAAAATATTTAATATTTTTCATCGTAAGAAATGGGGTGTTTATGACTTGTGCATATATCGTAACAAAAGAATATTTAATATTTCTTTGTCGCAACAAATGGGTTTGTATTAACGTGAGCAATTCATAATAAACTTTAATATTTGTTATAGAAAAGAGGAAAATACATATGTACCCCTATAATATATACATCGTATTTGTACATATGCCCCTCAATTCATAATATCATACTCTATATCCCTATAATCATCGTATTTACTCATATATACCCTTGTTAATTGATTGCTTCCATTTAACCCAACCACTGTTGAGTTGAAAGAGTAAAAAGCTAACTTGCCCTTTATCTTTCTTTAAAAAAATTTCTTTCCCAAATCTCTCTCTCTCCCTGTCTGCCCTCTCTCTCTTTATATGTGTTGGGATCAAATAAGGTGTATGAGAATGTGGATTAGTAAATTTGAGTGAATGGCAGCAAATTAAAACAAGTAACTCACACAGAATAACTAGATCAACCAGTGGTGTGTGGATAGAGTGTGAATCAAGACAACAAATCACAATCAAACCACTGCACAAAAAAATTTAAGGTGGTTCGGAGAACACAACTTGTGTCTCCTACGTCCACCTCCCCACGACGGACGAACCCACTATGCAATCACAATTACACAGACCGGAGCACGATGGCTCCAACACACCTTTGAATATGACAACTCAAAACACAACCTAGAGATAAGCATGACGACCTACTCCACAGACAACTTGTGAGCACGACGACTCACAAGCACTTGAGCACAATAGCTCAACACCTCTAAGCATGATGGCTTAGAAAACCAGAGCACACAGTGCTCAAACCCTTTGAACCACGAAGGATCCAAGTTCTTCTAGAACAAGCTTAAAGAGGGAGTAGATCCTCTAGCATGATCTATCCAAATACAAATGTCAAAAGATAACAAAAAAAATCAAGTGATCTGTGTAGAACACTTACACAGATCACACACAATGAAAATACCCAAATCAAGAATTACAGACTCTGAAATTCTTTTGCAACTTTTAAATCTGTCTTCAGCAGTAAGGACTTCTCCTCTTCTTCCTGGTGGTGCTGCTCTACTCCTCTTTCTGGGCTCTCCCTTTTCCCGACTCTTTTTCACCGCTGGACTCGCTTTTCACAAAGGACAAGAGCATATTTATATCCCTAATCATGTAACTTTGTACTTGGGAGTGCGTGAGCACACACTTTAGGGTTTCCGTACATCCTTAAGTTGTCACGTGCTCCATTTGTCCTACAAACAGAGAAACCCAAATTAGTTGAGCATTTATGAAACACATTTAAATGAAGCAATTTAAATTCATCAAAATGTATGATAGAATGTATCGAATGATTTAATACAGACATGTGTCATATTTTCATTGAGCAAAAATGATGAAATTAACAATTTAAAATCATATAGAACTTCGAATGTCGACAAATACACTGAACAGTCCACTTCGACTGACAATGACTAAATCGTGACATCCAAAGTCAGAGTGCTTCGACTGACAAGGTTTAAACGTGAACATCGAGGTCACATACTTCGACTGGCTGTTAGGTTTACATGGATTCATAATTGAGATGTTTGTTTTAATGATGAGCAATCAATGAGCATTTCATGCACAATACAATTTCATGTGATATGTATGTGTGAAACATGATAAGAATGACAAGTCAAGAAAATGTTAATCAAGAATCACATGTTTAATTTGGTTATCTAAATGTTCACATTATCTCACTAACAATGTTCTTAAATGTAGGTGAGATTGCATGCAAGACAATGTACCAAAACAAGAGCAAAAAGATCAAGAAAAGCACAAAAGACAAGTACCTGTCGACAGCCCCCAAGATGCTTGTGGATAGCCTGCACAGACAGATCTTATAGGGTACTGGCAAGGTGTACCTGTCGACAGCCCCAAGATGCCTGTCGACAGATCTGCACAGACAGAACACATAGGCTCTTGGCAAGGTGTGCCTGTCGACAGACTCAAATCGCCTGTCGACAGATCCACACAGGGAACTATCTCCCGGAAAGCCAGCCTTCTGCCTTTTGCAAACCTGTCTACATCTGTCGACAGATGCAATTCTTGATGTCGACAGACGAAGGGAAAATCTCAATACGAGATCTCCATATGTTCCCAAATTGGGTGTTTTCAAATCTCACGACTCTCCACACTTCAACGCCCATATAAAAGGAACTCTTTGGAGTTATTTTCGTACAGAAGCAGCCACAACTCAAAACCCTAAGCCAAGTCTCAAGAGAGAAGTTCTTTCTACTGCTCTGCTTCAACCATTCGTTCAAGCAACCAAAGAGACATCTCTGAACGGGATTGAAGCCAGATTGTCCATCTCTCAAGCTTCTCCATCAACTGATACCTGTCAAGATGAAGCTTGAAGTACATCAGGACAATCATCTGAAGAGTTCCACATCAGGATTTGAAATCTCAACTCTGAACTCTTCTTTATCTATGTTTTTCATATGGTGTGTGTGTGTGTTGAGTCAAGCATCCTTGTGCTTGATTCATGTTTGTCAGGTGTTCTGATCGTGGTTTACATCAGACTACGTGAGTGTGGTGTGTGTGTTGTAGCGAGTGAACTTGCTAATAAGCAGTCTTTCTGCGTGTGTGTGTGGACGGTGGACGTAGGATACACAAGTTGTGTACTCCGAACCACTTAAATCATTATGTCTGTGGTTTGAATGTTTCATGGTAGATGTTTGGTAGGCACGTTGATCTTTCACACGCTAGATAAATTGCTATTCTATCTACATACAACTAACACACATCTCAATTGATTTAAACTCTGTTTGAAATATCAAAAGTCTGTGTTTCCACTGAAAGAGGGTTATTATATTTTAATTGATAGTAATCTATTCAACCCCCCTTCTAGATTACCATATTGTATAATTCTGCACATCTTTCAATTAGTATCAGAGCGAGGGTTCTCCGTTTTACTGTCTTAATTGGTTGATCTCACGATCAGGAGATTCTCGATCTCATGGAATCTAACAAGGGGTATAGGGCGAGGGACATTCAATGACCAGGCCACCCTTCTTTGATGGCACTGACTATCCTTATTGGAAAAATCGCATGCAGGTATTTCTGAGAGCTCAAAACTTCGAGCTATGGAAAATTGTCAACAAAGGAGCATATACCCTTCCTGAGGACAAAGATACCTGAACGAAGGACCAGATTGCAAAGGGAACTCTCAACTGGAGTGCCCTGAACATGATGCAGTGCGCTGTTCATCGCAAAGAATACTCAAGAGTCCACATGCACTTCAGCGAAAGAGATGTGGGACAAACTTGAACTTATCTACGAAGGTACGTCGAGGTAAGGGAAACCAAAGCAAGCATGCTAATTTCTGAGTATGAAATGTTTAAGATGAATAATGATGAAACTATCTCAGATATGTTTGCAAGGTTCATGCTAATAATAAATGGATTGAAAGGTCTTAAGAAAGAATACTCAGAAAGTGACTTAGTGAGGAAGATACTTTAGTCTCTTCCATCCACATGGAACACTAAGGCCACTGTCATTGAGGATTCAAAAGATCTCTCAAAGATGAAATTGGATGAACTAATTGGCTCCCTGATGACATATGAAATAAATGTGAAAAGGAAAGAAACTGAAGAAAACCCAAAAAGGTCAATTGCCTTAAAAGCTTCAAGCAAAAGTTCCTCTAGATCCAAAAAGGAGGTTCAACAGGAAAGTGATGAACCTGAAACGTCTAGTGATAGTGAAAATGATGAAATGGCCATGCTCACTAGACAATTCAAGAAATTCCTCAAATTCAAAAGGAAAGGCTCAGGTAATTCCAAATCCTTCCAAAAGAAAGATTTCTCAAATAAATTTGAGTCTAACAAAAATGACATTGATGCTATTGAGTGCAAGAAATAAGGGCATATGAGAGGAAATACCCCAAACTCAAGAAAAAGCTGAAGAAAGAGAAATTCACCTTCAAGAAGGCCAAGGCAATGTTGGCAACTTGGAGTGATGAAGATGAAGATGAGGACGCACAAGAAGCCTCTGGAGATGAAGAAATTCAGTGTCTAATGGCAAGAAGCGACGACTCCAATGAGGTAAACTCTTCCTTTGAAATTTATACTGTTGATGAATGGGAAGAAGATACACTGTCCTGTTTCAAAAATTCTGTGAATTAAAATCTAAAAACAAGGCATTCAAAAAGAAAATCAATTCTCTTGTTCAGAACACACACAATGATGAACAAGTTGTTGCCTTAACTAAAGAAATTGAAATGATGAAAATGATGAGGAAGCTCACATTGGAGAAATGAACTGTTTGAAAATAAAATTGCAAGAAATTCAAAAGGAAAAGGAAAGTCTGACTAACTCTCTTGAATCTCTTCAAAATGAACATAAAGAAACTAAGAATAAGTTGGAACAAGCTGAAAAAGACCTTAAAGGAAAATTTGAAGATTTAACAAGGTTTGTAACTGGAAAGCAAAATCTTGATGCCATTCTAGGATCAAATATCTTTGTTGCAAAACATGAATTGGATATCAACCAGTAAAACAAAAGAAAATGGGAGAGACTTTGATAACTTCTTTTGTTGATTCTAACCCAAGCACAAGCTATCAAGTCCCTTCCAAAAAAAAAAAAACAAGTCCCTTCCAAGAATCAGAAAGGTCAAGCCAAGGGTAAGAAACAGGAACCCAAGAAAATCAGTTCAACTGTTAACACAACTAAGAAGTCTGTCAACAGCCCCAAGAAGGGTTGTCGATAGGTCTGGAAACATGCTCCCAAAGAAAAGCTAACCAGGCAACAAAAGGGTAAAATGCCCATGCATGCTCCTCAGAATAACAAACCCACTGTTTTGGAAAAATCTTCATCATGCAATTCTGTAAGAGACTTGGGCACAATGAAAAACAATGCTGGAACAATCCAAATAAACTGAAACTCAAACAAGTTTGGATTCGAAGCATTTACTTTTTGGCTTGAATAATACATTGGGACCCAAAGTAATTTGGGTACCAAAACCTCTGTCTGATCCACATATGAAGGAATGCCTAGCAACCCAAAATCAAAACAAGTGGTACCGGATAGTGGCTGCTCGAGGCACATGACGGGCGACAAAGATAAATTGGTTTGCTGGTGGAAAAAAGACGGAGGTCAAGTTGTTTTTGGAGGTAACAATAAAGGTCAGATCATTGGTTCAGGTAAGGTTGGTAAGTATGCCTCCAACTCAATAGATAATGTACTGTTAGTTGATGGGGTCACCATAACTTTCTTAACATAGACAACTGTGCGATAACGGTCATAAAGTTGTCTTTGAATAAAATTCATGAAATTCATCAATTGGAAAACATGAAGTCTTAAATTTTCTGGAAAAAGAATTAACAACATTTATTTGGTTGATCTAGATGATCCAGAAAATGAAAATTTATGTCTTGTTGCAAGTAAACAGGATGAGCTTACCTTGTGGCACCGTAGGCTTGGGCATGCAAGCTACAATGTCTTGCACAAGATCATGAGGCTAAAACTGGTAAATGGACTTCCTGAAATTTCCTTCAATAAGAATGAAAACTTTTGTGATGCATGTGCACAGGGAAAACAAACTCGAAAATCCATCAAATCAAAAGCACCGGTAAGTACTTCTAAACCTTATGAATTGTTGCACATGGACTTTTTTGGACCTACTAGAACACTGAGTCTCAATGGCAAACGATTTGATTTTGTCATTGTAGACGATTTTTATAGGTCACTTGGGTAAAATTTTTGTCTCACAAAAATGAAGCACTGAAAATCTTTGAAGAATTCTTTAATAAGATTAAGCATGGAAATGTCAATAAGATATGCTCCATCCGCACTGATCACAGGGGAGAGTTTGATAACAACTCTCTTTCTGATTTTTTCCGGCACCAAGGAATAGAACACCTGTTTTCCTCTCCAAGGACTCGGAGCAAAATGGTGTAGTGGAGAGAAATAACAGAACCCTGGTGGAAATGGCTCGTACTCTTCTGGTCGAAAACAAACTCCCAAGGAGTTTTTGGGCAGAAGCGGCAAACACCTCGTGCTACATTCTCAACAGAGCCATGGTAAGACCCGTGATAAAGAAAACTCCCTACGAACTGCTAAAAGATAAGAAACCCAGTATTGGGTATTCATAGTTTTTGGCTCAAAAGTGTTTATTCATAACAATGATAAAGCTGATCTAGAAAAATTTGAAGCCAAAAGTGATCAGGTATTTTTCTTGGATACTCAGAACACTCTAGAGCATATAGGGTGTTTAACATTAAGAATAAAACTATGGAAGAAACTCCACATGTTATTTTGATGAGTATCATGCAAGAACTAACACTGAAAACCTTCACAGGACTCAAGATGGAGATGCAGAAGCAACACTTGAGGAACTACAAGCAAAGGCAAAAAGAAATTCTAAAGTAGCTTCTAAAGATAAAAGTGGATATCTTCGCAGGTACAACGATGAAGATGACGAAAATCTGTCCAGAAAACAAGATGTTGAATCTGAAGAAGATCCACAAGAGAAAGAGCCTCAAGATGAAACTCCTCAAGCACACCCTCCTCCAGAACAACCTCCACAAGATCAACTTCCACAAGTCCAAGATCAACCCGGTCCTTCAACAATCACTAATGTGAGGTATTCCAAGATCACCCACTTGAGAATGTGTTAGGGAATATAAATGATAAAGTTCAAATAGGTCTTAAGTTAGACAAATAATTGAACAAGATCATTTGGCTTTTGTCTCTCAAGTAGAACCAAAAAATGTTGAAGAGGCCCTAAAAGAAAATTCATGGATTGATGTTATGCATGAGGAACTTGGTCAATTTCAAAGAAACAATGTATGGAGTTTAGTTCCCAAAACCCCTGAAATTTCTGTCATAGGAACAAGATGGGTCTTTAGGAATAAAGTAAATGAAGAGGGTAAAGTGGTGAGAAATAAGGCTAGACTGGTAGCAAAATGATACAATCAAGAATTTGGTGTGGACTTTGAAGAATCCTTTGCCCCTGTAGCTAGACTTGAAGCAGTGAAAATCTTATTGGCATATGCATGCTCACATAAGTTCAAACTTTTTCAAATGGACGTTAACTGCTTTCTTGAATGGCTACATCATAGAGGAAGTCTATGTCCTCAACCACCCGGTTTTGAAAATACTGAAATGTCCAACCATGTTATAAACTGCACAAGGCTCTCTATGGTTTGAAACAGGCACCCCGAGCTGGTACGACAGACTAAGCAACTTTTTGGTGAGTAAAAACTACTCAAGAGGTAAAGTTGACCAAACTCTATTTACTAACAAAGTTCGCAATCACATAATTGTTGTTCAATTTTATGTGGACGACATTATCTTTGATTCCACTAACCCATCACTGTGTGAGGAGTTTTCCAACATAAGCATAGTGAATTTGAGATGAATCTAATGGGGGAGCTTTAGTTCTTTCTGGTTTGCAGTGAGCAAGACTGAAGATGGCTTCTTCCTTAATCAAGAGAAATATGTCAAGGAGCTCTAAATGTTTTCATTTGAGCAAGCCAAACCTGCTTCAACACCCATGAGCACAAGCATAAAATTGGAAAATGATGAGAAAGGTAACCGGTAGATGCAAAGTAATTCCGAGGTATGATTGGCTCACTCCTTTATCTTACGCAAGTAGACCCGATACAATTCAGTGTTTGCCTTTGCACTAGGTATCAATCTAGTCCAAAGGAAAGCCATTTGGTTGCAGTTAAGAGAATATTCAGATATCTCTCAGGTACGTATGATTTGGGCTTTGGTATCAGCAGGAAGTAGTTTTGACTTCATATCATATTCTGATGTTGATTATGTTGGATGTAAGATAGACAGGAAAAGCCTAGTGGTACTGCCATTACTTGGTGGTGGCATGGTGTAACGCCTCGACGCGGAATATCGGAGTGGGATTACAGTTATTAAATAGTACCGAGCGAGAATAATGGCAAACCATTGCGCAATTGAAATAATTCCAATAAAATCTAATTTCATTAATAATCCATCATACTTCAAGAACTAACTATTACATCAACGTATCAGAGCCAAAACTAGGGCCCAGAGTACTTTTTTCAATCAAACTATTACATACGATTGACTGACTCACTACTCATAACTATACTAACTACTACTATATAGCACTGGTAGCTGAAATGGTCACTCCTGAGCATCTCCCTCAATCCCGTCCTCGTAAGTGTGGTCGTCTCCATCCAACTCACCTGAACACATTAATAAATACGCAGGATGAGCGAATAACGCCCGTAGGACTTAATATCTCATGAACACAACATGTTTTAAATGGTTAATGTTTTAATGGCAGGCTAACTAGAGAGTAAAGTCATGTAGAGCATGTCATGATAACAAGAGAACAATAGCAACTGGCACAGGGAAAATAGTACAACGAGAACGATAATAGAAAGGCCATGTAACGTTTTATCATGTAAATTGCACAACGGTGCACTAGTAACGATCATGCTTGCACTTGTAGAGATAGTACTTTGATTGTCATAGATTAATCTAGATAGTAAACTGGCACTAGATGCAATGCCGTAACACATCCTAGATCATTTTAACTCCCATGGGCACTAGCACTTTTCGGGTGCTCCTCCCAGGACCTGATCGGCCCTATTGCGCTGGCATTAGTCATTTATTTTATCTTAGACAATCACACACACGAATGACCAATAGAGTACGAAGAAGAGATAAGAGAGTACTAGACGAGATAGATGAGAGAGTAGAGTGAACGTGAACAGATAAGAGAATATAGATAGTAGATGAGATAGGGACATTCTGTAAAACAACATGAAAATCTGATAGTAACGGTTGCACAGCATCAGGTCGGGTGCCGGCAATCTGGTAGAAGTCACAACCGCCCACTTAGCCGTGTCGTGAACACGGGTTAGGTGGTCCGGTGTGAACCTAAGATAAAGAAAATACTAAGGCATGGATCGTACTGATCCCTAACGTGTATCAGGATTTGGGGTACAACCAGCTCGTTGACTAAGGACGTATGCCAAAGCCAAGAAGACTTACGGAGGTCTTGATAAGGAGTCCCTAGTTCAGTCGAGAGTATTCTCGGTGGACAGTGGTCCAAGTCAAGAGAAAGTGTGTAGAAAATGGGTCCGTCGTGCCTCGAGTGCTCGAAGCCGAGGGAAAACGATAACGGTATTTAAAATACGCGTATAAAACGAAGACAATTTATTTAATAAAATAGGGTAATTTAGTCATTTATTTCGCTAATTTACCGAATACATTATTACATAATTTATTAGGACCAGATGGCAATTTATAAAGTCATGTGTGTGTAAGTGTAAAGAATCTTGAGGATATGACAAGTCGTGCAAATGTCCTTTAAAATAATTAAATTTATCGTTAATGCCATTTATTAACTTGCCAAGTCGGGTTTACTATATCATGGTTTAATCATGGCTAATTAGGGGTATAAAGCCCAACCAGTAGGGGCATATGCACAATTTTTAGTTCTGGTCGAGTTCTTGAGATCGCGGCGGACCTACCCGTCGCGATTCAGATCTCGTCGGGGCAGCCGGGCGTGACAGGTGGACCGCCGGTCTGGCCTGGTCCGGTGGAATCACGGCATCACAGGCCACCGTGTTCTCAACGCGACATGCCTGCAGGGCGCGACCCAGCTGATATCACGGCGGATCGCGCTGTCGCGATATCAGGATGGTCCGACATTTTTTCCCTTTTTCCAGGGTTGATCAGATTTGACACAAGGCTCTTTTGAATTCAATATAAAATTGTATAATGACCCAAAAATCACGAATCTAGTTTCAAATGAAAGTAGACACATAGATCTATCAGCATGCAAGATTAATTTGAAATTAGACAAGATTTAGGCATGCTTTGAATAGGTTACAGTCTGATGACCTAAACAGGTGCAGTCAGGGTTCAATGAATTAATTAGAGATGAATACATGATGAAAAATTTGAAACTAGGGTCGTCTGAAAGCTAACAAGATGTAGTGTTTATGAGATTTTATCATGGTGTGGGATCAAGTATGCACGGAGTTAACAAGCAAACACGAAGGGTTGGGGTGCATGGTTCTGACAGAGATTCAAAGAATTAATTCTCCCTCATCGGAGATCAAAATATAACGAAACAGGGGCGTTTGAAATCTAATGCACTGTAGTATCAACGATAATTTTCTCATAGCATGGGAACAAGTACGTGCGGGGGATTAGAGAAAACATGAGATTTCGGGTTCATGGTAACAGCAGGGTTTCACGAATTAAATTGCCCAAATGGATGAGCAGAATACCACGAACCATAGGGCTTTTGAAGAGTACATGAACGCTACCTAGGATATTTTACATGATTTTTCTCTTGAGAGATTGCCTACCTTTTTTGTGGAGTAAGAAAGCCCTAGTTTGATGACGAAAAAGAAGAGAAAATCCAAGCTCCAAGCCTCCTCCTCTCCTTGATCTTCGTCCAGAACTTCTCCTCTTCGTCTCCAAAGAGCTTAGACATGAACTAGGGTTGCTAGGGTCGAAATTTGGGGGTATATGGCTAACTATAGGAGTCCTAGCCATTATAAGAGTCCTCCCTTCTATTAAACTCCGAATTTCCTTCTTTATCTCTCACTTTCTCTTATTTATCCACCTAATAGAGTTGGGAAGGGATCCAATTTTGTGGGTAAATGTTTAGGGTAAGTGTAGGACTCTTTTTAGGATAGATATGACTTGTTTTAATAGTTAATTTGATCCTTTTCCATTTATTAATTAATTAGATACGAATTTCTCTTAATTACTTCTCTTCTCATAATGGGTATCCCTACTTGGGCCCAACCAATTATGTTAGGACCATTAGTACATCACATTATCAATTTAGCCTAATGGCTTTAATTTAAATCATTCTAATTATATTTATTTCCCTTTTTTATTCAATAATTTTTATTTTTCCTTATTTATAAAAATAGAAATTTTATTTTTATTTGGGTTTTAAAAATCAAGGGTGCTACATCCTCCCCTCTTAAAAAGAATTTGGTCCCCAAATTCATAGAATCATAAGAGGAGAATGATTTACTGAATAACTCCGGATAATTCCATCGCATTAATGCTTCGGGCTCCCACGTGGCCTCTTCGACTTCATGGTTTCTCCATAATACCTTCACCACGGGTATAGACCGATTCCGAAGCTGTTGCATCTTCTTGTCCAAGATTTTCACTGGCTTTTCTTCATAGGTCATATTCTTATTCAGAATAATGTCATCATAGCTGATTACGTGTGATAGATCGTACACGTACTTTCTCAGTATTGACACATGGAACAAATTGTGTATTGTTGAAAACTGGGGTGGTAGTGCCAGTCGATACGCTACCTCGCCCACTCTATCTAACACTTCAAACAGACCTATGAATCTTGGTCTCAGCTTGCCTTTCATCCCAAATCTTTGGAATCCTCTGGTCGGGGATACTTGTAGCATTACATGATCTCTAGCTTGGAATTCTAAATCCCTTCTTCTTTTATCCGCATAGCTCTTCTGCCTGGATTGAGCTATCTTAATTCTGTCTCTGATAATCTGTATGTCCCTGCTAGTGTTCTGCACCATATCTGGTCCTAGCCATTGCTGCTCACCTACTTCATTCCAACATACTGGCGATCTGCAACTTCTGCCATACAGTGCTTCAAATGGTGCCATCTTGATGCTGGCCTAATAACTATTGTTGTAGGTGAATTCAATTAGTGACAACTGTTCATTCCAATATCCCTCAAAGTCTATAGCACAAGCTCGCAGCATGTCTTCCACTATCTGATTTATTCTTTCAGTATGTCCATCCGTCTGTGAGTGGAAAGATGTGCTAAAGTTGAGTTTTGTGCCTAGGGCAGTCTGGAGTCCCTTCCAAAATCTAGAATTGAATCTGGGGTCACGATCTGAGACAATGGATACTGGAACTCCATGTAATCTTACTATCTCCTTTACATACAATGCTGCCAACACATCCACACTCCAAGTGCTCTTAATGGCAAGGAAGTGTGCACTTGCTTAAACGGTCCACAATAACCCAGATAGCACCAAGTCCACCATGAGTTCGGGGTAAACCCATGATGAAATCCATGCCGATGCTTTCCCACTTCCATTCAGGTATGTCCAGGGGTCTAAGTACACCCGCAGGACAACAGTGCTCGGCTTTCACCTGTTAACAAGTGAGGCAGTGCGCGGCATGCTCAGCCACCTCACGCTTCATGTTTGGCCACCAAAATGACCTTTTCATGTCTTGGTATATCTTGGTTGCACCTGGATGTATTGTATACTTGGCCTTGTGGGCTTCATTCATCAGTTTCCTTTTCAGCTCTTCATTGTCAGGCACGCATGTCTGGCTTGGAATAATATTCTCCCATCCTCAGCGATGGAGAAATCTGGCTTGTCAGCTATGGTCTCCCTGACTCGGACTAGGAATGGATCGTTTGCCTGATGATCTCTGATCTTGGCAAATATGTCAGGTTGAGCTTTAAGTTAGCAACTAGCATCTTATCATTTCTCTGCTCAATATTCAGATCTAGATTGGCGAATTTCTTTAATAATGCATCTCGCCTATGACTAGACATGATAAAGAAGCTACTGGCTTCCTAGTAAGTGCATCAGCTACTGCATTACCTTTACCTAGGTGGTATTGAATATTGAAATCAAAGTCTTTCAAGTACTCCAGCCATCTCCGTTGTC
Source organism: Colocasia esculenta (assembly GCA_014218235.1). Classification (NCBI taxonomy): domain Eukaryota; kingdom Viridiplantae; phylum Streptophyta; class Magnoliopsida; order Alismatales; family Araceae; genus Colocasia; species Colocasia esculenta. The sequence continues at coordinate 137,443,560 of CM024756.1, forward strand.
GCATATTGAGCTCCTTCTGAGAAAATAAGTATTTCAAACTCTTGTGGTCGGAGTAGACAATAAATCGCTCCCCGTATAGGTAATGCCTCCAAATATTGAGTGCAAAAACCACTGCAGCCAATTCTAAGTCATGGACGGGATAGTTGACTTCATGTGGCTTCAATTGCCTTGATGAGTATGCTATCACCTTCTCATTCTGCATTAATACGCAGCCTAGACCGATTCCAGATGCATCAGTGTAGACTGAGAATCCTGCTCCTTCGACTGGTAATGCGAGGATAGGTGCCGATGTCAGCAATTGCTTAAGTGTCTGAAAGCTCTCTCACACTCTTTGCTCCAGACATAGGGATTCTCTTTCCGCGTAAGACGCGTAAGAGGTACAGCTATCTTGGAGAAGTCTTTTATGAACCGTTTGTAATATCCAGCCAGTCCAAGAAAACTCCTGATCTCTGTGACATTGGTTGGCCTTTCCCAGTTGAGCACAGCTTCTACCTTGGAAGGTCGATAGCAATACCGTCCTTGGAATTAACATGACCCAGAAATGACACTCCTCGAGCCAGAATTCACAGTAGCTCAATTTGGCGTAGAGTTGATTGTCCCGCAAGATTTGCAGAGCGATCCTCAGATGCTCTCATGCTCTTCCTTGGTCTTGGAGTATATGAGAATATCATCAATGAAAACCACGACGAACTTGTCGAGGTATGGTCGATAGATGTGTTCATTAATTGCATAAAAGCTGCAGGAGCATTGGTTAGTCCAAAAGGCATGACTATAAATTCATAATGACCGTACCTGCTCCTGAAAGCTGTCTTGTAGATATCTGCATCTTGAATCCTCATCTGATGATATCCCAATCTAAGGTCAATCTTAGAAAAATATTTAGCTCCTGATATCTGATCAAATAATTCATCGACACACGGCAGAGGGTACTTGTCCTTGATAGTGAGATTGTTCAACTGCCTGTAATCGATGCATAATCTCATGGATCTGTCCTTCTTCTTGACGAACAACACTGGTGCTCCCCAAGGAGAAGTACTCGGCCTAATGAAACCCTTTTCTAGAAGTTCCATTAGTTGCTCTTTCAACTCTTTCAATTCGGCAGGGGACATCCTGTAGGGTTGGCGTGAAACCGGTGCAGCTCGGTACGAGATCAATTGAGAAATTCACATCTCTCTCAGGTGGAATGCCTGGTAGCTCATCGGAAACACATCAGGGTATTCTTGCACTATGTGGATGTCTGATATCTTAACTGCTTTCTTTTCAACTACGATGGCGGCAAGAAATGCCATACTCCCTTTCCTTATCATGTTTTGTGCCTTTATAGTAGAGACGAGGGACACGTGTCTCTTGTGCCTACGTCCTGTGAAGATCAGCTTAGGGAATTCACTAAAGAAAATTTTACCTCTTCTACAATCCATGATAGCCCCATACGTTGATAGCCAATCGGCTCCCAGAATGACATCGTAGCCCTCCATGGACATACAAATCAAGTCAGCTCTTAGATTGAGTTCACCAATCTTAATATCAGCCAATGGATATATTTATTCAATTGAGTCTTTTCTCCCAAGGTGTTGTGACAGGTAATTCAAATTTCATAGATACAGTTTCTCATTTAATGTATCAGCAAATGCTTGTGATACGAATGAATGTGTAGCACCAGTATCGAACAAAACAAATACTGAATGAGAAAAGACCAGTAGGGTACCTTTGACTACTCCACCTTCCTTGGTGGTTTCCACCTCTTGCAGTGCTTGAAGTCTGCCTGGCTTTTTTGTCCCGTAGGACGCTTCTCATTCTCCTTCAATAGGGGACATTCTTGAATGCAATGATCACGGATTCCACAGCGAAGGCATGCACCTGCCTTCCTCCAGCACTCTTCTATAGTATGGCCCAACTTGTCTGTAACACCCAGGAAATTGGTAATTGGAAAATTAGAAATAATTCGAAAATGATAAAATCAATATATGTGAAATAGCAAAAATGTACGTGTCATTATCATACATACAAAAACCCATTAGAAAATTTCATAAAAATCATAGTTCAACTCTAAATAATACTCCCTAATGACCCACTGAGAAATTCATGCAAAGGAAAATTGGATGGTCCAAGTTTAAGGCATTTTGCGACTGAGTATCGTAATTAGGGAATAAGTCAGAAAATCATTATCACACATACTTAGATGAGTCAGAAAATTTAATAGAAATCATAGATGGACTTCAAATAATATATTCTAATGATTTATCAAGAAATTTGGGTCAACAAAAGTCATTTGGGGTATATTCAAGAGTTAGTATGACTTATTATCGTAATGAGGAAATAAGTTGGACAACCCATTATCAGGTGTATAAAATGAGATCATAAACTAAATGAGAAATTTATGCACACAATTAAAGACTGAATTTGACTAAAATTTCTTCATGAAAGTTCTTTTACATGACATCATGATCATCTTCTATGTTGGACGTTTTCCAAAAATCCTTCGTTAGAGAGTTAGGAGCATGATAAGAGAGTTTCTGCAGAATACTGCGATTTCGGGCTACACTTAACTCTTTGTTCCTCATATGTTTTCTTGGGATTCACGATCGAATTAGATCAAAGTCTCAACATAAAGTTATTCTACTAGTTGTCCTCTTCATCTTTCATGTTGAACGTTTTGTCTAAATGTCATTAGTTAGAGAGTTATAAGTGTTGGAAGTGACTCACTACAGGGGATATGTCATCTGGTTACACCTGAACATGAGTTTTTGTTCTGGGAAAGTCACTGTGTCGACATAGCCTGGGCTAGTGTCGACCTGCTGTCCCAAAACAGCCCAGATGGTGTTCTGGGAAGCCCTCTAGTGTCGACAAAACCCCATCCCGTGTCGGCACACTCCCCCAGTTTGACCCAGAAGTGCTGGGAAGCTGATCTAGTGTCGACACCACCTGTGCTAGTGTCGACACACTGTCCCATATTAGTTAGAGGGTTTTCTAGAAGCTGTTCTAGTGTCGACACTACTTGATCTCGTGTCGACACGACTTGACCTTTTTGTCTTGTATTTGATGCACAGTGTCGACACCACCTGAACTAGTGTCGACACTACCTGACCAGGTTTGCATGATTTTGTCTTGTGTTTGAAGCATTGTATCGACACCACTTGATCTAGTGTCGACACTATCCTTACAAGATTTTTGTGTAATTTGAGTCTAATCATTTCATGATGTCTTCAAGCATGTACATGGTGTTATAAGGTATGCATGGACTTAAAATAAATCAAACCATTAAGGAAATGGTAATGATATGAATATGATTCTAATATGTAAATTTTGATCGTTCTTATGATCCTTGGATTATTGTGATCTTGCTTATTGTCAATTGATAAGATAATAATATGATATGAATGTGGGGATGAATACATGATTAGTACGGACATATTAGTGGTGTAAATGTTATGATTTGCATATATGTTTCATGGTTTCATGTTTTCCGGTGTTCAATTGATTAATTGTCATATGCATACATGTTAGGAAAGTACATGTTCTACATATGATCTGTCTTTAGCAACACCCTCTTGTCAAGACATTAATGAATTATGAAATATAAGATACGATATTATCCTGCCTTGTTCTTTTGAGCTGTTTGTCATTCCTTGACTCTATAATGATCATGTCTTTTTTACTATGAGCTTGTCATTGAAACTCTGTGGCCATAATAGAATATGTTTGTTCGGCACATCGTGGGACTCCGGTCCAAACTTGATCCAATGCCTGTGCAATAGGGCCCTGTCCGGTCCTAGGGAGGAGCGCCCCAACGTACTTGTTAACCACGGGAGTATGGACTCTTGGTGCTTGGCATAGCACACCTGACATGCAAGATTTGTGAATATGTGCCTCCTGTTTGACTTGATAAGTTTGACTTGACATGATATGATACGTTTGTTCTTGTGAACATATGAACTCTGCTTGAATATGGCCAATCTCTTCTGACATGATTCTATTCTGAAATATCTGTTCATTGTATATGCAATTTGACATTTTGATCTGATACGATATCCGTTCTATTCTGCTATTCAATCTGTTAGTATTGCATGCATTGTCATCATATTCATATGCATATCTACCTACTTAAAATGTTAATCATGTATACTAGTGCCCGCACGTTATTGAGATGTAAATCCTACTGAGCTAGTTCGCTCACCCCTATCATCCTGCCCTTTTTCAGGTAGTGACGAAGAACCCGTGGAGTCAGATGGGACTGGGCAAGAGTGACGAGCACCCGTCCTAGAAATAGATGACAGTTTAGAAATAGAAATGAGTAGTCTATGTAATAGTGAAACTTTTCTGGAAGTTATTTGAATAATGGACCCTTTGGTAATTCTTTCTTGCATGGTTGTATCTAGTTGAATGAAATGAAATAAAGAGTAACTTTGAGGATATTGTTATGATTTGAAAAGTGTGTTATTATATTCAATTGTGACTCTGTGCTATTCAATTGTGATACGTTTGATTGTATCGTTCACGTCCCCCGGTATTTATTCCTCTACTAAATATCGGGGCGTGACAGTTGGTATCAGAGCCTGAACTTTAGGGTCCAAGGGATTATGAACATAGAATGAAACTAGAATACACGAGTCAAAATCTGTCGTACCTAATGTGAGCTTGGGTAGAACCAGGGGATAGAAATCGCAGGAGATTGTCACTTATCTCTGCACTTCGAGTTAAAAGGCTGATGAGGAAAGGTGGTATGGCCTTTCTTGCCGCTGTTGTCATCACAAAGAAGGAAGTCAAAGTTGAGGATACCCAAGTTGTCAGCGAATACGCTGACATTTTTTCAGAAGACTTGCCAGGAATTCCTCCTGAGCGAAAGGTCGATTTTACCATCGAGTTGGTCCCTGGAACAGCACAAGTATCTAGGGCACCATATAGAATGTCCCCTGCAGAACTGAAGGAACTAAAAGAGCAATTGATGGAACTGTTAGAGAAGGGTTTCATCCGATCAAGCACATCACCATGGGGTGCACCTGTCCTCTTGTCAAGAAGATAGATGGGTCGATGAGGCTATGTATAGATTACAGACAACTAAACCAGTTGACTATCAAGAACTCTATACCTACCTGATGAGATTGGGTAGAAACATGGGCTTAGTTCAAAATTTTATTACTAACTAAATATTGTAGATTACAAGGTATTAACAAGGAGTAAAGAAGATGGACCGGGTGTTAATTATTTTAAAGAACTTAAATAAACAACAATGGAGGATATACCTACACCATCTAAAGATGGACAGAGATCGGTTCAAAGATTAACCAAAGCACTCCGACAAGCTGCTCAACTGTTAGAGGATGCCCTAATAATGGCTAAGGGAGATACAAATGGAAGGAAAGGTCTAGGGATGACAAAGAAGTTGGCGAAACTAATAAGAAAGAACAAATTTCAACCACAGGAAACTCCAAACCTATAGCCAGAGAGAAACGGCCCAACAACAGTAATAGATCACACAAGAGAAAGAAGTGCAAGAAGTGCAAGAAGAAACTAGTTCCCGCGCCTGTAGAAAGATGTCAGCATGCAACAAAATAAATCATCGCTTCGAGGAGTGCTGGAGATTTCAGGGCAAGTGTTTCTGCTGTGGCAGCCAAGACCACAAGGTTAAGGATTGCCCTAATGAGAAATCAAGTTCAGGGAATAAATGGCAGAACAAACCAAGGAAGGAGGTATGAGAGAGGTATTCTTTCTAACTCGCTTTTATTTGACCTTGAAATTTCAGCACCAATCAATCACTATATTATTAGCAATTCACAATTTGATTCTTGTAAGGCCAGCCTGTAAACACATGTGAATTTGGGGACCAAATTCTTTTAAGTGGGGGAAGATGTAACACCCGGAAATTTGGTAATTGGAAAATTAGAAATAAATCGAAAATGATAAAATCAATATATGTGAAATAGCAAAAATGCACGTGTCATTATCATACATACAAAAACCCATTAGAAAATTTCATAAAAATCATAGTTCAACTCTAAATAATACTCCCTAATGACCCACTGAGAAATTCGTGCAAAGGAAAATTGGATGGTCCAAGTTTAAGGCATTTTGCGACTGAGTATCGTAATCAGGGAATAAGTCAGGAAATCATTATCACACATACTTAGATGAGTCAGAAAATTTAATAGAAATCATAGATGGACTTCAAATAATATATTCTAATGATTTATCAAGAAATTTGGGTCAACAAAAGTCATTTGGGGTATATTCAAGAGTTAGTATGACTTATTATCGTAATGAGGAAATAAGTTGGACAACCCATTATCAGGTGTATAAAATGAGATCATAAACTAAATGAGAAATTTATGAAGACTCCAAACAATATGTGGGGGTAGTCCATAAAATAAAATAAATGGGATTAACGGACAACTTATGACCCATGAACAAATCCAAGTATGAAGTTAGTAAATAAATAACTTCGTATTATCGGAATGATAGAACTTACGTACCACTATCGTACGTGAGAAAACACATCGGAAATTCTGTAAAAATTATAAACCACCCCAAATATTATTCCTAAGCGTTCCACAAAGGAATTCGTGCAACGGAAAATCCGATTGGCCGAGTATATGTCACACGTGACCAAGTTACCCGAATTAGGAAACTAAGTCGGAAAATTGTTAACACGGAAAAATAACCCAACCATAAATTAAATAAAATGTTGGAGAGACTCACAACATTATGTATTAATAACCCATTAACAAGATTGGGTCAATGGGGTACTTTTGGCCCAAGGATATAAATAAACTAGGACAGGGAATTACCCAGAAATTCGTGTAGGTAATTATGCCATAATTAGGAAGGGCAATTTAGGGTTAAAAGCTAGGTGATTAGTCATGTAAGGTAAGCCAAAACCGAACCCAACTCTAAGAGGAGGTTTCCTAAACTCTGCTACCTCTTTTGGGTAAAGGAATCCCAGATTTTTTGGAAACTAGGAAACAGAGCTCGTAGCCCTTTCCTAGTATCATTAGGACTCTTAACAACATCCTAAAACTATAAGAACTCGTCCCTAAACTCTTGGGGAAGGTTAACAACGAAGTTGGAGTCGTTTGGAGGCAAGCAAAACTTCTGGGAGCAGGAGAAAGGCTGGGAACCCGGAGCTTCATCCCCTGCATCCTCTGTTGCATCCAAAACATCAACGGTTTTAGATCTTCCTAAAGGTAGGTGTTCTCGGGCCAAGATTAAAGAAAACCAACACCATCATGTATTCTCTGAGTCTAGGATCATTTGCATTTGGTTTGACTCAATTTCATGGAGTATACGTTGTGTATTCGTCGGTTTTTGAAGTCTTGCACAGTTAGGGCTTTTTCTGTTCTTCTTGTTATGTACACATGATTCAAGACTGAATTTGACTAAACTTTATTCATGAAAGTTCTTCTACTTGACATCACGATCATCTTCTATGTTGGACGTTTTGTCCAAAAATCCTTCGTTAGAGAGTTAGGAGCATGATAAGAGAGTTCTGCAGAATACTGCGATTTCGGGCTACACTTAACTCTTTGTTCCTCATATGTTTTCCTGGGATTCGAGACCGAATTAGATCAAAGTCTCAACATAAAAGTTCTTCTACTAGTTGTCCTCTTCATTTTTCATGTTGAACGTTTTGTCTAAATGTCATTAGTTAGAGAGTTATAAGTGTTGGAAGTGACTCACTACAGGGGATATGTCATCTGTTACACCTGAACATGAGTTTTTGTTCTGGGAAAGTCACTGTGTCGACACAGCCTGGGAAGTGTCGACCTGCTGTCCCAAAACAGCCCAGATGGTGTTCTGGGAAGCCCTCTAGTGTCGACACAACCCATCCGTGTCGACACACTCCCCCAGTTTGACCCAGAAAGTGCTGGGAAGCTGATCTAGTGTCGACACCACCTGTGCTAGTGTCGACACACTGTCCCATATTAGTTAGGGGGTTTTCTGGAAGCTGTCTCTAGTGTCGACACTACTTGATCTCGTGTCGACACGACTTGACCTTTTTGTCTTGTATTTGATGCACAGTGTCGACACCACCTGAACTAGTGTCGACACTACCTGACCAGTTTTGCATGATTTTGTTGTGTTTGAAGCATTGTGTCGACACCACTTGATCTAGTGTCGACACTATCCTTACAAGATTTTTGTGTAATTTGAGTCTAATCATTTCATGATGTCTTCAAGCATGTACATGGTGTTATAAGGTATGCATGGACTTAAAATAAATCAAACCATTAAAGGAAATGGTAATGATATGAATATGATTCTAATGTGTAAATTTGATCGTTCTTATGATCCTTGGATTATCTTGTGATCTTGCTTATTGTCAATTGATAAGATAATAATATGATATGAATGTGGGGATGAATACATGATTAGTACGGACATATTAGTGGTGTAAATGTTATGATTTGCATATAAGTTTCATGGTTTCATGTTTTCCGGTGTTCAATTGATTAATTGTCATATGCATACATGTTAGGAAAGTACATGTTCTACATATGATCTGTCTTTAGAAACACCCTCTTGTCAAGACATTAATGAATTATGAAATATAAGATACGATATTATCCTGCCTTGTTCTTTTGAGCTGTTTGTCATTCCTTGACTCTATAAATGATCATGTCCTTTTTACTAGCTTGTCATTGAAACTCTGTGGCCATAATATGAATATGTTTGTTCGGCACATCGTGGGACTCCGGTCCAAAACTTGATCCAATGCCTGTGCAATAGGGCCCTGTCCGGTCCTGGGGAGGAGCGCCCCAACGTACTTGTTAACCGCGGGAGTATGGACTCTTGGTGCTTGGCATAGCACCTGACATGCAAGATTTGTGAATATGTGCCTCTGTTTGACTTGATAAGTTTGACTTGACATGATATGATACGTTTGTTCTTGTGAACACATGAACTCTGCTTGAATATGGCCAATCTCTTCTGACATGATTCTATTCTTGAAATATCTGTTCATTGTATATGCAATTTGACATTTTGATCTGATACGATATCCGTTCTATTCTGCTATTCAATCTGTTAGTATTGCATGCATTGTCATCATATTCATATGCATATCTACCTACTTAAAATGTTAATCATGTATACTAGTGCCCGCACGTTATTGAGATGTAAATCCTACTGAGCTAGTTTGCTCACCCCTATCATCCTGCCCTTTTTCAGGTAGTGACGAAGAACCGTGGAGTCGATGGGACTGGGCAAGAGTGACGAGCACCCGTCCTAGAAATAGATGACAGTTTAGAAATAGAAATTGAGTAGTCTATGTAATAGTGAAACTTTTCTGGAAGTTATTTGAATAATGGACCCTTTGGTTAATTCTTTCTTGCAAGGTTGTATCTAGTTGAATGAAATGAAATAAAGAGTAACTTTGAGGATATTGTTATGATTTGAAAAGTGTTATTATATTCAATTGTGACTCTGCGCTATTCAACTGTGATACGTTTGATTGTATCGTTCACATCCCCCGGTATTTATTCCGCTGCTAAATATCGGGGCGTAACAGGCACAGGCATTATATCAAGTTTTGGACCGGAGTCCCACGATGTGCCGAACAAACATATTCATATTATGGCCACAGAGTTTCAATGACAAGCTCATAGTAAAAAGGACATGATCATTTATAGAGTCAATGATTGACAAACAGCTCAAAAGAACAAGCAGGATAATATCGTATCTTATATTTCATAATTCATTAATGTCTTGACAAGAGGGTGCTGCTAAAGACATCATATGTAGAACATGTACTTTCCTAACATGTATGCATATGACAATTAATCAATTGAACACCGGAAAACATGAAACCATGAAACTTATATGCAAATCATAACATTTACACCACTAATATGTCCGTACTAATCATGTATTCATCCCCACATTCATATCATATTATTATCTTATCAATTGACAATAAGCAAGATCACAAGATAATCCAAGGATCATAAGAACGATCAAAATTTACATATTAGAATCATATTCATATCATTACCATTTCCTTTAATGGTTTGATTTATTTTAAGTCCATGCATACCTCATAACACCATGTACATGCTTGAAGACATCATGAAATGATTAGACTCAAATTACACAAAAATCTTGTAAGGATAGTGTCGACACTAGATCAAGTGGTGTCGACACAATGCTTCAAACACAAGACAAAATCATGCAAAACTGGTCAGGTAGTGTCGACACTGTGCATCAAATACAAGACAAAAAGGTCAAGTCGTGTCGACACGAGATCAAGTAGTGTCGACACTAGAGACAGCTTCCAGAAAACCCCCTAACTAATATGGGACAGTGTGTCGACACTAGCATAGGTGGTGTCGACACTAGATCAGCTTCCAGCACTTTCTGGGTCAAACTGGGGGAGTGTGTCGACACGGGATGGGGTTGTGTCGACACTAGAGGGCTTCCCACAACACCATCTGGGCTGTTTTGGGACAGCAGGTCGACACTAGCCCAGGCTGTGTCGACACAGTGACTTTCCCAGAACAAAACTCATGTTCAGGTGTAACCAGATGACATATCCCCTGTAGTGAGTCACTTCCAACACTTATAACTCACTAACTAATGACATTTAGACAGAACGTTCAACATGAAAAATGAAGAGGACAACTAGTAGAAGAACTTTTATGTTGAGACTTTGATCTAATTCGGTCTCGAATCCCAGGAAAACATATGAGGAACAAAGAGTTAAGTGTAGCCCGAAATCGCAGTATTCTGCAGAAACTCTCTTATCATGCTCCAACTCTCTAACGAAGGATTTTTGGACAAAACGTCCAACATAGAAGATGATTGTGATGTCAATTAGAAGAACTTTCATGAATAAATTTTAGTCAAATTCAGTCTTGAATGTGTGCATAACAAGAAGAACAAGAAAAAGCCCTAACTGTACAAGACTTCAGAAAACCGACGAATACACAACGTATTACTCCATGAAATTGAGTCAAACCAAATGCAAATGATCCTAGACTCAGAGAATTACATGATGGTGTTGGTTTTTTAATCTTGGACCGAGAACACCTACCTTTAGGAAGATCTAAAACCCGTTGATGTTCTGGATGCAACAGAGGATGCAGGGGATGAAGCTCCGGGTTCCAGCCTTCTCCTGCTCCCCAGAAGTTCTTTCTTGCCTCCAAACGACTCCAACTTCGTTGTTAACCTTCCCCAAGAGTTTAGGGATGAGTTCTTATAGTTTTAGGATGTTGTTAAGAGTCCTAATGATACTAGGAAAGGGGCTACGAGCTCTGTTTCCTAGTTTCCAAAAAATCTGGGATTCCTTTACCAAAAGAAGTAGCAAGAGTTTAGGAAACCTCCTCTTAGAGTTGGGTTCGGTTTTGGCTTACCTTACATGACTAATCACCTAGCTTTTAACCCTAAATTGCCCTTCCTAATTATGGCATAATTACCTACACGAATTTCTAGGTAATTCCCTGTCCTAGTTTATTTATATCCTTGGGCCAAAAGTACCCCATTGACCCAATCTTGTTAATGGGTTATTAATACATAATGTTGTGAGTCTCTCCAACATGTTTATTTAATTATGGTTGTGTTATTTTTCCGTGTTAACAATTTTCCGACTTAGTTTCCTAATTCGGGTAACTTGGTCACGTGTGACATATACTCGGCCAATCGGATTTTCCGTTGCATGAATTCCTTTGTGGAACGCTTAGGAATAATATTGGGGTTGGTTTCTAATTTTTACAGAATTTTCCGATGTTTTTCTCACGTACGATAGTGGTACGTAAGTTCTATCATTCCGATAATACAGAAGTTATTTATTTACTAACTTCATACTTGGATTTGTTCATGGGTCATAAGTTGTCCGTTAATCCCATTTATTTTATTTTATGGACTACCCCCACATATTGTTTGGAGTCTTCATAAATTTCTCATTTAGTTTATGATCTCATTTTATACACCTGATAATGGGTTGTCCAACTTATTTCCTCATTACGATAATAAGTCATACTAACTCTTGAATATACCCCAAATGACTTTTGTTGACCCAAATTTCTTGATAAATCATTAGAATATATTATTTGAAGTCCATCTATGATTTCTATTAAATTTTTTGACTCATCTAAGTATGTGTGATAATGATTTTCTGATTATTCCCTGATTACGATACTCAGTCGCAAAATGCCTTAAACTTGGACTATCCAATTTTCCTTTGCATGAATTTCTCAGTGGGTCATTAGGGAGTATTATTTAGAGTTGAACTATGATTTTTATGAAATTTGCTAATGGGTTTTTGTATGTATGATAATGACACGTGCATTTTTGCTATTTCACATATATTGATTTTATCATTTTCGATTATTTCTAATTTTCCAATTACCAAATTTCCGGGGTGTTACATGTCACAGTGTTTGCATCTGGGCTGTTGGTTGGGGGTAGTGGGAGTAGTAGTGGGGACTTTGGGCTTTCTCTCCTGGCTTGGCCCATCAGTGATACTTAACGGTCTTTTCTTGCTGTAGGCAGGCTTGCTTGGTGCTCCAGGATTCAGTTCTTCTTTACCATTCTACCCTTGATGCGATCAATGAGATCGGTTGCAACCTCGAGTAGTTGTGCTTTCCTGACCATCTCTGGGTAGGTCTGAATGTCCATAGGTGCCAGCTATGTGATATATGTGGGCCTGAGCCCATTACGAAACCTTTTCATCTTCATCTTCTCTATACTCACCAGATGATTGGCATAGCACGCCAATCGGGAGAACTGAGCCTCATACTCAGCAACAGTCAGGTTCCTTTACTTCAGAGCGGCAAATTCAGATGCTTTCCTTTCTTGGACCCTCTCTGAGATGTACTTGGAGTTGAAATGCTCCTCGAACTCCTCCCAAGTAAATTGTGCGTCCTCTCTGGTTGCCTCAACGGACTCCCACCACGCACGGGCGTCCCGTTCTAACTGGAACGTAGCTAGCAGTATCTTGTCCCCATCCGCGCATTGCATGACGCGGAAGATACGCTCAATCCTTGAGCCAGTTCTCGGCCTCATCAGGGTCTGTGGTACCACTGAATCGAGGCGGATTCAGGTTGCGGAAATTTCTATGTAAATCACCAGCTACTCGGTGTTGTTATTATTGTTGTTGGCTCCAGCAGCCTGAAGTAAAGCTTGAGTGAGTTGCTGAATCGTGTATTGCATATCACGGAGTTGAGCACGCTCCGCTGCCATTGTTGAGGTTTAGTTCCTTCAAAAGAGAATGTTTAATGTAAGTCGTGAGTTTGCACTAAGTTTGTGTGTGTGTGAGTTTATTTTATCTTGTTACCCAGGGTTCTACCCATCTCTCATAGGTATGAAATAAGACTCTAAGTCAAGGCAGGTCAAACCTAGATCATCTTATACTTATGAATAACCTAGGCTCTGATACCACAAAACTGTAACGCCCCGACGCGGAATATCGGAGCGGGATTACAGTTATTAAATAGTACCGAGCGATAAATAAATGGTAAACCATTGCACAATTGAAATAATTCCAAATAAAATCTAATTTCATTAATAATCCATCAAACTTCAAGAACTAACTATTACATCAACGTATCAGAGCCAAAACTAGGGCCCAGAGTACTTTATTCAAAATCAAACTATTACATAACGACTGACTGACTAACTAACTCATAACTATACTAACTACTACTAGATAGCACTGGTAGCTGAAATGGTCACTCCTGAGCATCTCCCTCAATCCCGTCCTCGTAAGTGGTCGTCTCCATCCAACTCACCTGAACACATTAAATAAATACACAGGATGAGCGAATAACGCTCAGTAGGACTTAATATCTCATGAACACAAGCATGCTTTAAATGGTTCATGTTTTAATGGCAGGCTAACTAGAGAGTAAAGTCATGTAGAGCATGTCATGATAACAAGAGAATAATAGCAACTCGCACAGGGAAAATAGTACAACGAGAACGATAATAGAATGGCCATGTAATGTTATATCATGTAAATTGCACAACGGTGCACTAGTAACGATCACGCTTGCACTTGTAGAGATAGTACTTTGATTGTCATAGATTAAATAGATAGTAAACTGGCACTGGATGCATGCCGTAACACATCCTTGATCATTTTAACTCCCATGGGCACTAGCACTTTTCGGGCACTCCTCGCAGGACCTGATCGGGCCTATTGCGTTGGCATTAGTCATTTCTTTATCTTAGACAATCACACGAATGACCAATAGAGTACGAAGAAGAGATAAGAGAGTACTAGACGAGATAGATGAGAGAGTAGAGTGAACATGAACAGATAAGAGAATATAGATAGTAGATGAGATAGGGGCATTCCGTAAAACAACGTGAAATCTGATAGTAACGGTTGCACAGCACCAGGTCGGGTGCCGGCAATCTGGTAGAAGTCACAACCGCCCACTTAGCCGTGTCGTGAACACGGGTTAGGTGGTCTAGTGTGAACCTAAGATAAGAAGGAAAATACTAAGGCATGGATCGTACTGATCCTAATGTGTATCGGGATTTGGGGTACAACCAGCTCGTTGACTAAGGACGTACGCCAAAGCCAAGAAGACTTACGGAGGTCTTGACAAGGAGTCCCTAGTCTAGTCGAGAGTATTCCCGATGGAGAGGTGGTCCAAGTCAAGAGAAAGTGTGGAGAAAACGGGTCCGCCGTGCCTCGAGTGCTCGAAACCGAGGGAAAACAATAATGGTATTTAAAATACGCGTATAAAACAAAGACAATTGTATTAATAAAATAGAGTAATTTAGTCATTTATTTCGGTAATTTACCGAATACATTATTGCATAATTTATCAGGACCAGATGGCAATTTATAAAGTCATGTGTGTGTAAGTGTAAAGAAATCTTGAGGATATAACAAGTCGTGCAAATGTCCTTTAAAATAATTAAATTTATATCGTTAATGTCATTTATTAACTTGCAAAGTCGGGTTAACTATATCATGGTTTAATCATGGCTAATTAGGGGTATAAAGCCCAACTAGTAGGGGCATATGCACAATTTTTAGTTCTGGTCGAGTTCTTGAGATCGCGGAGGACCTACCCGTCGCGATTCAGATCGCGTCGGGGCAGCCGGGCGCGACAGGTGGACCGGCTGGTCTGGCCTGGTCCGGTGGAATCGCGGTGTCACAGGCTGCCGCGTTCTCAACGCAACATGCCTGTAGGGCGCGACCCGGCTGATATCGCGGCGGATCGCGCCATCGCGATATCAGGACGGTCCGACACATTTTTTCCCTTTTTCCAGGGTTGATCAGATTTGACACAGAGCTCTTCTGAATTCAATATAAAATCGTATAATGACCCAAAAATCACGAATCTAGTTTCAAATGAAAGGAGACACATAGATCTATCGGCACGATTAATTTGAAATTAGACAAGATTTAAGCATGCTTTGAACAGGTTACAATCCGATGACCTAAACAGGCATAGTCAGAGTTTCAACGAATTAATTAAAGATGAATACATTATGAAAAATTCTGAAACTAAGGGCGTTTGAAAGCTAACAAGATGTAGTATTTATGAGAATTTTCTCATGGTGTGGGATCAAGTATGCACGGAGTTAACAAGCAAACATGAAGGGCTGGGTGCATGGTTTTAACAGAGATTCAAAGAATTAATTCTCCCTCATGGGAGATCGAAATATAAAGAAACTAGGGGCGTTTGAAAGCTAATGCACTGTAGTATCAACGAGAATTTTCTCATAACATGGGAACAAGTACGTGCGGGGCATTAGAGAAAACATAAGATTTTGGGTTCATGGTAACAGTAGGGCTTCACGAAATTAATCGCCAAATGGATGAGCAGAATACCACGAAATAGGGCTTTTAAAGAGGTACATGAAGACTACCTAGGATAAATATTACACGATTTTTGCTTGAGAGATTGCCTACCTTTTTCGTGGAGTAAGAAAGCCCTAGTTTGATGACGAAAAAGAAGAGAAAATCCAAGCTCCAAGCCTCCTCCTCTCCTGCTCTTGTCCAGAACTTCTCCTCTTAGTCTCCAAAGAGCTTAGACATGAATAGGGTTGCTAGGTCGAAATTTGGGGGTATATGGCTAACTATAGGAGTCCTAGCCATTATAAGAGTCCTCCCTTCCATTAAACTCCAAATTTCTTTCTTTATCTCTCACTTTCTCTTATTTATCCACCTAATAGTGTTGGGAAGGGATCCATTTCATGAGTAAAGGTTTAGGGTAAGTGTAGGACTCTTTTTAGGATAGATATGACTTGTTTTAATAGTTAATTTGACCATTTGCCATTATTAATTAATTAGACACGAATTTCTCTTAATTACTTCTCCTCTCATAATGGGTTATCCCTAATTGGGCCCAACCAACCATGTTAGGACCATTAGTACATCCCATTACCAATTTAGCCTAATGGGCTTTGATTAAATCATTCTAATTATATTTATTTCCCTTTTTATTCAATAATTTCTATTTTTCCTTATTTATAAAAATAGAAATTTTATTTTTATTTGGGTTTTAAAAATCAAGGGTGCTACACATGGTTTCGTGGGCATCCAAGAAGCAACACTCGGTTGAACTCTCCACTACAGAGGCAGAGTATGTTGCTGCGGGGAGTTGTGCGGCTCAAGTGTTATGGATAAAAAGTCAATTGTCTGACTACAATATTGACATTAGATGCACACCTATCTTATGTGACAACACTAGTGCCATTAATCTTTCCAAGAACCCAGTCCAACACTCTAGGACAAAACACATTGAAATTCGTCATCACTTCTTGAGAGATGAAGTAGCCAACAAATCCTTGGAGCTTAGCTTCATACCCACTGATAAGCAATTAGCTGATATTTTCTCTAAACCATTGGCTGAGGATAGATTCACAACATTGAGAAGAGAATTAGGATTGTGCAAAATGCAATGAAGCCCATACGAAACTTTAAAGTATATGTTCTTTGTGTGCACCGACTATGAGGTATATCAAATGGTGATCTGTGGAAGAACAAGTTATGCTTGTTTGGAAACTCTCATTATGCGTGAGAAAACATTCTCCGCCATGTATCCATAGTCAAGTTGCAAATCAGGGTCATCTACTTTGAATTAGGTGTGTGGATTCTTTTCAATTTGCCTATTCACTTTTGCACACAAATGGATTTTTTGTTTGATGGTCTGTCCTTATTCATGAACTTGTCTGCAATTGCTTGCTAAACTTGTGCCAATGTGTCTTGAATTGCTTGCTTGTTGAGTCTTCACATGCACACACTATGGGGGAGTAAGTTAAGGCTAGGTGAGTGAAATTCATAAGGGATACCCTTCATATTCAATGTGTATTTATCCCTCAATCTTCTGGTTCACATCAATCTCAATTTAAAGCCTTAAAGCTGAAGTTTCAAAGCCCTTGTTGATAGCCCCAAACAGCCTGTCGACAGATATGCCTTCACAGAACCAGAAAATACACCCTGTGTGCATCTGTCGACAGCCACTTCTTCTGTTGTCGACAGCCAGGCACAGTTTCGAAACTCATCATTCTTCAGACTGTTCCCATCTGTCGACAAACCACTATGTACCTATCGACAGACTCCATCTACCTGAACTCAGTTACTTCACCCTGTTTGAATCTGTCGACAGGCACCCAATGGCTATTGACAGATGCACCTCTTGCTGAGTTTTGCTTGTCCTGTTTCAACATTCTTCATGAGCATGCTTCACTAATGTATCTAAGGTGCAAATTGGTGCTTACTTATGTTATATCGTTTATATCCACATAATATCAACGACATTCTCCACATCACAATGATTTTGATATAATATTTTGTGCTTGAGTTTAGGTTGTGTCATCTAGACAACATTGATCAAATCTAATGATTTTAACCTAACTCCCTTATGGATTATCATGTTTCTAAAATGGTTTGATAAGTAAGAAGGTTTTGAACTTAATGTTTTACATTAACCATTGACCTTAAATAATCATTGACCTTGATTGTTAAAAATATATCCAAAAAAACAAAAAAAACAAAACAGGAGAAAAGCTACCTATTTCAAACACTCAAAGCTTCATAAATTCATAAATCATAAAAGTGAAATGGGACAAAGCAGAGCAATCATGAGCATCACTAAGTAACCGGGGACATGGGCATCACAATGTCTGTCTTCGCATAAAAAAGTCCTCATTATCTCTGCACAATAGTATGATGGTTACTTACACTGAGTAACTGGGGGTACGGCATCCCAAATGTCTACCTTCACGTCAAAAGGTGACAGTGATCCTACTTACTACTTTTCCCACATTAACTTGACACAGACAAAATTCAATGCAAGAAATCGTAGACTCCATGTTTTTACATTAAAGGCAATGTGTTGTTTATTGTTAATCGCTCATGTAGACATTACTTTCAAGTACCATCTAAACATCATCCAAAAAGGACATATTTTTCTACAACGGTTTATCCAAGGGGTTATTATATGTTCATATCTTCTTGAACGGTGTTTTCTAAATGCCATAACTTAAGATTCTCAGAATATTATAACTTCACCATTGTCGATACTTGACATGTCGTAATTATTTGTGGGTATATCATTTTATAATGTGTATTTACCTATTTTCATCTTATATACACATTAGACGCTCATTGCCTTGAAAAATCCTGTCAAAATACATTACTGGCGCACTTTCTGCAAGAGCCTGTCGACATGGCACTGTTCACCTGTCGACAGCTCGCGGCAGACCTATTTTGGAAGCCCAACGGGTGGCCATATAGGGCGGATTTCGTGGGTCTCAGTCTTTTCAAATCCCTTCCCACTTTCTTTAAAAGGAACCCACGACCACCCTTTCCTCCCTTTTCCACTTCCAAAAACTCCCTCCTCCTTCCATCTTCACACAAACCCTCCTTTCTCCAGGGCGCAGAGCAGAGTCTCCCTCTTCGGGTGTTACCTCCTGCTCGTGCTTCCTTCCACCTTTCACATCCCTCTCTACTCCAAGATCCCTCTTTTAGATGGCTCCCAAGAGCAAGAAGCTTGTCTCCCGTCGCCGTCCTCATTCTCCCCAAGCAGGCGAGGGTTCCAGGGCTCACACCGAGCGCCAGACGAAGCATCAGGATGATCGGCTACTGGAACACGTCATTCCTTCAAATCTGCAGATTCTCAATGTTCATGGCACCTTCACCAAGTTCGTGCAGCCAAGATATGTTGATTTCAGATCTCTGGACGACATGTTTCCCGGGTTTCTGCCACTTTTTGATACCCAGGGGTGGTCTCCCTTCTGCTATTCTCACACGCGGTACTCTCTCACCGCTGTGACGAAGTTCTACAACAATCTCCGGGAAACCGCTCAAGGTGATCTTTACACCAAGTGAAAGGCACACCGATTCTGATCACTCCTAATATTTTATCTGTTACACTTCAAATTCCAAACACTGGCCTTGATATCATGCAACATCACCCATTGGCATCTGAGTACTATACACTCATCACTGGGCAGCCATACGATTCATCTAAAAATCGTGTGCAACTGAATGCCAACTCCTTCTCTCCTCTTCATCGTCTCATCCACCATATCTTTACCACAATCATCGTCCCCAAGGATGATAGTCGGGAACTTGTGACTGCCATTCACAAATCCCTCTTTCACGCCTTTCTTAATGTGAACAAGTCAACCTCCCACTCCTTTTACTCTCTCACATCCGGGTATGCCTTCGCAATTCCAATAGGTCTATGCCTTATGCATGTCCAATCACTTCTCTTCTTTTGTTTCTTGGCATCCAAATCTCCAAAGAAGAGATGACAAACCTCAAGTATCGTAGCTCCTTGATCTCACTGCTGCTCACAGGATGGGCTACAAAATGGTTGATGGGGTTGTGTCACGAGAACTCAAGGTGAAGGATCAAGAAATGGTGAGGACAGATCTAGAAGGGGGGGTTGAATACATCTAGGCCTACTAATGCGGAAGCTTAACCAATTTTTAAAAACTCTTGAATCAGAGGCAAATTGAAAACCTGATTTCACAGATCTGAAGATAAATGAGTGAGTTGTGCAAACGGAGTGTGAAAGCAAATTGATTAGATGAATTCAAACGATCCTATGCAAGCATCTAATGAAGGATAAATTCAAACCACAATTAGATCAATGCACAGAGATTTTTAGGTGGTTCGGAAATCACACCATGTGATTCCTACATCCACCCCTCACACAGTGAGGATCCACTAATCAACCTGGGTACAACACACCCACTGGAGCCTGACAACTCCAACCACTTGAGTTTACAACTCACACAAACTCTAGAGTAAGACTACTCTAGAACCCTGAGCATGACTGCTCAACAACACCTTGAGTACGACGACTCAAAACCACTGAGCTCGACGGCTCACACACAAATTGCTAGAAAAACACAAGACTCAGATCCTCTAGCAACAGATCTAGTCCAATAAGAGTTAATTAATGAGACTCATGCAACAACCCATGCACAATCTCAGAATCACTCAGAAGAGAAAAGGAAAACAAGAATTGTATTGATAAACTTTTCTCTTCAGATGTACTCCCTTGTAGAAGGTCGAATTGTGAAGAGCTTTGATCTCTGGAAGTTCCTGGGCGATGCTCTGCAATTTGATCTTCAGAATCTTCCTTGAATTCTTCACAAGAGTCGGCTTCTACTTGATCTGCTTCCTTCAGGTGATCCAATTGCTTCTTCAACGATCAATCTCCACTTCTCATGCTTGAACAGATGAGAATTTGGCTTGAGGAAGCACCAGGAAGGTAAGAACAGGGAGGAGAAACCTTCTAGCTGCCAACAAGATTTCTGGGAGGCTCTAAAAGGGTTCTTACATGTTGGATGGCCAATAGGAGGGTATTTATACCCCTAATAGTCCAAGTGTACCCTTGGGGGTTGTGGGCACACGATCCAAGGCTAATCCAACAAATCCCTAGGGTGCCACATGTCCAGGACAAAGTTTAAGTCACAGAGATTCCGGAGTGTGTCGACCTGCCCACAGGGTGTGTCGACACACTATCCCAGACTGGCAAATCAATTCCCTGGGAGAGGTCTCTAGTGTCGACCTGAGATGATCCAGTGTCGACACCCTGTCCCAGACAGCAAAACAGGCCTTCTGAGAGAGCCATCTAGTGTCGACCTGCCTGCATCTGGTGTCGACCTGACTGAAGAGACCTGTGAACAAGATTCTCTGGATCTGCCTCTAGTGTCGACCTGCCCTGATCTAGTGTCGACACTAGTTGACCAAATCTTGATATTTTGGCTTAGGGCTTGGAACATTGTGTCGACACCATCATGGGGTGTGTCGACACTAGCCTTGTAATAAATGATTGTCCCTGAGAATTAAACTCAATCATTAGTCAAATGTATTATCATGAATATAAATGATAAATATGCTTGGGAACATACTTTTTGAATATTGTTATTTCAGGTGTGATGTATTTCACATGTTCCATTGTTATGCATTAAATCACAACTTGTCATCATCAAAATGTGAGGATAAATGAATTATATTCACACTCACCCAACAATCTCCCCCTTTTTGATGATGGCAACATCAAATTCATATGGAAGTAGAAAGTTTCAATGAAATGTGATTTTAAGCATTTTCATTTCCTTTTATTCATACTTGTCAAGGACCTTTGAACAATTTTTAGTGACATTTGAAAGTTGCCCACATAAAAGACACAATGTTACTAGAAATAAGCTATTTTCACACAAAGGCCAAGCATTGACAAGCATTCATCACATTCACAGAGTTTTCAATCACATTGAAGACACAAAGGTTTCTATTCATTTCATTCAAAAAGATATGAACATTACAGTCTTCAAAAACACATTTAAAAAGCATTACAATTTCTTGCTATCTTCTCCCCCTTTGACATCATCAAAAGAAATTACATTAATGGGGAGGAAGAGGAGGAGGAATTGGTATCAAGATTGTCTCAATATCCATGAGTCTCTTTTCCATTGAAGTCAAACTAAACTTCATTTGAGCTTGTGTAACGGCCCGGCGCCCGGGTCCCCGACTCCCACCAAGGATCCGACCGTCGGCACCGCTGCCCACGAGTCCGGAGACCCGGAAGGGCTAACGGATCGGTCTAACGAGGTATGTGACGGAAAGTAAGTAATGACAAACGTACTAAAGATGTACCAACTAGTGCAAGAAGAAGTCTAACACAAAGTGCAAGTCTAGTACAAGTCCCAAAGTAGTAAAAGTACAAGTGCAGAACGGAAAAGGAATAACACGTCCCTTAGGGGCATACCCCGAGGGTGAAGTACAGAGCTGGGGGAAACACTGCCACTAGAGACGCCGACTACTGCGGGCCCGTCTCCTCGCTACGCCGTGGAGGGAACTGCTGTGAAGTCTCACCTGCAAAACAGGGAGTGAGCTTCACGAAGAATCCCAGTAGGGACTACCAATCTCCCACTGGTTCCACAAGCATATATAGACTAGTGCAATAATTAAATAAAGCAGTAAAGTCTAATCTACTAAACAGAGTAAAGTGCGGAAGCGTGAAAGAACTACACAGTCATCGGTCTAGGCCACTCGGCGGGACCGGAAAACCCGTGTAAACCAAGGCACCACAAGAACCCATCTGTAAACATAGACAGCGAACTGCCCGGACAAGTACACTAGCTACAGTACACTACTCTAGTCAGCTGGTCAGGTGTGCCAAGCGTCTTACCCTCGACCAATGGTCCGTGTCTGACACCTCCCGTCAGAGTGAGACGCGGAACCACTAGTAACCACAAACTGCCATAGTCTGGCCGGACTACGGTCCCACGCCTGACACCTCTAGGTGGTACCGGAACCACCTAGAGTGGGGCAGTGAGAACGGACTAGCTGAGCTACGCCGTACGAGTCACACACTACCGGCGTCCCAGTCTCAACTACGAGAGCTCCACAAACGACCACGTCGCTGTCCCACCATTTTCCCCTACTGCTACCAAAGTCAACGACTCGAGCAAACCCTGCCGTCCGGAGCAACACCCTCTGACACAAACGCGCGGAAACCGGGGTCCCAGGTAACGGTAATAACCTGTCTCGCGGACAAGCACTCAAGTGCCTAGCACCGGGCGAAGAGAGAGACTAGCAGTAGCACTGTACTAGGAAACAGCACAGTGCCGAGAAAACTGAGTCGCAGCGGAAGCAAGACACTGAGCAGGTTGCCAAGTCCTTCTCTGACTGAGAAGGCGACAGGCCTGGTGTCGCCTTCAGGAAGGCCACCTAGGCCGCGCAACCCTACTGATCTGGTTGCGACATAGGCTATGTCGCAACCCGGTCAGTGCTCCAAACAGACCCTGGTACCGGAACGAGAAAAGCAGGAAGAAGGCGACGGCCCCCATGTCGCCACCAAGAAGGCGACATAGGTGCTGTCACCTTCAGGAGTTTCTGAAGGCGATGCATCGATGTGTCGCCACCTGGGTGCCGACACCAAAGGTGTCGCCTTATCAGTGCACAACACACCGAGGCTCCCTTCTTCAGGGCCTCAACCACCACACAAACACATCCATGGGGAGGGGATCATATAGGCAATTAAGCATGGTTCTAAAGAGCTCAAACCACCCTCTAGAAACCCCAACAAGCATGCACAATAACCTACACTCACATGCATCTCACTCAACATGGAGAACCCTCAAACCCCAAGCAAACCATTGCATGCAAGAGAAACACACCAACCACCACAATCACACAAAGCATATCAACCTCCTAGCATGGTAGATCTAGGCTTGGAAGGGGGGGTGAGGATCCTAGCAAGTGGATCTAGGGGGAAGGTTTGGGTTCCCTACCTCGAGATGAAGATCCAACCTCAAGGGCCCTTCTCGTAGGCTAGCAACCCTCCACCTCCAAGCTCTGGCAATCCATAAACCTCCTCCCACGAGCCGGTAACTCCTCTCCCTTGAAGAACATCCATGCATGCCAAGAGAGAGAGGAAAACAGTGAGAGGGGAACAAGCAAGGGGGAACACTCAAGAGCAATGAAACACATCAACCTACCTTGCAAGATGGCCAAACAACCTCCTCCCAAGCCTCCACGGAGCTCCCAAGCTTCAGTTCGCCGGAGGAGAAGGTTTTCTCCAAGCAGGGACGAACTGAGGCTTGTGCTCACGGCTTGGGCACTTACGCTTTGAAACTGAGAAGGCGACATAGGCCCCGTTGCCTTCAGTAAATGTGACGGCCCTCATTATATCGGTACAATTATACCAACCCATGTCGGTATAGCAAGAGTCATCACAGTGGGACATTTACCCAAACGATACAAACAGTTGAGATACACGCGAATATACGACAGAGTAGCGGAAGTAAAAGACAACTGTCTTCATTCATTCATCATCCACATTAAACATACATGAATTTGCAATTAACATTAAGAGCTAAAAGTTCACATAATTAAATTGCTGAAAATTAAGTACACAATGTCCACACTTATACAATTTTCTCATGATTTCTAGTACAATGTCACTTTTACATACTATGAAAGCACAAAGGGTACAACTGCTCCAACAATCTAAACTCCGCGCTCGGAGTCCGTCTCTACCGTCTCCTCCACGAGAGTCTCGTCACCGTCTATACCTGTACGCCGAAGCAGGAGTGAGTCTTAAAGACTCAGCAAGCAACACTACTCATAACGTACACGTATAAGTCATAGCGGTTTCTACATGCACATTCACAAATTTCAACATATGGCATGCTAGTCATTTGAAAGTTGCAACCTATCATGAAAGTTCTACAATTTAATACATGGATCATGCTTTCAGATTTCTAAGAATAAAACTTACCTATCACATGCTCTCTATTCAATTTACTCATGACATTTTGCCTTTAAAGAACCAAGACATGAGAGCTACCAACATGAACACTGTACATATATGAAGGGAAAACACAACTAGCATGGATTTTACATGTTCCTAAGCACATACATAGACATTTTCACATGCTTTAAGTTGCTGGTTTCACATGGTTTAATGGTTGTAATGATAACGTCATAATTTTTTTGTTAAAGTTCATACATTTAGTTAAATTTAGATATCATTTGGCTATAAATAAGATGCAATTTGATTTTAATTTTCATTTCATCCCTAAATAAAATTTTGAGCATATTAATTTTGGTAGAACAAATAGTACATTCTCATTAAATAAATTCAATATATTTTGAATAATTTGACTAATTTTCTTTTTTATAAACATTGTACGTAAATAATCTCTTAATCTCAGATTTTCATAAACATCACTTGTAAAAATTAGTTTTAATTAGATAACACATCATGTTACATATCCCACCCAAAATCCATTAAATAAATACATTAAAAAAAAAACATATTAATACTCACCCAATCCCATTAAATCAATAAAAATATGTTTTTAATACCTCTCATCTCACCTATCTTGGCCACGCATACCCCTCCTCACCTTTGCCCTTTTGTTTCTTTCACAACAGAAGCAGCTGGAAGAATCCGGAAGCTGCTGGAGTCGGTCGTGTGAAGGGAGTGGAGGCTGTTGAGCTGGAGCATGGTGGCCATGGCGACCTGGCGGCCACAGGGCGCATGCAGCTGATGCTGGAGGCGGCGCGGTGAGCGCAGCTGGGGGTGTGCAGATCCGGGCGACCAGCAGGGGATCCATAGAGCTCGGAGCTGTGGTGCGCCTGGTGCTGAGCGGAGCGGCCAGGGCTTGTGGGTTGGCGATGCAGGAGGCGGCTGGTTGGTGTGAAGCTAGGGCAGATGTTGGGCTGGGCGGCTGTTGGGCTGGGCCATCCGATGGTGGTGCGGTGCGGCTAGGCGGTTTGTGCAGATGGGCCTGGGGGCGCTGGAAGCTGGCGCGGCCAGATCTGGTAGAAGGGTGCGTGGTGTGAGCGCGGCTGAGGTGGCCAAGAGGCGGCCAGGACCAGGGGCGCCTGGAGATGCTGCTGGCTGGGCTGCTGGCGCGATGGTGGAGGCGGATGGCGCAGGCTGGACCAGGGACCAGATGCTGAGCTGAGGTGGCAGCCAAGTGTGCAGGGCTTGCGCAGGAGAAGTTGATGCAGAGGCACCTGGAAGGCCCTGAGGCCTATATAAGGACCCCAAGGTCCTCATCTGTAAGGGGTTCCGGGTTAGAATTTTTTAGGAATTTCTAGTTTCCATTTCTTCCCTGTATTTTCTGTTCTTCCAATTCTTAGGGGTGCTATGGTTTGGATTTCAGATTTTTTTTTATAGTTTTATTTTCTGTATTCTTCCCTTTCCGCAGAGCTGTGAGATCGGGAGGGGCTGGTTCGATGTATTTTTTTTGGGTTTTCCATTTCATCTTTAAGGGGATTCTAGGGAGGTTCTCCTTCGTTTCTTCTGAAAGAGCAGTGCAGTGTTCTACATGTTGGGAACTAGATTTCTATAAGAATTTATTCTAGTTTTCTTGTTCTTCTTTCAAGTAGTTCTGTAGAGCAAGAGAGTTCGGAATTTCTCATGATTTTTAGCCTCCATTTTCCTGTATTTTCTGTTCTTCCAGTGTTGCAGAAGGGACTTAGCCAGTGAGATGCTTTGATTTTTAGTTTAATTCCTTGCCATTTTCTTCTGTAATCTCCCTTTCAGCAGAGCAGGGAGGGAGTTGTCTGGTTCGATGGTTCAGAGATTTCGGAGAGGTTGGTCTCCTGTGTTCCTTGCTGTGGGGAGGTGGATGAGATCCGGAGTTGCTGTTGGGGTTGCCAGGATCGACAGTTCGTTCCTTATAGTTCTTTAATTTGTTATATGCAATTTTCTGAGTTCGATCCATTTGCTTATTTCATTTGTGCATTGCAAGCGATCCAGGGGCACTTGCTTTGCCCATTTCGTCTAAATTGATTTGTTCATTTCTTCTGCATTACTGCATTTTTTCTTATGCATCACATTTGAGTTGGTTTGTGTTGCTGTGTTGGGGGAGATCAAGTGTTCTTACAATTCTTCAATTTTTATGAAATCATTCCAGTCAACTTTCCCATTTCTTTGTGTTCCAGAAGGCGATCCAGTGGCATTTTATTTCTTATTTCTTCTGTGTGAATTTCTTCATTTCTTATGTGCATAGATGATTCAATCCGGTACATCTGCTTATTTCTAATTGATCTGTGATGGAGAGTTTGATCCAGTAGCATTGACATTTTGGTTCAGTTCTTCTGATTTGCTTGGTCCAATTGCTTTGTCCATTTCTTCTTCAATTCAGTTGTTGTTATTAGTGTGGCATTCTGCTTTTCTTCTTACTGCTGGAGGGGGAAGTGAAGAGAGCATTCGATATCTCAGAAGTTTGACATTACACTTTAAACTCTGTTTACTGTTTTCTTACTAATTCATCCTCGAGCTGTGAGGGTACAGTGTTTGGAATGTTCTTTTGAGAATTCATGTTCCGTCATCTTTCCGAAGCAATTCAGATTTAGAGGTGTATCTGTTTGTGCCTAGTTTAGATCTCTCTCGATTTGTTTGATCCCTCAACTGTGAGGGTACATTGATATTACATCTCTTTTCATTTCAGTTCAACTAGTTCTTTCATTAAATTTGGTCTGTTGTGAGTGATTTGATCGGTATAGGTTTCAAGTTGAAGTAGCTTTAATTCAAGCTCTATTCAGCCTCTCCGTGGATATGACCTGTTCTCACCATTGTGCTAGTTCCTTTTTGCTATTTTATATTTGTGAGACAGTTTAGAGGAGTGAGCTTGTTGATATGTGCAAGAACTCTGGACAACGGATTGCACAGTCAACAATGCGCGCGCTTCAGTAAACCTACACATGAGAGTTACAATGTTGTTTAAAATATACTATGTGAACAACCAATCATGTTATTTTGTACACGTGCTCATCAATTATCCCTAACATGGATTCTAGACATTTTCGCACATATAAACATGATGATAACAACATGAAATTACTGATTCACATGGTTTCAGATTTGTCTCACATGGATTTCAATGTCATATTCTCACATTTTTAGTTTCACATTTTCTTTACACAAGTTTCCAATCACATGGTTGCACTTTGCACTTTACACATTAACACATGAACACATACACATTACACATTACACATTCACATTTTAGGTGCCGTGACACATAGTCCAAACACCAAAGAAGGACATATACACATCACATTACACATAGACGCCATCTAGGCAACAATGCGACTCTTGGACTGCGCAGACCGGGAGAACAAGTTCCCACCCTAATCAAGGTACTTGTCCACCTCCGGATTTCCCCCTAATGCCATAGGGTCACTTACACATTGAACTTTCTCAGGGGGACTTTTCCCTGATACAGTTCCACTGCCCTCTACGGAAGCAGTGTCACATTGGCACAGTTACACATTTACACTTTTACCGATTTACACATGGTTTTAACATCACTTTTCATCCCATTCACTTTCTCACTCACATGCGTATCTCTGTTTCCTGACATGACACTACAGATTTCAGGAGTTTACACACAGTAAATTCACCAATCAGTTGGGTTTAAACGATATCTAATCATTCTACGGTGACATGCATAAATTTTTTACATTTCACATGAGAAAGTGCATAAACCTTATACACTGGTCCAAATGACCTGAAAATTTAACCACTTGCTATTTCGGGTTCAGATCATACCTTCCATTTTTTAGATTTTTTGAGCTAAATAGAATTACAGAAAATCAAATACCTATTTAGCATGTCATTCATAATTAAGTTGACATGGAGTTTAACACCATCATACATTTTTTTGCCACTTACTGTCTGAACAGAGACTAATTATATGCATGATCTGAAAATTACAGAATAACCCTAAATCATACAACCATAGATCGATCACAACAATTCTTTCTGCATGCCTTTTATTTACCGAACCGAAATTAATAGCAATTTATCAAGCATGGACAATTTATCACAAATTTGAGTACACATACACTAATCCACTAATCATGATCTGACAAAAACTAGGGCACTCAGACTAGTCCTAATCATAAAACATGGATTGGCAAGATCACCAACAAATCATGCTTGAAATTTCAGGGATAAAAATCTCTAACATTCACCACCACACTCATAACTCATCCACACACCACATTTACCAGTATACATAGTGTATAGGGTACCATATATCCTCATCACGGAAAACCCATCGAAAATAATCGTATAGGAGGCACAACAGTTTACTGTTCTATCCAGATGAACTTGGCGGCGGTCTCTGGCCGCTCATTCAATGTCAGCGGCATAGTCGATGGACGCCAATGATCATGATCTCAGCGTCCAGGGACCTTGTCGTAATGAGATCTGTGTAGAACACAGACCCGAGCTCTCAAGATAGGGTGAATCTGAGGGTCTAGGACATGAGGGAAATTCATAAAAATGAAAAACCATCCTAGACTCATACGGGAACCTTATGGTAGGGTCCATTGCCTTTAGAAACTCCTAAGGGATCAAAAGTGCTGGTGAAGCCCTCCTTGGGCAGTCCAAGAAGTGCAGAAATGTCACCAAGATCTCCTTCCTCCGGGCTCTTGGATGATCTCACAGTAAGGAAATGTCGGGGAGGCCTTCCTCGATGATCCCTCTAGCCTCCAGTTGCAGTAGAACGCCGACAAAGCTTCAGAAGTTCGGATTTGGGCTGCAAGGATGGGTTTTCTCACAATCCGAAATAGGGTTTTTCTCCTCTTGTTTCTCTCTTGCAAAGGGTGAAGAGAGAGGGGTTGGGGAGCAGATTCGGGTTGGATATATGGGGAGACTTTCTCCCACTCACAGGGTGATAAGATGGCTCTCAGAGCGTGGGACAGCTCCCCAATGGGTGAGCTTCCTTGTTTCCGGAATTTCTGGCTCTGCAACATGCAGGTCAGGGAAATCGGCGTCCACATCGTAGACGCCAGGTAGTGTTGGCGTCCATGGGTGGACGCTAAACCACCTCAACGGCTAGGGGTGACGCCAATCTGGCCTTCGCCAGAATCTAAGACATGCAGAAAACTATGCATGCCATGCATATATACATGCAATATGTTATGGTAGTGTATCCATACTATCACCATTCAATACATGCATTATTTACATCTAGTTAAAACACATGCACACGTATTGTATAATTAATACGTACGTAAATATGTATATACATACACAAGCACAATATAACACCAAATACAAATAATGCGAAAGAAATTCGAGGGGCTTACAGTAAACCTGAAGGCGACATAGGACATGTCGCTTTCCCCTGCTCAACGGTCAAGTCGGCCTGCGACATCTCAAGGTTCAGCCATGCAGGCCTGACACCAGAAGGCGACATAGGACCTGTCGCCTCCTTACTGCCAGATGCTGACCTGTCACCTCTCTTCAGGCACACAAAACGACAAAGTGCATGCAGCTGGCAGCACAGACAGAAGGCGACATAGAGCCTATCGCCTTCCCAATGGAAGGCGACTAGGGCCATCGCCTTCCCAACTGGAAGGCTTGTGACAAGCCTCATGTGGTCTTCAGAAGGCGACATACCATGTCGCCACCTTGATGGAGGGCGACTGGTCCGGGTAACATGGGATGTTACAGCTTGGATAGTTGAGAGTCTTGTATGCAAAAGGTGTCTATTCTCTCTGAGTTCTCTTACATTGTAGCTTGAAGGGCTGAAATCAGTGACATAGGCTGAGAAGATGAAGAAACAGCCAGTGACCAACCATGTCTATTCAAAACTTTGAATCCTTTTTAAGATCAGATATTTCTTCATCACTATGAGCAGAGAAGTTCTTCATGTCTCCATATCATCTACCAGATGTGCAAAAGACAGCCTTGTCTTAGTAATAGGAGAGAGTGTCTCCTTGGTGTTGAAGACATCAGCTGGGATTTGCCAAAATTCCCTTAAGAACTGTTTCCAAATCTTCTTGATGCTCTTTTAGTTCAATAGAAGCATCTCCCAATGTTCCAATCAATCTGTGAACCTTTGTGCTACTGATCAGAAGCTGCTTTTTGTTCAATAAATTTGGCAGACCCGTGTTCTCCAACCGCTGTACCCTCAACTCAAAAGTTTCTGACATTGTTTGAATGGAGGGGTTCAAAGCATCAAATTGTATTTAAAAAGGTGTAAATCTGGTGGAACAGAAGGTCCACCAAAGGATGAGGATGCATGAACTGGAGGTTGTGGAGAAAAAGATGGAATTTCAGTTTCAGGGTCAGGGAGGAGGAGGGCTGAAGTTGAGGTGAAAGTGGGGCATTATGGGTACATCAACTTCAACTGCCACATGAGGCTGATCCTCATTCACTAGAGGTGGTCCTCATGCACTTGAGGCTGGTCCTCATGCACGGAGGCTGATCCTCATGCACTTGAGGCTGATCCTCGGAGCTAGAGGCTGATCCTCTTGCATTGGAGGCTGATCCTCTTGAACCACAGGGGGTCTACGCAGCTGGCCCTCTCCTAACTTGATCACCCACAATCCTAAAGCCATGAACTTTGAACATGCTTGAAACAGTAAATGTTGGACTTAGGAATTTTTTGAGATTTTCATTCTCAAGAGACACACCAAAGTGTTTGAAGACTTGAGTCAATGGGCTGCATAAGGAAGTGACTATTTAAATCAGCCCTAGTGTCTCTGACATGATCTGGTACATAATTACATAAAGGTTGATCTTTATATCCTGATCATACAGGATAGCACAACCTTTGGATGTCTGTGAGTCTTTCTCTCCCACCACCTTGAGGAGTTATGATAGTGGTGAGATATGATGGGTAAGCTCAACACAGGTGGAAAAGTGTGGTGTTGAATTAGTGACATGAGTTTGTTTGAGATCAGTCATCTGCCTGCAAGCCAGTCAAGATGGTATATGCTTCATGAAGATTGAACTCAAAGTTGTGGTAGTCTGCTCCTCATCTGGAATTTTAAAATGGTGGCTGCTATGTCTGTAGGCATATCAATCTCAATCCTTTGACTTTTGACTTGTAACCATCATCAGTGCATTCCAATGCTGATAGAATTCCTGGACAAGTCTAGGGTAGATGATGCGAAACTCTGAGATGAATGGTTGCCAAGAATGAAATTTGAAGAAGTCGAGGACTCAAGAAAAGCATCATTCAATTCTCTGTCCCCTAATCCACAGCCTAGGTTTCAAAATAGTTTTCCTTGCACTAAGTGGTTTGGAAGGAGTGGCTTAGAAGGCTGGGAAGACTTAGATGATGAAGAGGATGACTGCTCAGACACTTCGGAGACGATTCGGAATTTTCCTCCTAGGGTAGCAGACCCTCTACCTCTACAAGAAGAAGTTCTACCTCTCTTAGTAGTTGACGGGGAGGCAGATGAAGGCCCTGGCTGCTCTGCAGGGTCATGGCGCCTCTTGGTTCTCCTTCAGAGGGAGAGCATCATCCGCCGGAATTGCCTTGCCGTAGCCCTTGACCTTGCTCCCGGTGAGGGGCCTGCTTGGGTGCCATGGGAGCAAGATGGAGTGGAATAGGAGAAGACGGAGAGGTGAGGAATGATGAGAAGAATGACAGGGATGGATTGAGGAGGGAAGAGGCGGAAATGGATTCAAAGCCTGCCGGATTCAAGGAAGAAGACGGCTGTAGGGTCGACCTGGAGAAGAAAAGGGATTAGGGTAAGCTACCCCGCAGGAACATCAAACTTAACCGGCGCCCATGGTGTATATGACTCTGGCAGGGGGTCAGTGTCGACACTAGAGGAGGTGAGTGTCGACCTGAGCTAAGTGTGTCGACACGAGATGTAGGTAGTGTGCCCGGCTGATGAGAAAGTGAGATTTGAGTATGGAAAAATTGTGACTTTTGGGATATCTTTATAATGATAGGCATGGGTGGAATAATCATTTCAAGGATTTTTAAGAGGCTAAAAAAAATTCATTTGTTAAATTTTGCAAAAATTCAACACAATTCAAGTTTACACAATATCCAATAAGATATGAGCATTCAGGACTTGAGTCATAAAATGATGATTTGAGGGATGTAATACATTTAACAATCAACTACACACTACCATATTCTTCAAATCCAAAGAAATAAAAAAACTTTTAGACTGAAATCAAGTGTGTTGAAAGTAAACCAACTTTTTAAGAACAACTTGATGATGGATAAGAATGATTCTTTTAAAACATTTCTCCAATGATATACACATTTGTTTTTGAAACAAACTATCAAATGAGATACATCTTGTTCACTCAAGAACTAATGCTTTCACACACTATAGTCCGTGGATACTAAAGATTTATCATTATCAAGTCTCAAAGGGGTAAATGATGACCTTTTGACATGAAATATTTACATTTTTTAGACGCCAATATTTCCAGTTACTCAGTCATCATCAAAAGGAATAGGACATATTTATTTTGTTTTCATTATTTTTGATTTGAAACCCTTTGAACATAGATAGCATAGTGCCTCATGACATACATGGCACTTCATTCATTGTGAAGGTGTGCAGTTTCTCAGCACATGGCCATGCTCTGTTGAATTGACAAATTTTGGAGAGTTTTTGACAAAAAAGACATCATCTATATCCAACATCAGTTGCAAACAAAAACAAGTTCAATTCCAAGGCACCATTATCCTTCAGTCTTTGAAAGAAATTGAATTTCTATAGTTTTGAAGAATATAGGTGAGAATTGACAAATGAATATAGTAGATCACTCAAAGGATCATTTTGAGACTCTAGACATCTGAATGAGGGACTTCATGCAAGGAATTGATGTAATGCAAGAAAATTTTGAATTTTTCAAAGACATGACTTGTGAATTCTCTAGCTCCCCCTGAGATGAGGATTTCAACCACTTTTCATCAGAATAAAGATAGCAAGTTTTTGAATTCAGAAATAATTCTCTTTGAACAACAAAAGCTCACCCTCAACAATTGCATATTCATTCTTGGTACTTGGCGGAGACATATACTCTCGCATAGTGAAAGTGTCCAGACAAGCAGAACTTGTCCTTCTTCAAATCACCATTTGATATACCAAGAAGTTCAACAAATGTAAGTTGAAGAGTTATTGTCAAAAAGAAATAGAAGTGAAATGGAGAGAGATATGATCAGTATGAATCAAGGAAGAAGAATGAATATGATGATGCAGAGAACTCCCCCTCAGAAGATGCCTAACACTCAACCCAATCCCAAAGAGAGAGGAGATCAAGAAAATGGACATTTACAAAGACCAGTTCTCCTTAAAGATGAGCATCTACTGTCAGGAAGGGGTTTGGTGAAGATGTCAGCAATTTGTTTTTCAGTTTTATGAAGTGGAGTTCAAAGGATTTCTTGCTACCTCATCTCTCAGGAAATGATGCCTAATTGCAATATGCTTGGTTCTGGAATACTGAATGGATGGGTTCTTAGACAGATTATTGCACTTGTGTATCACCACATAGAATGGGAACACAACCTAAGTCTTGGTTATAATCAAGAAGTGATGTTTCACCAAAGAATTTGAGTTCACATCTACCTGCTGCAACATACTCAGCCTCTGCAGTGACAGAGCAACTAAATGTTGCTTTTTAGAAGCCCAAGAAATTAGGCACCTAGCTAAGTATAAACACAAGCCACTTGTTTTTTCTATCTAATTTACATCTAGCATAGTCAGCATTACAATAGACAATTAATTCTAACTTGCAATTAGCAGGATACCAAATTCCTAAATCACATGTTCCAACAAGATATTTTAAAATTCTTTAATAGCTAAATGTGACTTTCTTTAGGATTTGATTGAAATTTAGCACAAACACACACTAAACTGAATATCAGGTCTAGAAGTTGTAAGATAAAGTAGAGAGCCAATCATACCTCTGTAGGTCTTGGGTCTACTGACTTACCAAGAGAGTCTTCTTCTAGCTTAGCATTAATAGCAATTGATGTGTTTGAATGCTTGAGGTTCTGAAAGTCAAACCTTTCAAAAGTTCCTTTACATACTGGTTTGACTGATGAAGATTCCCTCAGTGTTTGGTTAACTGCAATCCAAAAGAAAAAACTTTAATCTCCAATAAACTCATCTCAAATTCATTTTCATTTGATTTGAAAATTCATTACACAGGCCTTATTGGTTGATCCAAATATTATGTCATCGACATAAATTTGGACTGTATATTATTTGATTATGACTATTTTGTGAACAAAGTTTGATCAATATTCCTCTAGAAATATCCTTTCTCAAGCAAAAAAGGAACTCAAACGGTCATACCAAGCTCTTGGAGCTTGTTTAAGACCATAGAGAGCCTTCTGAAGCTTGAAAACATGGTTAGGATTTTTCATTTTCAAATCCGGAGGTTGTTCAACAAAAACATTTCCTTTATATAACATTTAAAAATGCACTTAACATCCATTTGAAACTTTGAATTTCATGGAGGATGCAAAAGCAAGGAAAATCCTAACTGCTTCTAGTCTAGCTACAGGGGCATATGATTCTTCAAAGTCAATTCCAACTCTTGATTGTACCCCTTTGCACTAGCCTAGCTTTATTTCTTATGACTGACCATTCTCATTCAACTTATTTTGAAAACCCATCTAGTGCCAATGACTGTTTGGTCACTAGGTCTAGGTACTAATTCCCATATTGATTTCTTTCAAATTGATGAAGTTCATCATGCATGGCATTAATCCAATCAGAACTTGATAAAGCTTCATCAATTGACTTTGGTTCAATTTGGGAATTAGAGCTAGTGGGTCTTCTTCAATAGCATGCAGAATGATGATCTAGTCCTAACTCTATCATGCAAATTGCCAACTACATTATCTAATGGGTGATCTCTCAAATTCGATGTTCAGAAATTACCTGTTGAGGGGTACTTAAATCTGGAGCAATGTTACATTATCCACTTGAAGATGGTGAATTGATGTTCAAATTCTCACCAATGTCTTCAAGCTCCAACAGTTGGTGAAGAGTCCACAATGAAATCATCCTCTTCACTGTCTTGTTTTCCCTGCAAGTTTAGAACTGTTAGTTGAAAAGGAATTTTCATCAAAGATAATATGTGGAGATTCTTCAACATTTGTTTTTGAGAATGTACACTCTGAAAGCTCTTGACACTTCTGATAGCCAAGAAGATGGCTTCCTGACTCTTAGCATCAAACTTGTCAAGATTTTCTTTATTATTGTTGTGTACATAACATTTGCACCCAAAGATTTTGAAGTAAGAAACAGTTGGCTTTTTTATTTTTCATAATTCATAGGGGGTTTTTATGATTTTTGTCTTATCAAAGCTCTATTCAGATATGATTTGTTGTGTTTACGCTTCAGCCCAGAAGGATTTGGGCAAATTGCTTTCTAAGAGCATGGATCTTCCATTTCCACAAGAGTTCTATTCTTTCTTTCCACAACTCATTTTGTTCTGGAGTTCTTGGTGAAGAAAACTTGTGAAAATTTGAAGTTCAACACATAAATCAGAAAAGGATTGGTTTTCAATTCACCCCCATGATCAGTCAAAATATTTTTGATTTTATATGAAAAGTTTGTTAAGGCATTGGTACAGAATTTCCTGAACTCAAACAAGTATCACTTTTGTGGGACAAGAGATAACAACAAGTAAATCTGTAAAAATCACATTGATTACAAACCCATATTCTCTTGCCACTTA
>CM024756.1:137480063-137565809 GCA_014218235.1 Colocasia esculenta
AATATCTCATGCTAACCAGCCATCATGTAAAAGATTCATGTAAAAACATGTCTTTTCCTAATGGTAAAAGACTTATGATGAGAAATTTGTGCACAATGGTAGCTGTTGGATCGAAATGGCAAATCACAGTCCTAGAGGGGGGGTGAATAGGACTTTTCTAACTTTTATAAATTCTTCTGAAAAACACAACACTAAATAAATATGTTAGTGCTTGATGTGATGTGTGTGATTCAAGTGAAAGAGCTTGGCGGAAACAATCACACAGAAGATTGCACAAAAGATTTATCCTGGTTCGGCCCTTCCTACATGGATTCCTACATCCAGTCCTCAAGCCAACCACTTGAGTTTTTCACTAAACTGCCAAAGGATTTGGCCTTCTCTCACCCTTGAGAGGTAATACAACACCACTTGCTCCACAGCAAGTCTTCCCTAAACAGGGTAAAACACAATTGCCTTATACCAAAGGCCTTCCCTTCACAAGAGGGTAAAGCAAAAAACTTCTGCAGAAATAACAGAAAAAGAAACCTTGTGTGTTTGCCTCAAAGATGAGCACAAAACACACACTTTCCAGCAGGATTGAATGAAGAGAGTGAAGTCTAAATCCTAGCTGAAGCTACTTGGGTGGACTTCAAACGAAGGAGCAATTACAATTGCCACCCAACAGACAGATCTTCAGAACAGAGATTCCTAAAGATGAGCTCTCACACAGAGGCTGAACAGGAAGACTTAGAGAGCTTGCAAGATGAGCTTTTCAGAGAGATAGCTTGAAGGAATTTCTCTTTTTGTGCACACTCGAAAATTGTTGTGTTTCATGAGCTCTTCTCCATCTCTTTATAATCTTCAAAAGAACTAGCCGTTGAGGAAGATAGCCGTTGGGTAAGATGGTTGTTGCATACTATCCGTTGAGGAGAGTTTTGGGGATCCTTTGGATCTTGGGACTTATATCCATAGAGAATTGAATCTTTGCCTCTTTCCAAAGTCCTTTTGAAGCAGGAGTCGTTGTCACAGCTAGAAGATAAGCTCTTTGAGACTTGAGCTGAGCAACCCATGCTAAAACATGTGTTCTAATAAATGCCTGTTTGAAAGGACAAGACAAAGACAAAAGCAAATCCATACCTTGTGGTAGGTGAGTCAGTGAAGTACAACACATAGTATGGACCTAGTATTCTTAGTCCTTTCGGAAAATAAGGAAGACAGACAAAAGTTGAGGTATGGGTCTGTCAGTGGTAGGTGAGATGGTCAGATACCATGAGTCTATTTTCTACATAAATGCTTTGAGTCTTTTTAGAAAGAATAGATTTAGGCAACGGACATCAAAACCAGAAGTATATTTCAGAGAATAATACAGGAATGTAAATATGTGAATGAACTGAATTGTTGTCAGAAAAAATATATTAAAATAATAGTCTTGTACGATCTTAGGAGTATATGATAAGCAACAAGAAATATGTCATAGAATTTATATTTTACGAACAGGAATGACAATTTAGAACTGACAAAGGTACTATAGCTGATAGTGTAGTCGAATTCAGTAGAACAGGTAATTCGACTCAGAAAGTGAACATGATTCGATTTAGAAAGAAAGTGTAATTCGATTCAAAAAGGAAATCGTTAGTCGAATGAGGTGTAAAGTTATGATCGAATACAGTATAAAGACATTCGACTGTATGAGTCGAAGTCATGAGTCGAATACAGTACAAAGACGTTCGACTGTATGAGTCGAAGTCATGAGTCGAATACAGTACAAAGACGTTCGACGTGTGATGATCGAATCATGAGTCGAATACAGTTTATAAGTTGTGTACTAGAAAAACTTGGTCTTTCAGGATATTGAAGCTGTCTAGAATATTTGTGATATCTATATTTTTTGAATAACTATATATAACTGAAAAATTATCATGGTAGACAGCAAATATTTATTTAAAGATTTGTCTTATCAAAAATACTTATTTTCTAAAGTCTTGGAGGAAGTTGCTTCAACAATTCTCCCCTTTTTGTTAATGATAAAAAATCTTTAAATGGTAGCTAGTTTGATAGCCTGATAGCATATAAAAAATTTGATAAATTTTTTATACAAGAAATGAGTGTCTTTCTTTCTCCCCCTTGTGACATAACATAAAGGATATGAATGTAGGAATGCAAGAGACAGGAGAAGATAGTAAATGTGTGGACCAAAAAGATAAGTGTTGGAATTACAACTTAAAAAAAAATACAATGTTTTCAGTTGATGCCAGAGCTAGGAAGATAGAGAGCTGGCGGAATTTTAGCCAAGAATGGCTCTATAAGATTCCAAAGCTTTAGCTCATTGGATGGGAAAATGTGATCAAACTTTGCAGGATCCACATTGTATTGTGGGCAGTGAATGTAACTTCTTCAGAGATTTGATGTGGCGTCTTCTGTAAAAGGCGCGCTTGAGGTAGGCCTTGTCTGGATCCGTTACATATCGGATTTGAAGGGGAGTGAACTTCTTAGAGACTGCCAGTGATAAGAACTCATGCAGAGTGATGTTCCAGAGGAGACCAGATGAGAGGGCTGCATCCTTGGCCTGATAATAGTATGAGTATCTGTGTGCCCATTTAAGGCTAGGTGCTTTCTTAGGTCAAGGAGGCTCTTGGAGTGATACTCATTGAGAGTGGGTTTCATTTTCTGGCACTTAAGATGATGATCATGATAAGCTTTCTCCCATTGATCAGCAGTGAACCGTTCGGATTCAGCAAAGCTTAGTTGGAGGTCAAGAAGGTTCTTCTAAATTTGTGTAAGGAAGAAAAAGATGAACCTCTGAAAGCTTAGCTTAGACTTGTACTTGATCTTGAACCTTGTGGAGATCTGAAGGAATCTGTTGTAGAGGGTAGTAGCAAAAGCACCTCTATAGAGAACTGCTCCTACAAGGGGTGGATGGAGATCAGGTAACAAAGCTGCTGTCATTGATGGAACCACTGGCCTTTGACTGCTGATGAGCATGTCATATTGTCCTCGAAAGACATCATGCAGACCAAGTTTGAACCTCTCAAAATTAAAGGCTTCATGGCAGTGAATTTGGCCTGAGATTCTCTGAGAAGAGTGGCAAAGAGATCATGAAACCGGAGAGAGCTGTGAGTATAGATTTTGAGATGGTGGTTTCGTGATTGGGCTTCTTGAAATCTCATGGCTTCTTTAGGGTAGAGATCAACAAACTCTTGAGGAGTCAGACAATGGCTCTTCTGAGAAACCACTTGAAGTTCAGAGATTGAGACCTGGGAGGTGTTGATCAAAGATGGAAGCAGTGTTCAAAAGTAAATCCTGGCATGTTGTGGATTTCAAGAAAGGCTCTAATTTGAAGATATTCTCTGAATAGAGCCATGAACTGAGAAGAATGGTAGAAAAAGATACCAAATGGAGGAAGGAGTAAAGCTGCTTTGTCTCCCACATTAGGACCACGGGAAGCTGATAATTGGAGACTGGGAACCATTTCAATGATTTGAAATGGGTTTGCTGACTGCCAGGTTTCGGAATAGAGGGCAGAGATGAATAAAACTGAGGAGGTTGGGTAGACAGGTTATTGCTACCTCCTTGAGTGGCTTCGCTGGTATTGCAAAGGGTAGATAGAAATTTGATATCTTTGAAGAGTGGATCTACTGGGTTGCTTGGCGAAGGCATATCGAGAGCAGAGGATGCGGGTGCTGTAGGTGTTTTCTGGAGGGTAAACAGGAGGGGCTGGAGAGGTAGGTTGAAGAAGGAGAGGAGGAGATAGGATGGCCATCTTTCACTAGCCTTCTCTTAACCCTTCTCTTAAAAGTGAGAGATTCAGAATCCTGAAGAGGTCTTTTCCTAGGGGTCCCTTTTTCTCAAACTGCTGCCAAACCAGGCTGCTGATCAGCAATGACTCTTGTTGCTGTCCTGCTGCTGCTCGTGCTGCTGCCTTGATGCTGCTCTTGATGCTGCTCTTGAGTGGTTGATAAACAACTATTTCTAGAGGAGGCTTGGGAGCTTGCTCATCCTCTGCTGAGTTTCATCGGAAAGGGCTGCTGGTCAGCCTGGATCTCTTGATCCTTTTCTACTACTTGCTCAAGCACTTGATCTTCAGAATCTTTTTCTTGAGTTGACTCTTGGTGTTGTGGCTCTTGAGCAGTAGCTGCTGGTTCTTCTTGTGCTGTGAGGGTGAAGGCCCTGAGGCTTGGGAGTGCCCTGCTGGCACACTAGCTGAAGCATAAGCTCTTTTATCTGCTTCACCTCATCAGCTAAACTGTCAAACTTGACATCGATCAGTTCAACTTTCATATGAAGAAAAGATAGATTTTCTTGTTGTGGATTTAACAAGCTCCAGAATTGAGCCAAGATGGCTACTACTCTCCCCCTGAGACCTTGGCCAGGTCTCAAATTGAGAAGGGGAGTATGAAGGATCTCTCTCTTCAAACATTGTTCCATAGGTGGGACGGAACATCCTCAGATAGAATTCCTTTACCTCTGAGATCTTCAAAACTTCATGTACAGCTTAGAGGGAGCATTGCTCATAAAAGAGGAGGAGGCAGGAATCTGAACTTCTTCATTTTGGACTGGAGGAGGGATAGTGATGAAGGAGGCTGAACAAACATATCTGACCTTTCTGGATCTGCTGGGGCTTCAATTTGAATATTTGCGTAGGAATCTCTTGGGTGAGCATGGAGACTAATTTTTCATCTGGATACACTTCATGCTCACACTCCGGAACAGAGTCTTTAAACCACAAGTTTTGCTTCTTTCCAACTAAGGAGTAATGACTCCTTCTAGAGTGATGAGTCCAATTTTCTCTTTGGTGCTCACAGGCACTTCTTCAGACAAATCCACAGAAATTTCTTAAAGATTAAGGTAAGCAAAGACCATATTGGTAGAGACTCTTGTAGTCCTTTGCTGCTATCATTTTCTCTAAGATGACTGCTGGAAGATTGACTTTGTGCCTCTGAATAGCCCAAAAGAGTAGATTCCATCTCTGGTTGTGATGGAGGAATGGGTACCTGCTCTAGGGGTTATAATATTGGTGATGATACTGTGAATCAACCTCTTCTCTGCAGATAGCTCATTTACTTGCAGACCTCTCTTACACAGAGTCCCAGATTCCCAATAATCCCTAGCTTCTGTTCTCTAAGGGAATGAATTCACTGAGACAGTGTCCGATATTAGGACAATCCAATAGCTCCACAAGATATCCTCAGAGATGGTGACTCTGGTTCCTTTAACATACCCTACAATGGTGTTTCCAGTTGAAATTTCAGGGAGGCATAGAAAGACCTTACTGCACTGGCCACAAAAGGTTCTGAAATCTGACAGAGCTTGGTCCACCCCATTTCTGCGAGGGTTTCCTCTACCCATGCTAGACTGCCATTCAGATGAGAGAACTCAACGGACTTCCGGAACAAATGGGAATCTTGGCTAGACGTTGGAGTTGGTCAGAGGTGAGTTGGACGGTGTCTTGAGCCCTAGAAGATGCATCTAGACAAACGGACGAGAGGGAAACTTAGGAGACCTTCATAGGAGAAGGAGATATACTCGAAAAGAGTTAAAGATCCTACCTTTTTCTCGAAAGGATGAGGTCTATCAGAGGGCTTCTGAAGTTTCGTCGCCGGAGAGCAAGAAGGCGCGAAGAAGAAGACAGAACAGTCGAGGAGAGATTTCAAATGGGTGTTTCCTAAGGAAACGAGGGGATATTTAAAAAATGAGTCGGATGATGACCGTCTCTTCATGAAAGGTCGTGATTTGAGTTACGAAGAGACAAGCCTTGATAGAGACAAGCCTTGATAGAGAGTTATTTAGGAGGTTTAAATGATAAGACATTTCAGGAACTTAAGTAAGTCGATTTAAGAATTCGACTGCACAGTCGACTGACAATTTTTAACATGAATCGAATGCCTTGATTCTTCATGAATTGAATGTATCAGTCGATCTTTTACTTAAAAAATCAGATACATTTTCACAGAGAACAGAATATTCTTCAAGCATGATAATTTAGGAAAACTTTAATCAGGATTGCACATACCAATTTCTCTTCTAATAGATGTAATCTATCTTCTGGTAGGGGTTTTGTAAAATATCTGCTAATTGATTTTCTGTAGAAACAAATTCAAGAGAGATGTTTCCATTACTTACATGATCCCTATTGAAATGATGTGGACCTCAATGTGCTTTGTCCTTGAGTGCTGATTGGATTTTTGGTTAAATTGATTGCACTTGTATTATCACACGCATTGGAATTTCTTGAAGTGGTGACCATAGTCTTCCAGTTGGTGCTTAATCCATAGTAATTGAGTACAGCAACTTCCAACTGCAATGTATTCAGCTTCTGTAGTGGATAAGGCTACTGAGTTTTGTTTTCTGGAGGACCAAGATATCAAACATCCTGCAAGGAGTTGACAAGTACCACTGGTGCTTTCTATCTAATTTGCATCCAGCGTAGTCAGCATCACTATATCCAATTAACTTAAATTCTGAGCATCTGGGAAACCATAAACCTAATTACTTCTTTTAATGAGATATCTAAAAATTCTTTTAACAGCAAGAACTGTGATTCTTTTGGACCAGCTTGAAATCTTGCACATAAACACACTGAACATTATGTCTGGCCTACTTGCAGTGAGATAGAGTAGTGATCCTATCATTCCTCTCTAAATTTTTTGATCTGCCTTTTACCAAGGGGATCACTATCTATTAATGCCTGAGCTCATAGGTGTACCTAAAGGCTTACATTTGTCAAATCCATACTTGATCAGTAGATCTGAGATGTATTTGGTTTGACATATGTGAGTCCCTTCTTTGGTTTGCTTGATTTGTAATCCAAGGAAATAATTAGTTCCCATCATGCTCATTCAAATTCACTTTGCATTAGTTCTTTAAAGAATTTTCAGAGTGATTCATTAGTAGAACCAAAGATAATGTCATCAACATAAATTTGTACAATTAGAATTTCATCTGAGAATTTTTTGATAAACAGAGTACTATCTACCTTTCCTCTTACAAAATCATGTGATATAAGATAAGCACTTAGTCTTTCATACCAAGCCCTTGGAGCTTGTTTTAAGCCATACAGTGCTTTCTTTAATCGAAAAACATGATCAGGATTTTTAGTATCTTCAAATCCGGGAGGTTGCTCAACCATACACTTTTCTTTTATAAGACCATCAGAAAAGCACTTTTAACATCCATATGAAATAAGTAATATTAAGAGAGCAAGCATATGCTAATAGAATCCTGATTGCCTCTAAAGCAACTGGAGTATAGGTTTCATCAAAGTCTATGCCTTCCTCTTGGGAGTATCCTTGAGCCACAAGTCTGGCCTTGTTCTAGTGATTACTCCTGATTCATCCATTTTGTTTCTAAAAACCCATCTGGTTTCCAACAACAGGATGGTCAGAAGGTCTAGGCACAAGTGTCCAAACTTACTGCGGGAACTGATTTAGTTC
This sequence comes from Colocasia esculenta, assembly GCA_014218235.1. Classification (NCBI taxonomy): domain Eukaryota; kingdom Viridiplantae; phylum Streptophyta; class Magnoliopsida; order Alismatales; family Araceae; genus Colocasia; species Colocasia esculenta. Next base: position 137,487,473 of record CM024756.1, read on the forward strand.
CTTTTGCATAAAAGGATCCAAGATTCATCATTCAGTGCATCATTGATTGTCTTAGGCTCAATTGTGAAACTAAGGCAGAGAAATCACTTGGAATTTGCATACCTCCTGTTCTTAACCTAGATTGAGATCACCAATTATGTTTCTTTAGGATGATCCCGGTGGTACCTCAATTCTTTAGGTAGTCCTTCTTGTGATTCTTCTTGTTGTTGAAGATCTTCTAGTGGAGGATCTTCTGACTCTTCATCTTTGTTTTGTTCTTCTTCAAGAGAAGTCTTTTCAAGATCCCTGCAAAGATTATCAACACCATCTTCCTCTTCTTTATTCTTTTGATAGAGGGTTAGTTTCATCAAACAAAACATGCACAGTTTGTTCTATCGTTAATGTCTTTCTATTGAACACTCTATATCCTCTAGGTTTGGAGACATATCTAGCAGAAATCCTTCATCACTTTTAGCATCTAATTTTCCTAAGTTATCTTTACCATTGTTTAAAATAAACACTTACAGCCAAAAGGTCGAAGATGACTGATGTTGGGCTTCTTATCCTTTTATAATTCATAAGGAGTCTTCTTCAGGATAGGTCTGATCATACATCTGTGATAATGTAGCAAGCTGTATTTACTGCTTCTGCCCAGAAGTATCTTGGTAAATTATACTCATTTATCAGAGTTCTGGCCATATCCAGTAATGTTCTGTCTCTTTCTGCTAAACCATTTTGTTGAGGTGTTCTGGGAGCTGAGAAATTGTGTTCAATACCATTTTCTTCACAAAATTCCAGAAACTCTTCATTTTTGAATTCTCCTCCATGATCAGATCTAATACTGGTAATCTGAAATTTTATTCTTCTGAACAATTTTGCTGAATTCAGAAAGGCTTGAAAAGCTTCAGATTTGGCTTGTAGAAAAGACACCCAAGTATATCTTGAGTAATCATCAACTAATACATAGCCATAGACTTTTCCTCCAAGGCTGACTGTCCTCATAGTCCAATAGGACCATGTGAATTAATTCCAGAGGTTTGGAAGTGTAACAATTGTCTTGACTGAAATGAGGTCTTGGTCTGCTTTCCTTTTGCACATGCTGAGCATATCTAGATTTTTTAATTTTCATCTTGGGAAGACCTCAACCAGATCATGCTTTATAATTTCTTGATACTGAAGTGCTTGCATGACCAAGTCTTCTGTGCCACAAATCAGCTTCTTCACTTTGGTAGTTGCCAAACAAAGATTTACTTCTTTAATTCTGCTAGTTGCAAAGTGTACAGGTTCTTTACTCTTTGGGCTTCAAACACCTTTTTGCTGTCCTTCAGAATTACACACTTATCATTCTGAAAACTTACTAAATGACCCTTATCACATAATTGACTGGTACTGATTAGATTGTGCTTGAGACCTTCTACATACATGACATCTTCAATTAAGTCTTTTCCTTTAGTACCAATAGTTCCACACCCTAGCACCTTTCCTTTTCCATTGTCACCATAGGTAACTTGACCAGATTCTTTTCTAAAACTTGTAAATAGCTTCTTGTCACCTGTCAATGCCTTGAGCATCCACTATCCAAATCATTTGGATGCCCTCAGCTGACCCTGCAAAATAAACTAAGTTTTAACTTTTGGTACCCAAATTTTCTTGGGTCCTTGATGGTTATTTTTAGGAATCCATCTTAAGTTTCTAGTAGTGCACGTGCTAACTGTGTGACCTAGTTGGTTGCAGTGTGTACAACATAATCGAAGAATTCTTCTTGTGTATATTTCTGTTGTATTTCTATTTTTGTGCATAAGCATGTTGATTTACCTTTTTGGTACTTTTTATATCATCCTCTTTACAAATTTAGGAGTTGGATATATTTTAGGATAAATAATATGTTCTTCATTTTGTGGGGGTATATATCTACTCCATGTTTCCTTTTTCCTTTTCTTGCACCTTCGATTTATAAATAATGAAGTTTTGCAGGTAGTTATTTTATCTAAAGTGGCTTTTAGATAACTATTTCTTCTTGCAATTTTCTTCATTCTTCAGTTCTTTTAGATTTGATTCTAATTCTAATATCTTGTTATCTTATTTTCAAATCTTCACATATAATTCATTAGCTTTTGGGTTCAATTGAATCTTTCTTTAACCTTTCAACTTCATTTTTAAGAAAGGTATTGTTCTTTTCTTGGTTTAACAAATTTAGCTTAATTATTTTTGTTTGTTTACAATGAACTTATATTTTTCATAAAGTTCATTGAAGGCATCCTCTAGACTATCTGAATCAGATTCTGAGCAGGAAGTAAAAGTTGTTTCAGAATTTACCTGTTCTAGTCGTGCCATGAGGGCTAGATTTGCCTTTTCTTCTTCAGATTTGAGCTGGAGGAGTCTGAGCTGGTAGCATCTTCGTTGTCCCATGTTGCTGCCATAGCTTTCTTTTTGAATTGTTGAATCTCTTTTCCTTTCCCTTCTTCTTTTCAGATTTTTTGCTTGGTCCTTCTTTTTGAGTTTGGACACTCAAATTTGTAATGCCCGGCTGGTTGCACTCATAAACAGGTTGCTCTTTCTTTTAATCTTTCTTGAAGAACTTTCTTGAGCCGAACTTCTTTTCTTAGCTAGTATTCTTTGTAATTTCCTTGAGAGCATAGCCTCATCATCACTGTCATCTGATTTTCTTTGGAGTCTTCGGAAGAAGAATCTGCAATCTTTAGAGCATTTGAAATTTTCTTCTTTGAAGAGCTTTCAGAAAATCTTTCCATGTTATTTCATGTGCCATGAGGGAGCCTATTAACTTATCAATGGACAATTCAGTGAGATCATGGGCTTCCTCTATGGCTGTAACTTTAGGGGTCCATACATTGGTTAGAGATCGTAGTATTTTTCTAACAGTTTCTTCATTGGTTAGGATTTTTCCTAAGGCACTTAACCCTACAATTATGTTGAGAATCTGTTATACATTAGTGTTATATTTTCACTTGGAAGCATTTTGAATTGTTCATATTGAGATACTAATATATCTATTCTGGTTTGTGTTTAACCCTATCAGTTCCTTCATAGGTTACCTGTAGTTTATCCCACATTTCTTTTGTTGTCTTACAAGCTGAGAGTCTATTGAATTCTCTTTTAGATAAGGCACAGCAAAGATAATTTTTGGCTTTATAATTTAAGGACATATTTCTCTTATCAGCAATAGATAAACCAGCAGAGGTGGAAGTTACTCCAACTATTTCATAATCACCTTGTTCAATTACCTGCCAAAGGTTAAAGTCTGTTCCTCTGATGAAGCATTCCATTCTCATCTTCCAGTATTGATAATCTTCACCATCGAAGAATGGTGGTCTTGAACCTGATTATCCTTCATAGTTGTGAGCTTCAGATGCCATTTCTTCTCAAATCTTTAGATTCTTTTGAGAAGACCCGTTGGGTTCTCATGTGGGAGAATGTTGGGTTTACATGAGAATGTTAAGTTGACAATGGTATGTTTGTTTTTGATGATGAGATTTCATGAACAATACAATTGATGTTTGTGAATATGTGAAACATAGTGAGAATGTTAAGTCAAGCAAATGTTAATCAAGAAAAGTAATGCTAACCAAGAAAAACATGTTTAATTTGTTCAATTATATGTTCATTATATCTCACTAATAATGTTTTAAATGTAGGTGAGATTCCATGCAAGACAAAGCCCAAAATCCAAGTGCAAAAGAACAAGACAGCTGTTGGAATAGTGCCCTGTCAACAGGTGAATAGTGCCCTGTCAACAGGTGAATAGTGCCCTGTCGACAGCAAAACTGCCCTGTCGACAGCAAAACTGCCTGTCGACAGACACACACAGAAATCTGTTTCCAGAAAGCCCAGTCTTCTGGATCTTGCAACATTGTCTGTTCCTGTCGACAGCAGCAAGTCGGCTGTCGACAGACGGAGTTTGGAAAGATCTAATGGCCAGGATATGATCTATATTTTGGTGTTTCCTTTTAGCACGACTCTCTATGCTTGGACACCACTATATATGGATCATATGAGGCTATTTTCGCAGCAAGAGCCACCATACCAAAACCCTAAGCAAAGGTTAAGAAGAAGGCTCTCTTCATGCTGCTCTGCTTCAACTCTCTGCCCAGAACAAAGAAGAACAACCTTCCAAGCGGAGTTGAAGCCGGTTCGTCCTCAAGTCAAGCTTCTCCATCATCACGTGGTCTTCAACGACGTGAAGCTTGAAGTATTCTGGACGAACTCACAGAAGAGTTTACATATTGGATTTGATCCTCAACTCAGAACTCTCCTCTGTTTCTACTTTTCATATCTTTGTGTGTGTGGTAGTGGTTCAAGCGTTCCTTGTGCTTGATCCACGTGTGGATTGTTGTTCTGATTGCGTGTTTGCATCAGACAACGTGTGTGTGGTGTGTTGGTCAGATCAAGGCTAGAGGATCTGATCTTTTGTGACTTGATCTAGCGTGTGTGTGTGTGTGTGGTTGAGCCGTGTGCTCGTGTGTGGTTTGTACTCAGTTCTTGAGTAGTGTGTCCTCACTGTGTGGGGGGTGGACGTAGGAGTCACGTGGTGTGATCTCCGAACCACCTAAAAAATCCCTTGTGCACTGTGGTTTGATTGTGGTTTGCACTATGTTGTGCTAGATGCATGCATAGGGATTTCGTCAACACGCTACTTGATTGATTTATTCACACACGTTGAATCATATCAAAGGGGTTTTGATTGAGTAGATCTATTAATCTGAAGTAATTTTTAAATTGCTTATGTTTCCGCTGCAAATCTATTCACCCCCCCTTCTAGCTTTGCCATAACCGAATATCCGATCCTAACAATTGGTATCAGAGTAGGTTTTTCTGTTCATCGATTGTGATTTGGCATATCTGTTTATGTGTGATTAATTGCTCTGATTGGTTTTTTATATTTGATTCTGATTCTCATCTGATTATCTGATTCTGTTGGTTGTTTATTTATCTAACACATACTCAGAAATATGTCTAAGTTCTCGAGTATCATAAATAGACCAATGATTATTGAGTTTGATAATCATGTTGATAAAATGCAGGTCTCCTCTATGAAAACATGCAAGTCTAGAAAGAGAAGAGAAGAAAAATGCTACATGGCTCATGGAAGCTCAAGAGGCTCTTCTCATTCAGACGACTCTAGAGGATCACATATGTCAAAGGTGTCAAGAAATTCTCTAGAATCAGGTAAATCAAATTCAGATCCATTTGATGCATCAATATCCAATTCTGATTCAGAGAATGATATATCTTATGATGAATTGATAGAATACTATGAGCACATGTGCAAACAATTTAAAACTGTTAAACATCAAAACAAGAAGCTAAAAGAAAATCTGGAAAAGAATGAAATGATAATTGATAATGCTCAAGCATTCTATGAAGAAAATGAAACATTGAAAATGGAGAATGAAAAATTGGAAAAGGAAGTCAAAAACTATGAAATCAAGTTTTCTAAGTTGAAAGAAGATCATGATCATGTGGAATCTGAAAATTCTGATTTGAAAAATCAAAATGAAAAATTGATTGATCATAATGAAAATCTCAAATTTGATAATGATCAATTGATCAAACAAATCTCCAACATGGCTCATGATCATCAAATAAAAGAGAAATGCAACCAATTATTGAGGAAAATAATCATCTGAAAAAGAAGATTGATTGCATGTATCATGACAGACCAGTAAATGACGAATGGAACAATTGTAAGAATAAAATTGTTGATTGGAACAACAAATTGCTCAATTTGAAAATGAAAAGAACAAAATGAAAAATGGTTTGGATGTCATGCTAAACAAGCTTCAGACTTCAGAAAAAGAAGTTGTTGCATTAAAAGCTGAAAAAACAGAAGATTCAAAATGAATTGAAAAACACAAGTCTTGCTTCTGTGAAAAATAAGAAAAATGTTCAAAAACAAAATAAAAATTTGAACAAAAATGCGCAATTAGAAAGAATGTTGTTACAACTGAAAATCCGAAAAAGGAAGTGAAAAAGAAAGCAGGATTGTACAAGGTTTCAACTCCTCCAACAGCTCAAAAAGCTTCAAGGCAATCTCCAACTCCACATCATGCCAAGAGATACCAAAGGGTACCACCTCTTCTTCTCAACCAAGGGTGATCAAAGGTACTCTAAAGGATCTCAGAGATTCCAGCAAATGCAATCACCACTATGGTAAGCCAGGTAAATGCTCAACCAGTTTGCTACAAATGCAATAAACTTGGTCATCTTGCTAAATTCTGCTGGAAGAAAAATCAACACTCTCATAAAAATCATGATGTTGTGCATGCTTCAAAGCTCCATAATAATCCATGTGTTAATACACACAAGGATAAACATGTTCATAAAGATCAGAAATTTCATGTATCTATGGACAGGAAAACTGCACAAAACAACAGAAATCCAAAAATCAAATCACTCTGGATTTTGAAATCATTGTTATATCCTAACCTTAATGTCGTTGCAGGACCCAAGCAAGTGTGGGTCCCAAAACAAGCTTGATCAACAAGCTGAGATGTCTTGCAGCCAAAATTTAGAAATGGATTCATGACATTGGCTGAGCAAGGCAAGAAATGATGGAGAACAAAAGTAAATTTTTTGTTTGACTATGATTGAAGACTGTTTAGGTAAAATCTCCTTATCACTTCATATTGAACTGCTGAAATTGAAATGGATTCTTACCTTTACCTGAGCAATGCAAAATGTGCCTTAATGCTACCCCACAAGACAATGCCTCTTAGCAATTAGAATCATGCCATCTTGCTTGCATAACTGTGCACATGACCTCTTGGTATATCAAATGATGACATGTGGAAAAATAAGTTATGCTTGTTTGGAAACTATCATTATGGTGAGTAAAATACTCCGCCAAGTACCAAAATTCATGTAATGCATAAGGCTAGTTGAGTGCTAATAATGTGTGAATTGCTTGATACATTTACCATGCATGTGTTATGGGGGAGTAAATTTGAAAGTGCTCATATGCTCATGAATGCTCATGAAATCTATGTGCAAACGCTTGTCATGAATGTATATAATCATGCTTGGTATGTTTGTGTATCTCATTGATGGTTTGCTTGAATGATAAGTTATCATATGCACACATTTGGGGGAGTAAGTTAAGGCTAGGTGAGTGAAATTCATAAGGGATCCCTTCATTTTAATGTGTACTTATCCCTCAATCTTATGGTTCAAATCACACTCAATTCAAGCCTTAAAGCTGAAGTTTCAAAGCCCCTGTCGACAGCCAATTCCTCTACTGTCGACAGCCAAGCACAGTTCTTGACCTCCCAGAACCAAGTCTTTCAAGTCTGAGTGCATCTGTCGACATGCACTCCCGCTGTCGACAGATACACATTTCAATGATAATTCTTCATCTTTTCAACATCTTCATGAGTATGTTCATTTTATTGCTGCAAGGGGAGAATGTGGACTTACTATTCATTGAACCTTTCATATTCACATAGTATCAAAGGATTGAATAATCCCAATGATTTTGATATAATATTTTGTGCTTGAGTCTAGGTTGGTCATCTAGAAAGCATGATCAAATCTAATGATTCTAACCTAACTCTCTTGAATATCTCCCTTATGGATTATCATGTTTCTAAAATGGTTTGATAAGTAGAAGGTTTTTGAACTTATGTTTTACATTAACCATGACCTTAACTAATCATTGACCTTGATTGTTTAAAAAAAAAAAAAGGAGAAAAGTACCTATTTCAAACACTCAAAAGTTCATAAAGTATTTGAAATGGGACAAAGCAAAGCACTAATGAGTATCACTGAGTAACCGGGGACATGGGCATCACAAATGTTTGTCTTCGCGTCAAAAAGTCTTTTCATTATCTTTGCACAATGGTATGATGGTCACTCACACTAAGTAACTGGGGGTACGGGCATCCCTCATGTCTATCTTCACGTCAAAAGGTGAAAGTGATCCTAATTACTACTTTTCCCACATTAACTTGACAAAAGAAATGTTCAAATGCTTGAAATAGAGTGGAGCCTCCAAGATTTAAATCAAGGGCAATGGGTTGTCAATGTCAAAGTTTATGTGGACATACTTCCTTACCAACTGAAAATCACCACTAAGGTATATGATTTTCTTTAATGGTTTTATTCAAGGGGTTATCTTACTTTCATATGTTTGAACGATGTATCCTAAATGCTATAACTTGAGATTCCCAAAGTATTATCTCTTCACCATTGTAGAATTTTACGTGTCTTAATACTAGTGTCTATGACATTTTCAATGGGTATAAACCAGTTCTCATCCTTAAAATTCTAATTGAACACTCATTTCCCCACTCATGTCATTCACAATTCAGTTATGTGGTCACACAGTTCTTTGCTTCATCTTATCATTTGTGCTTGACCTATTTGAATGTTGCCAAAAGGGGAGAAACATCAATGTAATTTTGTCATCATCAAAAAGGGGGAGAATGTTGGGTTCTCATGTGGGAGAATGTTGGGTTTACATGAGAATGTTATGTTGACAATGGTATGTTGTTTTTGATGATGAGATTTCATGAACAATACAAATTGATGTTTGTGAATATGTGAAACATAGTGAGAATGTTAAGTCAAGCAAATGTTAATCAAGAAAAGTAAATGCTAACCAAGAAAACATGTTTAATTTGTCATTTATTGTTCATATATCTCACTAATAATGTTCTAAATGTAGGTGAGATCCATGCAAGACAAAGCCCAAAATCCAAGTGCAAAAGAACAAGACAAGCTGCTGGAATAGTGCCCTGTCAACAGGTGAATAGTGCCCTGTCAACAGGTGAATAGTGCCTGTCGACAGCAAAACTGCCCTGTCGACAGCACCCCTGTCGACAGCAAAACTGCCCTGTCGACAGACACACACAGAAATCTGTTCCAGAAAGCCCAGTCTTCTGGATCTTGCAACATTGTCTGTTCCTGTCGACAGCAGCAAGTCGGCTGTCGACAGACGGAGTTGGGAAGATCTAATGGCCAGGATATGATCTATATTTTGGTGTTCCTTTTAGCACGACTCTCTATGCTTGGACCACTATATATGGATCATATGAGGCTATTTTCGCAGCAAGAAGCCACCATACCAAAACCCTAAGCAAAGGTCAAGAAGAAGGCTCTCTCATGTTGCTCTGCTTCAACTCTTGCCCAGAACAAAGAAGAAAAACCTTCCAAGCGGAGTTGAAGCCGGTTCTCCTCAAGTCAAGCTTCTCCATCATCACGTGGTCTTCAACGAGTGAAGCTTGAAGTATTCTGGACGAACTCACAGAAGAGTTTACATATTGGATTTGATCCTCAACTCAGACTCTCCTCTGTTTCTACTTTTCATATCTTTGTGTGTGTGGTAGTGGTTCAAGCGTTCCTTGTGCTTGATCCACGTGATTGATTGTTGTGATTGCGTGTTTGCATCAGACAACGTGTGTGTGGTGTGTTGGTCAGATCAAGGCTAGAGGATCTGATCTTTGTGGACTTCATCTAGCGTGTGTGTGTGTGTGTGTGTGAGCCGGTGTGCTCGTGTGTGTTGTACTCAGTTCTTGAGTAGTGTGTCCTCACTGTGTGGGGGGTGGACGTAGGAGTCACGTGGTGTGATCTCGAACCACCTAAAAAATCCCTTGTGCACTGTGGTTTGATTTGTGGTTTGCACTATATTGCGCTAGATGCATGCATAGGGATTTCGTCAACACGCTACTTGATTGATTTATTCACACACGTTGAATCAGATCAAAGGGGTTTTGATTGAGTAGATCTATTAATCTGAAGTAATTTTAAATGCTTAAGTTTCCGCGCTGCAAATCTATTCAACCCCCCCCCCTTCTAGCTTTGCCATAACCGAATATCCGATCCTAACAGACCCTGCTCTGATACCACTTGTTGGATCGAAATGGCAAATACACAGCTAGAGGGGGGGGGTGAATAGGACTTTTCTAACTTTTATAAAATTCTTCTGAAAAACACAACACTAAATAAATATGTTAGTGCTTGATGTGATGTGTGGATTCAAGTGAAAAAGCTTGGCGGAAACAATCACACAGAAGATTGCACAAAAGATTTATCCTGGTTCGGCCCTTCCTACATGGAAGTCCTACATCCAGTCCTCAAGCCAACCACTTGAGTTTTTCACTAAACTGCCAAAGGATTTGGCTTCTCTCACCCTTGAGAGGTAAATAAACACCTACTTGCTCCACAGCAAGTCTTCCCTAAACAGGGGTAAACACAATTGCCTTATACCAAGGCCTTCCCTTCACAAGACGGGTAAAGTAGAAAAACTTCTACAGAAATAACAGAAAAAGAAACCTGTGTTTGCCTCAAAGATGAGCACAAAACACACACTTCCAGTAGGATGAATGAAGAGAAGTGAAGTCTAAATCCTAGCTGAAGCTACTTGGGTGGACTTCAAACGAAGGAGCAATTACAATTGCCACCCAACAGACAGATCTTCAGAACAGAGATTCCTGAAGATGAGCTCTCACACAGAGATGAACAGGAAGACTTAGAGAGCTTGCAAGATGAGCTTTTCAGAAAGATATCTTGAAGGAATTTCTCTTTTTGTGCAACATCGAAAATGTGTGTTTCATGAGCTCTTCTCCATCTCTTTAATCTTCAAAAGTACTAGCCGTTGAGGAAGATAGCCGTTGGAGTAAGATGGTTGTTGCATACTATCCGTTTGAGGAGAGTTTTGGGGATCCTTTGGATCTTCGGACTATATCCATAGAGTCTTGAATCTCTGCCTCTTTCCAAAGTCCTTTTAGAAGCAGGAGACCGTGTCACAGCTAGAAGATAAGCTCTTTGAGACTTGAGCTGAGCAACCCATGCTAAAACATGCGTTCTAATAAATGCCTGTTTGAAAGGACAAGACAAAGACAAAATCAAATCCATACCTTTGTGGTAGGTGAGTCAGTGAAGTACAACACATAGTATGGAACCTAGTATTCTTAGTCCTTCGGAAAAAAGGATGACAGACAAAAGTTGACGTAGGGGCTGTCAGTGGTAGGTGAGATGGTCAGATACCATGCGTCTGTTTTCTACATAATGCTTTGAGTCTTTTTAGAAAGAATAGATTGAGGCAACGGACATCAAAACCAGAAGTATATTTCAGAGAAATAATACAGGAATGTAAATATGTGAATGAACTGAATTTGTTGTCAGAAAAAATATTAAAATAATAGTCTTGTACGATCTTAGGAGTATATGATAAGCAACAAGAAATATGTCATAGAATTTATATTTGAAACAAGAATGACAATTTAGAACTGACAACGGTACTATAGCTGATAGTGTAGTCGAATTCAGTAGAACAGGTAATTCGACTCAGAAAGTGAACATGATTCGATTTAGAAAGAAAGGTGTAATTCGATTCAAGAAGGAAATCGTTAGTCGAATGAGGTAGAAAGTTATGAATCGAATACAGTATAAAGACATCGACTGTGTGAGTCGAAGTCATGAGTCCAATACAGTACAAAGACGTTCGACTGTGTGAGTCGAATACAGTACAAAGATGTTCGACTGTGTGAGTCGAAGTCATGAGTCGAATACAGTACAAAGACATCGACTGCGTGAGTCGAAGTCATGAGTCAAATAGAGTATAAAGTTGTGTACTTAGAAAAACTTTGGTCTTTCAGGATATGAAGCGTCTAGAAATATTTGTAGTATATCTATATTTTGAAATAAATATATATAACTGAGAGTTATCATGGTAGACGCAAAATATTTATTTAAAGATTGTCTTATCAAAAATACTTAATTTCCTGAAGTCTTGGAGGATGTTGCTTCAAAAGTAGCTCACTTAAGAGTTCACTCAGCCCTCCTGGAGCTCCTCTATCTCAGCTAGTATTGAGATTAGATTGATTCGAGGGAGAAGAAAAGAATTGTGGAGTAAGATCCTTGTTCAGTCAGATTGGGTGTTTCTCTCAGTCCATTCTGCCAAATTCCTTGAGGATTATCTGAGCTGAGGACTTTGCCTCTTTATTTGCACTTTGTGCACTCAGAATTTCTTTCTTTCTTTTTCATCCACAATGCTGCACAACCCATCACTTTTCAAGAGTAGCGAGTCCAACTTTACTCAGATCGGGGCATTTTTCATGGATATATTTTTCTTTTTCTTTTGCTTTTCTTTTCTTTTCTTTTCCTCTTAAAGGAAGGATGGACAGTCAGGTTCCTTGATCACACGCCTTCATTTCCTTCACAATTCACTTAAGGGGAGGGGAGAAAACCTATCACCTCTATCCTACTAGCCTTGACAAATTTACTACATTCGGTTCAGCTAGTCTAAGTGGCTGTGTAGTGTGTGTATGAAAACTTCTTGCCATAATCCTACATAAGGTAGACAAGGAGTACATGTAATCCTTACTAGAGGCTACCTAACATGGATGGTTGCAAAGGAGTGTGATAACCACAAAATTTTAATAGTTAAAGATCATACACCTAGTCTGGGATGCGCAAAGCCACGCATTTTATTCAAAGATGAAACATGTGAAATTTTATTTGCATATGTACAAGCTCAAGAAAAAGAAATGAAGCATGGTGGGATGAGGACTATGAATGCATGCTATTCTACCTCTCCCCCCTACTTATTTACAGGAAAAGAAAGTAAGACACAGAATTACCTGATAAAGGAAATCTGTACACTTGGGTTGCCTCCCAAGAAGCGCTAAGTTTATTTCGTCTTCATCCGAATGCAATTAGGCCTCGTTTGGCTCAGCTAGCTGGTAGAATCCGTTTTAAAGAAAAGTGGGCTTTCAAAAAAATGCTTTAACCTTGCCCTTTAACAGTGAATGATTGTCCAGTTTTAGGGTCAAGAATCATGATAGCACCATTGTCACAAGTTTTGACAACACTGTAAAGACCAACCTGTCGGGACTTTAATTTTCCCGAAAACAGACGAAGCCGAGAATTAAAAAGCCAGACCTTATCATGCACTTCAAAAAAATTTCTGTGAATGTGCCTTTTATGGAATGTTTTGGTTTGGCTTTATAGATCTTCGAACTTTCATAGGCCCCATTCTCTCCTAAAAAGATGTTCTTTAAATTATCAGGGAGTGGTTTAGCTCAACCTTAGGAGGACACTCTAAATGAAATGATGGCTTATTATTATGCAACATGGAACTGAATGTCCTTCTTCTCCCTCAAACCCTAGAGCACAGGGTTGGTCTATTGCATCTTCTACACAGGATTCTTCCAAGAGTTCTTCATTACCAGTGGTTTGCTTTTAGATTTTGGCTTTAAAGCTTCAGAAAAGAGACTCTTGGAATGTAATGACTTGGGTCTTCATTTATTTGGATTGTGTCTAGGGGCTCTTCAGTATTTCTCTTTTCCCTTGGATTTTTCAACATTTTCAACATCTCTTCAATTTCAGTTTCATTTTCATTTCTTTATCCTCATGCAATGTTGACATGTGTGGGTGAGGATTTATCAAGATTTTTCATTCTTAAAGTTGACATTATTTTCACATTTTCCACTTGAGGGCCCCTAGCTTGGGCAGGAGAATGGTCCTGTATAAACTGATTTTGAATTTGTGGTGCTGGAATGTTCTGGACAAAAGTTTGTTGTGTTTGATGGTGGAGGTGAATTTTGTCTAACATGTAGTATGTACCCTGGACTTGATGGTTTGCTGGTTCTGATAAAATCCAGAAGGGTTGTTCCTGGGGGTTGCTATAATTTGACTTGGTAACTGACCCAATTCCCCCCTACAAACATCAGCAATCTGATACTCTATCCTATCCAAATTTTGTTGAATATTTGGTTCTGATTTGTTGTTCTTGCACAGTTTGGCAAAGAGTCATCATCATGTTTTGAAGTTGATTCATTTTATCTTCCCAATGGGCTGAGAAGATGGTGGTTGATTGTATGAAGATTGCTGAAAATTGGTATGAGCAAATTGATGAAATTTTGATTTCCTGGAATTGTGGAGGTCTGGAATAAGATTGGTCAAATCCCGGATTCTAATTGGGATAAGATGACGTACATGGATTGCTTGAAAGAAGGCTGAGAAATTTGTTCAGGTTGATTTTTCCAAGAAACGTTCGGGGGTTTCTCCAACCAGGATTGTATGCGTTAGAATATGGATCATAGGAGGGTTTGTAGAAACCTTGGACAGCTTGAATTTGTTCTTAGTTGGCCATCATAGTTTTCCTATGAAAGAATCTTTCAATTTTGCTATAGGTGATCCAAATCTATGTCCAGAGAACGTCTACCAAGCATGCACAGAGGAAAAGCCCTCTATTTATGATTTTTTTAATTTTTAAGATTTTTATTGATTTTGATGAATTTTTAAACAAACAAAACAACAAACACTTTCAAATCAAATGAACCTACCACTAAGTCTTCCTTGGACTTATGTTATTTTTCTCAAAATCAGATTTATGCTTGCTTAAATCCAATTCTAACTCTCTTTAAGGCCATGTAAGAGGTGGAGTAGAGGGAGGCCCCTTGCTTTCGCAAGGACCAATTAAGTAACCTCTAGCTCACTTAAGCGTAAGCTTTTTATCCTCTAATCTAGACACCAGACTTAAAGAGAAGTCTTAGAATTAAGAAAGAACAAATCTAATTATGAAACCTAGGGCCAAGTCTACTGGTTTTTATTAAAAGCTGAGGAAAATGCAAGAATGTGACAATTTTTGTGATTTTTGGGCAAAGGAAAGGGTGATGAAATCCCTCACCTTATCTTTTTATTCTAAGGGTGAAGCCCTTAAGCAGTCCCATTTTCAAATGTGAAGTGCACAGATCAAATTCAAACAATGGGTTGTCTAATGCTAAGTCTAATGCATGAAACGAGCGATGGAAATCTTACCTTTCCCCGCACTCTTCAATGCAAGAAAATGAATAAAATTCAAATGACTATTAAAATGATGAATGTCCTAAAGCATGGGGTCCTAATCTTGAGAAATGAAATTTTTATTACAAACAAACGGCTAACATGAAAGAGCGATTTAGAAATTTTTTTAGACTTTAGATTTTTTTAATTTTTATTTGGTTTTTTTGTACTAAATGAAATGGAATTTAACTAAGAAAATATAAAGTGATACTATAAACTAATTCTCAAACCACACAAACCACAAAAGAGAGTCCAATTTACATGCCAACAAGAAAGAAGTTCTGTACATGCACAGAGAGTACATCAAAACCTCACTACAAATTTCTCTCACACTCCCTATCTAAAAGACTGAATTAAAAACAAACGGGAAATGAAATCAGCAAGCTCCTCCAATGGGCTTCAAATGCCAAGCCCAATCTCCAAGTTCCTCCTTATGTGCAAATCTGAAATAAAAGCCCAAAACAAGTCAATAGAAGCCCAATGCAAATGAAATCTAATGAAAGCAGATTAAATCAAACTCTAATGCCTCCCAGCAATGGCGCCAAGATGAAGCGCGCGACATTGTTGACTGTGCATTTTCGTTGTTGAAAGTTCCTTGCACAGGTCAAAATGCTCGCCTTCTCTAAACTGACTCACAAATTTAAAATAGAAAATATGAACTAGTAAAATGGTGAGCACGGGTCATATCCACGGAGAGGCCGAATAGAACTTGATTTAAACTACTTTAACTTGAAATCATTCTAACGGACACTCTTAACTAAAATCACATTGTATGAGAATTAACTCTGTAAATTGCATCAATCAAATATCCCACAGTCGACGGATCAACCATTACAAAAGAACGAGCTGAATTGAAGTTACAGAAAATTTGACAACACTGTACCCTCTCAATTGAGGGATGAAGAATAGAAATTCAGAACAAAATAGAAAATTCAAACAAAAGTTATTGTTGCTAAGCAAATCCTAATTCTATCATTGCGACTGCGGAACGGAAATGAGAACACAATTAAGTCTCGAAACAAAATTAGAAATATATCAAAATATTCATAAATCCAAACTTTTCCTCTACTGCAATCCGAACATAAACTTCATAAATTCTACTCTCAAGCTGAACTCTCCGGAAATTCCCTGGACACGGACTACCACAGATCAACCCAAGAATCAGATCTTCTTGGTTGCCCTGTGCTATCTAGACAGTACATACCTCCGGAGGAAGAAGAAACTCAAAAATCACCATAGCTTCCCCTGCAGTCGAACCCCTGAAAGCTGAACCCTGCTGAAGATCTTCGGAATGCCTAATAAGCTCTTACTGGTCAACCATTAAAACTAACACAAAAAAATGAACAAATGCCTTGCATCGATCTACCCTATGCACAGAAGAAATAGAAATAACAATTGTACTGGATTGAATCATCTAAACACAGAAGAAAATGGGCACATCAAATCAGGCGAAGTAGACAAATCACATAGTAAAGAAGAAAAAAATAGAAGAACTGGAAATTAAAATCTATTGGATCGTCCTCCACTAACAGCCTTCCAATGCACATAAGAAAATAGAACAAATTCGATTCCCTCTCCTCTGCCAACAGAAGAAAACCTCAAACATTTACAGAACTCTCGAAATCTCCACCCCTTCTCACTGCTCAAAGAAAATTACAGAAGTAAATGGCAAAGAATTAAACTAAAATCTAAACAAGAGAACCCCAAACATCTCAACTCACCTCCCTCACTGCTCTGCTCAAAAGGAAAAAATATAGGAAATAAAACTGGAAAAAAAATCCTCCCCAAATTCTAACCAGAGAGCCCCGGAGAAGAGGACTGAGGTCCTTATATAGGCACCGGGCCTCCTGCTTCCTTCCTATCTGCACCAGGATCGCCAGCGCAGCATCCACTCGAGCTTCATCAGCCCCCTCAGCTCTGCCCTGGCCGCCAACTCAGCAGGCCCTGGCCGCAGCTGTGCACGGCACACACACACCGCCTTGGTCTCCTTCCCGCCCAAATCTGGTCTGCATCACACTGCGCAGGGGACCAGCATCAGCTGCCCTGCGTCACCGCACACACGACCCGGCCACACCCGGCATGCCCCCAACCAGCTGCTCCACACCGCGCCTCAGCCGCCGCACACGCCATGCGCATCCGGATCACCACGCCAGCGCCAGCAGACCCATCTCCATCCGCCGCGCGCCTGCTTGCCTGGCCGCCTCACACGGGAGCCCAGCATCAGCCGTACAGCGCCATCGCCCTCCTGCCGCGCAGCACCTCTGCCCAACAGATCTGGATCTCTGCACACCGCCAACCAGATGCGCCAGCCGCCTCCATCTGATCCGCACGGGAGATCCGGCCTCCTCCTCCTGCTGCGCACCGCCTGAACCGCCATGCCTCCCAGCAAGCTCTGCACTTCACACCCAACCTGCTCTACACAGCACCAAATCGGTATGGCATTGCCTCCATCACCGCCTCAAGCCCGGCCAGCTGTACAGGACCAAATCGTTATGGCCTGGCCGCCCCAAAGTTTTGGGCACATGAATCGGTATGGCACTGCCCAGCCGCCTTGACCTGATAAGAAGAGAGCATAGGTAAATAAGTGGTGTGCACGGCCCATTCAGGTTTAGATCAGAGGTAAACATTTTTATTGATTTGGGATTTGGTGGTTGAAAGGTTGTTATTAAAAATCTTATTTACAAATTTAAACTAAAAATATTACAAAAGAAATATTTTTGTAATGATATTTATTTACAAAATAACTTTTATCTTTCAAAATGAATCTAATTAGTCAATATGAAAGTAATGACTTATTGAATGAAGATCTAATATGTGTTCTAACCCAAAAATTTAACTAAAATGCTCGAAAACTTATCCATGGATGAGATGAAAATTAAAATCAAATGCACATTATTTATGGACAACTGATGTCTAAAATAACTAAATGTATGAAATAAACATGAAAAATCATGTAGCTATCACTCCCCCCTACTTAAACATTGCTAGTCCCTTAGCAATAAACAATACTTAAAATATAAGACTAGAAGGTGTAATATCTCATGCTAACCAGCCATCATGTAAAAGATTCATGTAAAACATGTCTTTCCTAATTGTAAAGGCTTATGATGAGAAATTTGTGCACAAGTGGTAGCTCACTTAAGAGTTCACATCAGCCCTCCTGGAGCTCCTCTATCTCAGCTAGTACTTGAGATTAGATTGATTCGAGGGAGAAGAAAGAATTGTGGAGTAAGATCCTTGTTCAGTCAGATTGGGTTGTTTCTCTCAGTTCCATTCTGCCCACTTCCTTGAGGATTATTTCTCTGAGCTGAGGACTTTGCCTCTTTATTTGCACTTTATGCACTCAGAATTTCTTTCTTTCTTTTTTTCATCCACAATGCTGCACACCCATCACTTTTCAAGAGTAGTGAGTCCAACTTTACTCAGATCTGGAGCATTTTCATGGATATATTTTTCTTTTGCTTTTGCTTTTGCTTTTCTTTTCTTCCTCTTAAAGGAAGGATGGACAGTCAGGTTCCTTGATCACACGCCTTCACTTCCTTCACAATCACTTAAGGGGAGGGGAGAAAACCATCACCTCTCTCCTACTAGCCTTGACAAATTTACTACATTCAGGTTCAGCTAGTCTAAGTGGCGTGTAGTGTGTGTATGAAAACTTCTTGCCATAAATCCTTACATAAGGTAGACAGGAGTACATGTAATCCTTTACTAGAGGCTACCTAACATGGATGTTTGCAAGGAGTGTGATAACCACAAAATTTTAATGGTTAAAGATCATACACCTAGTCTGGGATGCGCAAAGCCACGCATTTTTATTCAAAGATGAAACATTGTGAAATTTTTATTTGCATATGTACAAGCTCAAGAAAAAGAAATGAAGCAATGGTTGGGATGAGGACTATGAATGCATGCTTATTCTACCTCTCCCCCCTACTTATTTACAGGAAAAGAAAGTAAGACAAAGAGTTACCTGATAAAGGAAATCTGTACACTTGGGTTGCCTCCCAAGAAGCGCTAAGTTATTTCATCTTCAGCCGGACGCAATTAGGCTTCGTTTGGCTCAGCTAGCTTGGTAGAATCCATTTTTAAGAAAAGTGGGCTTTCAAAAAAATGCTTTAACCTTTGCCCTTTAACAGTGAATGATTGTCCAGTTTTAGGGTCAAGAATCATATAGCACCATTGTCACAAGTTTTGACAACACTGTAAGACCACCTGTCGGGACTTTAATTTTCCCGAAAACAACAAAGCCGAGAATTAAAGCCAGACCTTATCATGCACTTCAAAAAAATTTCTGTGAATTGCCTTTTATGGAATGTTTTGGTTTTGACTTTATAGATCTTCGAACTTTCATAGGCCCCATTCTCTCCTAAAAAGATGTTCTTTAAATTATCAGGGAGTGGTTTTAGCTCAACCTTAGGAGGACACTCTAAATGAAATGATGGCTTATTATTATGCAACATGGAACTGAATTGTCCTTCTTCTCCCTCAAACCTAGAGCACAGGGTTGGTCTATTGCATCTTCTACACAGGATCTTCCAAGAGTTCTTCATTACCAGTTGGTTTGCTTTTAGATTTTGGCTTTAAAGCTTCAGAAAAATAATGTAATGACTTGGGTCTTCATTTATTTGGATTGTGTCTAGAGGCTCTTCAGTTATTTTCTCTTTCCCTTGGATTTTTCAACATTTTCAACATTCTCTTCAATTTCAGTTTCATTTTCATTTTCTTTATCCTCATGCAATGTTGACATGTGTGGGTGAGGATTTATCAAGATTTTTTCATTTCTTAAAGTTGACACTATTTTCACATTTTCCACTTGAGGGCTTAGCTTGGGCAGGAGAATGGTCCTGTTGTATAACTGATTTTGAATTTGTGGTGCTGGAATGTTCTGGACAAAAGTTTGTTGTGTGTTTGATGGTGGAGGTGCTTTTGTCTAACATGTGGTATGTACCCCTGGACTTGATGGTTTTGCTGGTTCTGATAAAATCCAGAAGGGTTGTTCCTTGGGTTTGCTATAATTTGACTTGGTAACTGACCCAATTCCCTCCTACACACATCAGCAATCTGATACTCTATCCTATCCAAATTTTGTTGAATATTTTGGTTCTGATTTTTGTTGTTCTTGCACAGTTTGGCAAAGAGTCATCATCATGTTTTGAAGTTGATTCATTTTATCTTCCCAATTGGGTTGAGAAGATGGTGGTTGATTGTATGAAGATTGCTGAAAATTGGTATGAGCAAATTGATTGAAATTTTGATTTCCTTGGAATTGTGGAGGTCTAGAATAAGATTGGTCAAATCCCGAATTCTGATTGGGATAAGATGACCGTACATGGATTGCTTGAAAGAAGGCTGAGAAATTTGTTCAGGTTGATTTTTCCAAGAAAAGTTCGGGTGGTTTCTCCACCAGGATTGTATGCGTTAGAATATGGATCATAGGAGGGTTTGTAGAAACCTTGGACAGCTTGAATTTGTTCTTGGTTGGCCATCATAGTTTTCCTATGAAAGAATCTTTCAATTCTGCTATAGGTTGATCCAAATCTATGTCCAGAGAATGTCTACCAAGCATGCACAGTGGAAAGCCCTCTATTTATAATTTTTTGAATTTTTAAGATTTTATTGATTTTTGATGAATTTTTAAACAAACACAACAAAACAAACACTTTCAAATCAAATGAACCTACTACTAAGTCTTCCTTGGACTTATGTTATTTTTCTCAAAATCAGATTATGCTTGCTTAAATCCAATTCTAACTCTCTTTGTACTGGACAGGTAAGAGGTGGAGTAGAGAGGAGGCCCCCCTTGCTTTCGCAAGGACCAATTAAATAACCTCTAGCTCACTTAAGCGTAAGCTTTTTAACCTCTAATCCTAGACACCAGACTTAAAGAGAAGTCTTAGAATTAAGAAAAAACAAATCTAATTATGAACCCTAGGGCCAAGTCTACTGGTTTTTATTAAAAGCTGAGAAAATGCAAGAATGTGAAAATTTTTGTGATTTTTGGGCAAAGGAAAGGGTGATGAATCCCTCACCTTATCTTTTTATTCTAATGGGTGAAGCCCTTAAGCAGTCCCATTTTCAAATGTGAAGTGCACATATCAAATTCAAACAATGGTTTGTCTAATGCTAAGTCTAATGCATGAAACGAGCGATGGAAATCTTACCTTTCCCCCGCACTCTTCAATGCAAGAAAATGAAATAAAATTCAAATGACTATTAAAATGATGAATGTCCTAAAACATGGGTCCTAATCTTGAGAAATGAAATTTTATTTACAACCAAACGGCTAACATGAAAGAGCGATTTAGAAATTTTTTTAGACTTTAGATTTTTTAATTTTTATTTGGTTTTTTTGTACTAAATGAAATGGAATTTAACTAAGAAAATATAAAGTGATACTAAACTAATAAAAAATCTCAAACCACACAAACCACAAAAGAGAGTCCAATTATTACATGCCAACAAGAAAGAAGTCTCTGTACATGCACAGAGAGTACATCAAAACCTCACTACAAATTTCTCTCGCACTCCCCTATCTAAAAGACTGAATTAAAAACAAAGGGGAAAAACCCAGCAAGCTCCTCCAATGGGCTTCAAATGCCAAGCCCAATCTCCAAGTTCCTCCTTATGTGTAAATCTGAAATAAAACCCAACAACAAGTCAATAGAAGCCCAATGCAAATGAAATCTAATGAAAGCAGATTAAATCAAACTCTAATGCCTCCCCGGCAACGGCGCCAAGATGAAGTGCGCGACATTGTTGATTGTGCATTTTCGTTGTTAAAGTTCCTTGCACAGGTCAAATGCTCGCCTTCTCTAAACTGACTCACAAATTTAAATAGCAAATATGAACTAGTAAAATGGTGAGCACAGGTCATATCTACGGAGAGGCCGAATAGAACTTGATTTAAACTACTTTACTTGAAATCATTCGAACGGACACTCTTAACAAAATCACATGTATGAGAATTAACTCTGTAAATGCATCAATCAAATATCCCACACTCGACGGATCAAACATAACAAAAAAACGAGTTGAATTGAAGTTAACAGAAAATTTGACAACACTGTACCCTCTCAATTGAGGGATGAGAACAGAAATTCAGAACAAAATAGAAAATTCAAACAAAAAGTTTATTGTTGCTAAAGCAAATTCCTAATTCTATCATGCGACTGCGGAACGGAAATGAGAACACAATTAACACTCAAAACAAAATTAGAATATATCAAAATATTCATGAATCCAAACTTTTCCTCTACTGCAATCCGAACATAAACTTCATAAATTCTACTCTCAAGCTGAACTCTCCGAAAATTCCCTGGACACTGGACTACCACAGATCAACCCAAGAAATCAGATCTTCTTGGTTTCCCTATGCTATCTAGACAGTACATACCTCCGGAGGAAGAAGAAACTCAAAAATCACCATAGCTTCCCCTACAGTCGAACCCCCTGAAAGCTGAACCCTGCTGAAGATCTTCGGAATGCCTAATCTCTTACTGGTCAACCATTAACTAACACAAAAAAATGAACAAATGCTTGCATCGATCTACCCTAATGCACGAAGAAATAGGAATAACAATTGTACTGGATTGAATCATCTAAACACAGAAGAAAATGGGCATATCAACTCAGGCGAAGTAGACAAATCACATAGTAAGAAGAAGAAACATAGAAGAACTGGAAATTAAAATCTACTGGATCGTTCCCTCTAACAGCCTTCCAATGCACATAAGAAAATAGAACAAATTCGATCTCCCTCTCCTCTCTGCCAACAAGAAAACTTCAAACATTTACAGAACTCTCGAAATCTCCCACCCCTTCTCTACTGCTCAAAGAAAATTTACAGAAGTAAATGGCAAAGAATTAAACTAAAATCTAAACAAGAGAACCCCCAACACATCTCACCGCCTCCCTCACTGCTCTACTCAAAAGAAAAAATATAGGAAATAAAACTGGAAAAAAAATTCCTCCCCCAAATTCTAACCAGATAGCCCCGGAGAAGACGACCTGAGGTCCTTATATAGGCACCCGGCCTCCTGCTTCCACTCCTATCTGCACCAGGATCGCCAGCGCAGCATCCACTCGAGCTTCAACAGCCCCTCAGCTCTGCCCTGGCCGCCAACTCAGCAGGCCCTGGCCGCAGCTGTGCACGGCACACACACACCGCCTTGTCTCCTTCCCACCCCAATCTGGTCTGCATCGCACTACGCAGGGGACCAGCATCAGCTGCCCTGCGTCGCCGCACACACGACCCGGCCACACCCGGCATGCCCCCAACCAGCTGCTCCACACCGCGCCTCAGCCGCTGCACACGCCATGCGCATCCGGATCACCACGCTAGCGCCAGCAAACCCATCTCCATCCGCCGCGCGCCTGCTTGCCTGGCCGCCTCACACGGAGCCCAGCATCAGCCGTACAGCGCCATCGCCCTCCTGCCGCGTAGCACCTCTGCCCAGCAGATCTAGATCTCTGCACACCGCCAACCAGATGCGCCAGCTGCCTCCATCTGATCAGCACGGGAGATCCGCCTCCTCCTCCTCTGCGCACGCCTGAACCGCCATGCCTCCCAGCAAGCTCTGCACTTCACACCCAACCTGCTCTGCACAGCACCAAATCGGTATGGCATTGCCTCCATCACCGCCTCAAGCCCGGCCAGCTGTACAGGACCAAATCGTTATGGCCTGGCCGCCCCAAATTGTTTTGGGCTTCACACGAATCGTATGGCACTGCCCAGCCGCCTTTGACCTGATAAGAAGAGAGCATAGGAAAATAAGTGGTGTGCACGGCCCATTCAGGTTTAGATGAGAGGTAACATTTTTTATGATTTAATGGGATTTGGTGGTTTGAAAGGTTGTTATTAAAAATCTTATTTAAAATTTAAACTAAAATATTTACAAAGAAAATATTTGTAATGATATTTATTTACAAAATAACTTTTATCTTTCAAAGTGAATCTAATTAGTCAATATGAAAGTAATGACTTATTGAATGAAGATCTAACATGTGTTCTAACCCAAAAATTTAACTAAAATGCTCGAAAACTTATCCATGGATGAGATGAAAATTAAAATCAAATGCACATTATTTATGGACAACTGATGTCTAAAATTAACTAAATGTATGAAATTTAACATGAAAAATCATGTAGCTATCACGCTCCATCTCGTGCGTCCAACTCTCTGCATTGTCTGGATCATACTCACTGAAAACATCGGTGGTCGGAGATGCAACAACCTCTCCAAGAGGGCGGTCCTATCCTCAGTGACATCCGTCCTCCGCTGACCGGCCCGGGTACTCCCAGTACCCGACTGTTATGATCGGTTATTCGTTAATGGCAAAACTAGAAGGGGGGTTGAATAGATTTGCAGCGGAAACTTAAGCAATTTAAAAATTACTTTGAATTAAAAGATCTACTGAATTAAACACCTCTGATTTGATGAAATGGTGTGAGCAAACTAAACAGTTAGTGTGTAGACGAATCCCTATGCATGCATCTAGCGCAATACAGATCAAACCACAAATCAAACCACAGTGCACAAGGATTTTTTGGGTGGTTCGGAGATCACACATAGTGACTCCTATGTCCCCCCCTTACATAGTGAGGACACACTACTCAAGACAGTACAACACACATACGAGCACAATGGCTCAACCGCACACACACACATGCTAGATCAAGTCCACAATAGATCAGATCCTCTAGCCTTGATCTGATCAACACACCACACACGCACGTTGTCTGATGCAAACACGCAATCAGAACAACAATCCCACGTTGGATCAAGCACAAGGAATGCTCGAACCACAACCACACACATAGAGATATGAAAAGTGGAAGGAAAGAAGAGTTCTGAGATATAGAAACAAATCCAAGTGTGAACTCTTCGTGTGGTCGTCCAAAAGAACATCAGGCTTCATGTTGATGAAGATCAGATGATGTAGACGAAGCTTGATTCGTGGACAAACTGACTTCAACTCCTCTCACGAGATGGATCTTCTTTGAACATCTGGAGAGTTGAAGCAAAGCAACAGGAAGAAGCTTTTCTCTTGGGTTTTGCTTAGGGTTTTGATATGGTGCTTCTTGCTGCGAGATACCTCCATATGATGTATATATAGGGTGTCCAAGTATGGAGAGTCGTGCTAAAAGAAACACCCTAATACAAATCATATCTTGACCATCGGATCTGACTTTCTCTTCATCTGTCGACAGGAACCATGTAGCTGTCGACAGTTACTGCTCAAAACTGGTTTCCAGAACCATGGTTGTGCGGAAAAGCCTTATCGTCGACAGGAATTTCTGGTTGTCGACAGAAGCATGTATCTGTTGACAGGCAGTTTCAGCTGTTGACAGCGACTGCTCCTTTGAGCTTCCAGTAGCTTGTTTGTTTGGATGGGTGTATCTGTCGACAGGGAACTTTCTGGCTGTCGACACATGACCCTTGAAGTGTTTTCTTGGTCTTTTGCACTAGACTTTGGTTGATTGTCTTGTATGCATTCACACCTACATCAAAAGACATTATAAATGAGATATAATGGATACAATAATAGTCATAGAAGCACTATTTTCATTGATCATTTCTTTCATGTCTTTGTTAGTTTTATTTTGTTTCCAACATTAGTGTAATCATTATGTTAAACATCATCAAAAAACATTATCACATGTCATCATACACATTGTAACCCAACATTCTCCCCCTTTTTGATGATGACAAAACTTACAATTGATGTTTCTCCCCCTTTTGACACATTCAAAAAGATAGTTCATGCACACATGGATGAAAATAAGCAGAGAACTATGATTTGATTGATTGAGCTTGAGATTCACACAGTTACAAAAGGACATCCATTACATGAAATAAAGAAATGCAAAAGGAAGGAACCATGACATAACTGACTCAAATATCAAACTAAGTGACAAAGATGAAAGACCCATGATCCAAGCCTAGTGAAAGGAAAAAGCTAGATATCCCCACAACTCAGTCCTAGACTCTCTAAACATCGTCATTCCCAAGAGCAGTGGGATGACGGAACTCATGAAAGTCCTTTGTAAGGTGACCAGAAAAAAAAATGGGGAATGAGTGTTCAAATAGGATTGCAAGGCTGAGAGTAGGTTTATGCCCATTACAAAGTGTCATAAACACAAGTATGAAGACACATAAATTCTACAATGGTTAACAGATAATACTTCGGAATCTCAAGTTATAGCATTTAGAATACATCGTTCAAAACATATGAAGTAAGACAACCCCTTTGAATAAACCGTTGTAGAAAAATATATTTCTTAGTGGGTGATGTTCAGTTGGTACATAAGTAATGTCTACATGAACAATTGACAATAGACAACCCATTGCCCTGATTTCAATCATGGAGGCTCCACTCTATTTCTAGCATTGAACAATTTCTTTTATCAAGTTAAAGTGGGAAAAGTGGTAATTAGGATCACTTTCACCTTTTGATGTGAAGATA
This sequence comes from Colocasia esculenta, assembly GCA_014218235.1. NCBI lineage: Eukaryota > Viridiplantae > Streptophyta > Magnoliopsida > Alismatales > Araceae > Colocasia > Colocasia esculenta. Next base: position 137,513,720 of record CM024756.1, read on the forward strand.
GACGTGGAATGCTCGTACCCCAGTTACTCAGTGTGAGTGACCATCATACCATTACGCAGAGATAATGAAAGGATTTTTTGACACGATGACAGACATTTGTGATGCCCATGTCCCCGGTTACTCAGTGATGCTCATCATTGCTCTGTTGTTGTCCCATTTCATATAGATTTTGTTTGAACTTTCGAGTTTAGAAATAGTAGCTTTTCTCTCCTTTTTTAATTTGAAAATCAAAGTCAAAGGTTATTTAAAGGCAACGGCCAATGTAAAATCATTAAGTTCAATAACCTTCTTACTTGTCAATCATTTAGGGACATGATCATCCACAAGGGAGTTATTCAAGTGAGTTAGGTTAGAATCACTTGATTTATTCAATTTTTCTAAATGATACAACCTAGACCATATAGAGAATATTATTTCAAAATCATTGTGATTAAATCAATGTCTTTAGTACTATGTGAGTATGAAAGGTTGTAATGAATATTAAGGCCCAATTCTCCCCTTGCACAAATATGATGAACTACTCATGAAGAAATGTTGATGAATGTTAGTATTTCATACATGAAGGACATTTGTCGACAGCAAGATGTGGTTGTCGCCAGCTACTGAGATCCAGAAGGACTGGTTTCTAGAAGAGGTCATCTGTCGACAGCTGAAGAAGGGCTGTCGACAGGTACTTGAAAACTCAATTTTAAGGCTTTGAATTGAGTGACATGAAGACCAAGAGTTTGAGAGATAATTAAACAATGAATATGAAGAGTTTCTCTCAAACATTTCACTCAACCTACCTTGTCTTACTCCCCCATAGTGTGCATGTGTGTGATGACTCAACATTCAAATAATTCAAGCAATGTCACACATATTCATGCCAATCATTTACACAATGAGGAAACATCCATGAGCAAGTGAACACCAAAATTTCATTCTTTTAAGGAGATAATGTGGCAAGATTGATGTGAATGAATGTCCCTCAAACAACTCCCACAAAAACTCTTTTTGACTTACTCCCCCATAATGTATGCATGGTATGAATGAACATCAGGCAATTCACACATGTTCATGTCAAGCAAGTTGCACAAAGAGAGTATAAACATGATCAATTGAAGTTTTTGAGATTTTAAATTTTTCTTGATGATCTTTATACAATAGAAGACTATTGATACTTAGCGGAGATATTTCTCACGCATAATGATAGTTTCTAGACAAGACTGACTTGTCCTTCCACATTTCACCATTTGATATACCCAATAGTCACTATATATAAGATCAATTGTTCCTCAATTTTAGCATGAAATTTCAAGAACATTTTTGTGCTTTATGAATTTACTCCCCTTAACATGTGTATGAACTGAAAAGAGTTGGCAAGCAATTAATTATTATGCACACAGAATCATGGACACAGTCAAGCAAGCATGATAGTACAATATGATTCCAATTGTTACGAGGCAATGTCATTTGGGAATAGCATTAAAACACATTTTTCATTGCTCAGATAAAATTAAAAATCCATTTCAATTCCAGCAGTTCAAATCTGAAGTGATAAGGAGATTTTACCTGAACAGTCTTCAATCACAGTCTCAAAAATTTTTTACCTTTGTTCTCCAATCATTTCTTGCCTTGCACAACCAATGTCATGAATCCATTTACACTGTATGGCTGCAAGACATCTCAGCTTGTTGATCAAGCTGATTTGGGACCTACACTTGCTTGGGTCCTGCAATGACATTAATGTTAGGATTTAATAATGATTTCAGAATCCAAAATGATTTTATTTTTAAAATAGATGTATTTTTTTCATTAATGGAACTATGAGCAGCATTACTTCCACATTTTTCTTCAGTCTGGTTCAATACATCTATGTTTTCATGAGATTTTTCTGGTTTTAGGATCTTTAGCATGAAGAATAGAACATTTCTTTTGTCCAGCAATCATATTCTTAGTTACATGGGATTTCTGAGAATTTTCAGCATGAGCATGAGTTTTATTTCTATGTACATGGGCATGTGTATGATCTGGGGCTTGGGAAGATGCACAAGATGATCTTTTATATGCCATAGTCCCTAGAGATATGACCATGTTTGTGACATATAAAGCACTGAACTGTTTTAGCATATTTATGAGAGTGTTGATTTTTATTCTAGCAGAATTTAGCAAGATGACCAGGTATATTGCATTTAAGCAAATGGGTTGAGCATTTACCGAAGCTTACCATAGTATGAATGCATTGCTGAAATTCGAAGTCCTCTAGAATACCTTTGATCACCCTAGGGTTGAAAGGGGACATGGCACCCTTTGGTATCTCATGGCATGGTGTGCAATTGGAGAATGCCTTGAAGCCTTTTGGCTGCTGGAGGAGATGTGGAGACCTTGTAGAGTTCTATTTTCTTTTCCATTTATTTTTATGATTTTCAATTGAACATGATTCTTCCTTTTTGCAGCATTTTTATTCAAGTTATTACTTTATTTTTGAACATTTCTCTGAACATGAACTTTAGTAGATTTTCTTTAGGTGCAACAGAATTCTTGTTCTTAGAGATATTGACAAATGAGGTCTTTGTTTTGTTTTCAAATCCTTTTTGTTCAAGGGGTTAAATCATAAACGCTCCTTTTGAAAATTGACTTTTATTCCAAGAAGATTATCCAAGTTCTTAGTTCCTTGAACAAACTTAGACGGCAGTTTTTAAACCCTCAACAATTTTATTCAATTCAGAATCCTCTTTTCAGAATTTTGACTTTGTTTAATAACCACTTTAGATTATTTGTCATTTTTTCCTTTTCAGCTTTCAATGCAACAATTTCTTTTATTTGGTGATCATGAGCCATGTTGGAGATTTGTTTGTTCAATTGATCATTATCAAATTTGAGATTCTCATTATGATCAATCAATTTTTATTTTTATTTTTCAAATTAGAATTTTCAGATTCCACCTGATCATGATCTTCTTTCAACTTAGAAAACTTAATTACATAGTTTTTTTACTTCATTTCCAATTTTTCATTCTCCATTTTAGTTCTTCATTTTCTTCATAGAATGCTTGAGCATTATCAATTATAATTTCATTCTTCTCCAATTTTTCTTTTAACTTCTTGTTTTGAGATTTTACCTTCTTAAATTGATTGCACAAGTGCTCATAGAATTCTATCAATTCATCATTGGATATATCATTCTTAAATCAGAGTTAGATTTGATCTATCAACTGGGTTTGAGATGGAATTACCTGACCTTTCAGAGTTTCTTGATTTCTCTGACATGTGTGATTCTTCAGATTTGTCTGAGCGACAAGACCTTTTGAGCTGCTATGAGCCATGTAACACTTTTCTTTGATTTCCTTTTCATTCTTGCTTGCCTTCATAGAGGATCCTGCATTTTATCAACATTTAGATCAAACTCAATAACCATAGGTCAATTTATGATACTTGAGACTTAGCCATATTTCTGAGTATGTTTTCAGATGATTAGACCATCAACAGCAATTAGATCAGTTCAAAATCAGATATAAACCAGCTCTGATACCATTGTTAGAATCAAGCGATTAAGCACACAAAGATAGATCTCCAAAAACACAACCAAACACAGAGAACCTGCTCTAATGCCATTGTTAGGATCGATTATTCGATAATGGCAAAGCTAAGGGGGGGGTTGAATAGATTTGCAGCGGAAACATAAGCAATTTAAAATTACTTCGAATTAAAAATCTACTCAATTAAAACCCCTCTGATCTGATGAAATGTGTGTGAAAAAACTAACAGTTTGTGTGTAGACGAAATCCCTATGCATGCATCTCGCGCAATACAGATCAAACCACAAATCAAATTACAGTGCACAAGGGATTTTTTAGGTGGTTCGGAGATCACACCAAGTGACTCCTACGTCCACCCCTCACACAGTGAGGACACACTACTAAAACTGAGTACAACACACACACGAGCACAACGACTCAACCACACACACACACACTAGATCAAGTCCACAATAGATCAGATCATCTAGCCTTGATCTGATCAACACACCACACACGCATGCACACGCATGTTGTCTAATGCAAACACACAATCAGAACAACAATCCACACGTGGATCAAGCACAAGGATGCTTGAACCATAACCACACACACAGAGATATGAAAAGTGGAAGGAAAGAAGAGTTCTGAGATATAGAAGCAAATCCAAGTGTGAACTCTTCGTGTGGTCGTCCAGAAGAACTTCAGGCTTCGTGTTGATGAAGATCAAATGATGTAGATGAATCTTGATTCGTGGACAAACTGACTTCAACTCCTCTCACGAGATGGATCTTCTTTGAACATCTAGAGAGTTGACGCAGAGCAGCAGGAAGAAGCTCTTCTCTTGGGTTTTGCTTAGGGTTTTGATATGGTGGCTTCTTGCTGCGAAATACCTCCATATGATGTATATATAGGGTGTCCAGGTATGGAGAGTGGTGCTAAGGGAAACACCCTAATATAGATCATATCTTGACCATCGGATCTGACTTTCTCTTCGTCTGTCGACAGGCACCATGTAGCTGTTGACAGCTATTGCTCAAAACAGGTTTCCAGAACCATGGTTGTGCTGGAAAAGCCTTGTCTGTCGACAGGCGATTTCTGGTTGTCGACAGGCAGCATGTATCTGTTGGCATGCAGTCTTCAGCTATTAACAACTACTGCTCTATTTGAGCTTCCAGTAGCTTGTTTGTTCTGGATGGGTGTATCTGTCGATAGGGAACTTTCTGGCTGTCGACACATGACCACTTGAAGTGTTTTTCTTGGTCTTTTGCACTTGACTTTGGTTGATTGTCTTGTATGCATTCACACCTACATCAAAAGACATTATAAATGAGATATAATGGATACAAGAATAGTCATAGAAGCACTATTTTCATTTGATCATTTCTTTCATGTCTTTGTCAGTTTTATTTTGTTTCCAACATCAGTGTAACATCAATTATGTTAAACATCATCAAAAACATTTAATCACATGTCATCATACACATTGTAACCCAACACCGACATCTGCTGAACTGTTGGCTGCTCCACCTCTGGATCTGCCTGCTGCCCCAATGCCGTTGGGGGAGGTACTAGAGGTTGACCTCCCGCTGCCACCAGCCCAAGCTGCCACGCTCCCTGGTACAACTTCCTGAAGAACTGCTCTGCTAAAGGAAACCAATCTGCATACTGCTGCGGTTGAGGCCGGTGCTCCTGCTGCTACTGCCCGCCTGCCACTACTGCTGCCGCTGCACCCTGAGGCTGTGCTACTAACTCTACCTCCTCCAAGACCTGCCCCTGCGTGGGCATATCAGACTCATCTTGTTGCTGCTCTATCCTCTCTGTCCTGCCTACCTGCGCGGAGTCATATCCTTTACACACACACAACCAACAAGGTTAACAATACTAAATCGGGGCGGCTACCTGTGTACTTGTACTACTATTGGGACTTCCTATCACAGTTTAAATTCACTACAAGTCCTGTTAAACTCTCGCTCTGATACCAACTCTAACAACCTGAGAACCCGACCCTCGGCTACGCCAAGGACCCGATTTTCGCGGTCGCCGCCTACGGATCCGGAGACCCATAGGGCTATAATATGAGTCCAACATAATATGTAAAGGAAGTAAATGCCAACTACTAACTAGGAGCACACACACGCGGAAGCAGAAAAGAGAGCGAGACTGCTACGTATCGCTCTAGGTACAGTCCCAATACACAACTAGTACAAGTAAAAGCAGGGGGATAACAAGTCCCTTAGGGGCATACCCCTAGGTGACGTACACTGAGAGGGGAACCACTGCTAGCTACGGGGCCCACGACTACCGCCCAATCTCCTCCTCCGGCGCATGCCATGCTGCTACTGAGAAGTCTCACCTGGGAAAAAGGAGGGATGAGCTTCACAACAAAAGCTCAGTAGGGACTACCAATCTTCCTACTAGCTCTAACAGACAGAAGAATATATATATAAACAATTAAATACAGCAGTTATATCTTCTACTTACAATAAGAAGTGCGGAAGCAAAGCTACTACTAGCAACGGTATGGAAATACAACACGGTAGAAAACTTCGTACGACTGCTCGTCATGACCACCACACGGCTAGCAACACAGACAGAGGGAACTCTGCCCGACAAGAACACTAGCTATAGAAAGCACTACCACTAGTCAACCGTCAGGTGCGCCCATTGACGTTTTACCCTGGACCCAGGTCCAAACCTCCACGTCTCTTCAGAGTAAGGTAGGACACAAAGTACAAAATAGTAACCGCCGTAGTCTGGCCAGACTACGGTCCCACCGCCTGGCCTTTCTAGGCATTTCTGGGGCTGCAAAGAGCTAGACAGTGAGAAGAAGGACTGGCTAGGCTGCACCAGGTAGAACTCCGGCCATCCTCGGTGTCCCAGGCCTAACCAAGAGAGCTCTGCAAACGACTCGACACTGCTGTCCTAACCACCGTTTTCCCCTCAACTCCAGAGTCCGTGACTCGAGTATGCTCGTCACCCCGAACGCTCCCTCTAAGGCGTACGAGGATGGGGGTCCCAGGTAACAGTAACAAACTCTCTCACGGGACAAGCCCTCAGGTGCCGAGCACCGGGCGAACGACTAGTGCAAGACCGTACTAGGGAACTAGCACAGGTGCCATGGGTACAGTAAGAAGCGGAAACGGTGAAGACTTCCAGAAAATGGACTTCGTAAGAACTTAACCTGTCTCTATTGTAGTCGTGACACATCGGGCCATCACGACCTTGTCACGATGCCAGACTTGTCGCGGCGGCCCAAGCCGTCGCGATGATGTCACGGCGGCCCTGCCAGTCGCAACATCATCGCGACCTCTATAGCGGTCTCGTCTTCAGCCGAGGGGGGGGGTTCCGGGACGATCCTCTCGTAGACCACCCCAAAATTGATACATTCACAGTCCACAGGGGGAGGGGAGCATGGGAGACATGTAGGAAAGCTTATAAATCATCCAAACCACCCTTAATCCCCACAAAACATGGATTTACAAGAATCTACGCTCGATGGAAACCTCACTCAGCCACGAGCATGGTTCTCACACTCCCACACCCCAAACCACGAGGATAACACCATCTCAAGGGGGAGGGGAGCATGCTAGGATGAGAGGAGAACAGGGGTCCCTACCTCCAAAAGTAGAGCCGACCCGTTGGGGCCTTCACATCGGAATGGTCACCTCCTCCTCGCTCCAAGCACCACGAACTCGTCCCCTGCACGAACGGGCGACACCACCTCAGCACGAGCACCACGAGCACCAAGAACCGATGAGAAATCGCAAGGGAGCTCGAGAGAGGAAGAAGAATGTGAGGCCCCCAAATTTTGTTGACTTTATATTCTATATATGTGATGTTTACTTGTTCTTGCTTATATGGTGTATTAGATTTGTGCATATTATAATTATTTAATTACTCATGTGTATATGTATGTATATATACATTATTCTGTGGATGAGTGCTTAGCTAATTTTATACATCATAGAATTTATTTAAATCCTATGTATATTGAAATTAAGAGATGTTGTGCATATATATGTAGTTATTGCTAATATCTTATGGATATATATGAGTTTATTTCTATGCATGTAATATATATTTAATGTGCATGCATTATCAAATTTGTAGAAGTGCATAGTATATACATTTAATCTATGCATGTAGTATGTAATCATGTTGTGTACATATATAAATATATGTTTAACTTTGTGTATGTAATATCTACTTATTTTTCGTGCCTATTAAATTGTTATGATGTGTTGGTACATCTATTTATTGAATAGTTGTTTTCTCACAGAGATGCACAGTTGGCGGCAGCTTCCTGTGCCGCTGACTGCTCACCCTGATTGCATAGCGTCTAGATCGATGGACATCTACCTATTGTTGGCGGCACCAGATGTGGACGTCAAGTTCCCAGCTGTGTGACGGTTTCAGATTTGGAACGCTCGCGTTTTGCCCGGTTCCAGTTTAGGAAACTCACCTAAAACCGTAGGAAACCTACCCTTAAGTGTACCCCGACCCGTGGCTTTAAAAAATCTCCCTATTTCGGCCCGAGGGAAGTCTTTTGGTCTTTGGGGAGAGCTAGGGTTTTCTGTGCGAACCTTGATCTTGGAAGAGCTGGATCCGACGACTGGAAGGACCTTCTGGCTACCTACCTGCACCGGCTGGACGATAACCCATACATTGGAGAATCATTCCCAACTCCGAGGAGCAAGCTACATCGACAGGAAAGATCGGATTCAAGAAGTTTTAGACCTCTTCTTGGCTTGGCCGAGGAGGGCTTCACTGGAAAATCTAGATCCTTTTAGATTTATTTCCCAGGCAAGTAGCTTATGGTTTCAATCCATAGACTTGTCCTCTAGGGTTTGCACATTTTTACAGATTTTTAAATCGTGTCCTGGACCCCTAAATTCACCTATTTCTGTGTTAAGTCTGCACTGTGTACAGACAGGAAGTAGATGGCCAACTTTGCCGTCTAGTTCTTGTGTCGACTGCGAGAGACCCTGCCGTTAACTCTTCTGATGGCCAGGACCATGCCGTCAAGTTCACCTTTTTTTGCAGAAATACTGGTTGATCTTTATAAGGTGATTTGCTTGTTCGATGGTCTGTACATGTTGAGAAATCAGGATTTGTCAAATATGATATTTAGGTCATATCATTGATCTACCAAATTTCTGAGCATGATAATAATTAGAAGGATTTTTGTTAATTGAGATTAATTATGTTTTGACTGTAGTAAATTCTAATTAAATGGTTTTTGTTGCATGTTACGGATTAAGGAAATTTTAGTGATTTTGGAATGACTATTCCCATGTTTTAGACCTGCTAGAACCGACTTATCGCTGTAACCATGCTTAAATGATTTATCTTATTAATTCCATATATCTATGTTAATTATTAAAAAGTGTTTTTACTCCGAAATTGTGAAAATTTTCAATATGTTCCCTGTATTGTATTGAACCATAGTTAAAATTTGGTAGGATTCTAAGTATTGTGCAAAGTGCTATTAAATTCTGAATTCTTCTACACCATGATATGATAAAGTTAATACAGAATAATTATGCTGTTGAGTGTTATTGTTTAGAAATTTTTAATGAAGTTAGAACCACTGTGTGCATGTTTTATATCTGTTAGGATGGATGGTTCACCGTCTACCATGTTCAAATTGAAATATCTTGTAAATTGCCTAAAGACTATATTTAATATTAAAAATAGTTTTACTGCTTTTAAAATTCTGAAAAATACAGATATGTTCCTTATGTTAAATCCATCTTGTGGTTAAAATTATATATTATTCTGAACCCTATACATACTGCTATGATTTCTGAATGATAAATGCATATAGGAATCAATAGACATGATAATGTATATGCATGTTGAATTTTGATAAAAATAGTACCATGATACGTTGCTGTTTCACAGTAGGATTTGATTTCAGAACTGAGAAAATATGATGGGTGATAATGGTATTGTCATCTTAATAAATTATGCATGAATGTACAAAAGAGCATGATTTAGTTATATAAAAATGTTAGTTTCAAGTGATAGTTCCATAATTGCATTAATATATATGTTATTGCATTTCTGAAATGATTGGCCAATAAGACATTGCTACTATAGATATTCTACAGGAGCTACACCATGGATGCCCCTATTGTATTTCATTTGCTAGTAGGTGATGAAAATTGTAATTTTAACTTTAGTATTATTGTACTTGGAATTGGAAACCGGCTATGTGGATGTCATGGTTATGTTATTTCTTTCATGGACTATATAGACTGTGGTATGTGGATTAAAATGTTGATGGAATAAGAGTTGTTAATTTTCGCTGTAACATTTCATTCTATTATGTATATCTCAATCCATATGAATATCGTTGGGTTTTCTCCCCAGTAGCGATTTACTCTCATCCGATGTGAGTTGGTATAACCGTACTGGGTGGAAGTGGGTCGTTACAAAGAAGGAAGAAGAAGAAGAGAGAGGGCGAGAGGGGGAGAATGGGGCGCAGCCTCAGTTTTAAACCGACGGCCCCCAAGACGCGACGGGTCGGCCCGGTGCGACAACGACCATGTCGCGACGCCCCTAGGCATTGCGATCATGTCACGACGGCCACCCCCGGCACGACCCCAAATGGCGGTCAAACCTCGAAGACTGGGAAACCAGAACGTGATGGCTTGACAGGTCATTCACATTTTACGCACCTGTCACCTGACACGACTGTTCTGATAGAGAGGACAGTGGTCACGTCTGTCAAAAAAGCAGTCACGATGCCTCCAGATGCCGTGACAAGAACGCGACAGCCACCCCCGTCGCGACCATTTCGCGACGGCCAGGTGTGTCGCCACACAAACCATGTCGCGATGGGATCCCCTGGCGCGACCATGTCGCGACCAGGGTGCCTACCGTGACCCTGAGGACAGGGCCAAGGGCCCAAGAGGGCCGGGTGTTATAGAGTTGCTTCTGAGCTCGTGAAAGAAGCACCTAGTTGAGGTGAAACAGTGGGCTGCCTTTTTGCACAGGAAAGAGAAGAAGACCAGTTGCGGTGCTGGGTGTTATATGCCCCTTGTTTAAGGGAAGACCAAGGTTACTTGGTGTTAGTGAAATCCCAAGAGTTTGCTTGGGGACTAGACGTAAGATTTCCATTTGGAAGGGCCGAACCAGGATAAATCTCTCTTGCATTGTGTGCTTGCTTCCGCGCTCTTAACTTCCATTACACACTTAATTTATTCTAACCAAATATTTTCAAGTGGTGACTTTTGTTCAGTTTTCAGATTTCCTATTTACCCCCCCCCCCCCCCTTTAGGTTAGTCTTACTGCCAACCATAAGTGGGCCAACATATGAGAGGCGGCACAACAGCCGATGACGACGGGCGGCGGCAGTGACGACAGTCAGTGATTGACTTCTGACAAACAATGATGGTTGTCGAAGATAGCGGCTAGCGGCTAGTGACCAGTGGTGGTGAGCAGTTGGCCGGCAACGGCGGCCAACCGGTCAATCGATTATCAGTTATATGTGCATTGCTTGCCAATAATAGATGTAATGATTACTAATTATATTGTAATGTTAAAGTAAATATTCATGTGAGTTAAAGTAAATATTCGAATGACATAAAGTGACTATTTTACCAAGTTAAAGTAAATGTCGAATGATAGAAAATGACTATTTTGCTGAGTTGAAGTAAATATTTCATTGACTTAAAATTCACATTCATTATTCACTTAGTCCTAAAGAAGTGATGCTTAACATTAAAGTAAATGTTCTAGTGAGTTAAAGTAAATGATTGAAGGATATAAAGTGACTATTCTACTGAGTTAAATTAAACATTCTATTAACTTAAAGTTCATGTACACTACTCACTAATATTAAAGAAGGAATGCTTACTGTTAAAGTAATTATTCTATTGATTTAAAGTAAATGTTTGAAGATATAAAGTGACTATTGTACTGAGTAAAAGTAAATATTCGTTGACTTAAAATTCACATTATATTCACTTAGCATTAAGAAGTGATGCTTAACATTAAAGTAAATGTTCCAGTGAGTTACAATAATGATCAAATGATATAAAGTGACTATTCCATTGAGTTAAAGTAAATGTTTCATTGACTTAAAATTCAAGTTCACTATTTACTTAATATTAAAGAAAATATGCTTAGCGTTAAAGTAATTGTTTTACTAAGTTAAAGTAAATATTTGAATGACATTCAGTGACTATTGTACTAAGTTAAAATAAATATTCTATTGACTTAAAGTTCATGTTCAATGTTCACTTACTGTTAAAGTGATAACATTAAAGTAAATGTTCTAGTAAGTTAAAGTAAATGATCGAATTATATAAAGTTACTATTCTATTGAGTTAAAATGTTTCATTGACTTAAAGTTCATATTCAATGTTCACTTAACGGTAAAGAAAAGATGCTTAATGTTAAAATAATTGTTCTACTCAGTTAAAGTAATGTTGGAAGGATTTTAAGGAAATGCTAATATATTTTAAAGTAATGTTAAAATGAAGTAATGATTTAAGGTAAATACTAATTGATTTAAAGTAATGTTAAGTAAAATTTAGTTACTTTAAGACATTTAAACTATTACATTATGATATATAAAGTTTTATGTTAAAACGAGTGAATATTTGTTCGAAACATATATTGTTTCAAAGAAATAGAAACTATTTTAAGTGATCTAGTGTTATTTTTAATCATATATAGTTTATTTTAATCATATATGCATTTACTTTAAAACATATACTCTTTTACTTTAAATGTTAGCTTAATTACGTATGGAAGAAAGAGAGTAAAGACATTTCATGAGAGAGAAGGGCAAATAGGAATTAAAAAAGTGATTAAGATATAGAGAGGACAAATATGCTTTAAAGGTATTATTAAATATTCTTTTCAGAAGTAAGGACTAAAAAATAACTCTTCTGAAAGGTGCGGACTGTCTCATGTACTTTTTCTCATGAGAAAGAAGAGTAAAATAAGAATTAAAAAGTGATTAAGAGAGAGAGAGAGAGAGAGAGAGAACAAAAGATGTTTAAAGGCATTATTAAATGTTCATTTCAAAAGTAATAACCACAAAATAAGTCTTCCAAAAAGTGGGGTCTATCTCATGTACTTTTTTCTCACATGGACCTAAAAATAAGTCTCCATGTTTAATAGGGACCTCTAATTAATGATCTCTTTTTTCTATTACAATTGAACTGAATAGGGTGATATTATTTTTTAAAATAACTTTGAGCTCCATACAACAACGATGGTGCAAGTGGGAGTCGTACGATACCATTATCAGCAAGGACCACTTGCTAATCAGGGTAGCAGATTAGATCTATCCAACACGTCAAATCAAATGCAACCTCCTACCCATCTTGAGATATGTCATATCTAAATCTCGTAAGATTATTGAAAATTGAGAAATATTTTTTATTCGTTCTCTAAGTAAAAAATTTGTCCAACTAAGACATTTAACGAGTTGGGTGTCTAGATCTTACACGCCAATAAAATGTGGAGCTTGGCGCATGATCAATCAGGTGCTACCCGTGTTTCTTTTCAAAGTTACGACTGTTCACATTTGCTGAGTTTAGGAAAAAATTTCATACAAATCATGAAATCTATCGTGTATATTTTTGAAATATTCATACTACATCCGAAATGGAAGAATGCTATGAATGATGCATTGTTGAAATGAAAGGAATATTTTATTAACATGTAATATATACTAGTTAAATAAAGAGTAAAAGTACTAAACTCTCTCTTTTTAAAAAGGGAGAGACAGATGATCCAATGACAAAGACCAGGTGTGGTTAAGATCCAACAGTGAGGAGAGAGAGAGAGAACTATTCCAATTTTTTTTAAGACAGTTATAGAGGAAATTGTTTTGCCCACTTAATCAAATTGTGGTTGGGTTAAATGAAAAGATAAAATGGTGCAGACATACATGTTAATATACATGAAATATAAGATGAAATAGTATAGACATACGTGATAAAGTACATGAAATACAAGAGTATATGAATATAATATCTAGATTTTAAAGATATATATTTGAATGTAATATATTTCAGAGGGATACAAAATTTTCCGTTTTAGTTGGTTTTCACTTTTTTACTTTGATTTAATTTTTCTAATAAATTACTTAAATACATAAAAACAATAAAATTTCTCTTTTAGTTGGTTTTCACTTTTTTACTTTGTTCATCAATCTGTTGAACCACTCTTATATTTTATCTTTTTATTTTGGTGATAATAAAACTTATGATTATCATAAATATCATTAATATATTCAATATCATTTTTAACAGAATTATTGTATTTTTCATATATGAAGTCTCTGTATGAATGTCTTACTCCGACTCCTAAAAAATTGAAGTAGTCCTTACTCCGACTCTGAAGAAGTCAAAGTAACTAGTTCAATTCCGACTCCTAGACAGTCAAAGTTATACATCGATTACCGTTTTAATATCTCACGATTACATGAACATCGATTAAAATTTACTTAACATCGATTATAGTTTACTTAAAACATTGGTTACATAAACATCTATTATGTTCAAGCATCGATTGTCTTAAACATCGATTACCTTAGACATTGATTTACTTTAAACATCGATTACCTTAGATATTGATTTACTTTAAACATCGATTACCTTTCTCTTAAAAGATCGATTACTCTTTCAACATCGACTGTGTCTAAACATCGATTGTGTTCACATCGATTACCTTTTAACATCGATTGTCTGAAACATCGATTACGTTCACATAGATTACCTTATAAAATCGACTTCATTAGAACATTGATTGCACTAAACATGGATTATCGTTAAAACATCGATTACTTTTTTGGACATTGATTACTCTTATACATCGATTATAGTTGTTTCTCACTCCGACTTTCATACGGTCAAAGTCTATAGCCGAAGTTACATACTGATTACCTTTATGAAACATTGATTGCCTCTGAAACATCGATCGCTTCACTTAAACATCAATTACCTTTATGAAACATTGATTGCCTCTATATCTCAAATATTTCAAAATGTCTTGGTGCTCAAATGAAAGTTCAAATGTACTTCATATGTTTAAATTATTATTTCTCTGTCTGACTGAAGATCTTTCTGCTATCTACCTTCTATCTTATCAAGGTAGGTAAGAAAAGGAAACATCATAAAATAAGGACTCCTTCCTTATGCTAAAAATCAAAGGCCATACCTAACATGTTTGGATGTCAGCAGAAAATATAGACAAAAAGAAAGAAGAGGTATGGGCTATCTGTCAGAAAACTTCTCTAGTCAAACATGTTCTTATTTGCATTAAATGTTTGAAGGACTATTCTACTCTAGGACCTGCTGCTAGCATTTGTTAAACACATAAAGATGTCTGTTATACAAAAGATGAAGGAAAGGAGATGAAGAAGAAGATGAGCAACAGCTAGAAGAGTCACAACGGATCCAAGAGCTCCAACAGTTACTCTTCAACGGATCTATTCAAGCCGCTCTTTAAAAAGAATGAAGCAAGGCTAAAGAACACAAGAAAGCAAACCTGAAAATCATTCAAAGAGTGTACATCCAGTGAGAAGCCTCAACATCATTCACACTCAAAGCAAGAGAGAAAGAACTTGAGCCCAAGAAGAAGTGTGCGTGCAAGCAACCATCTGAAGTCTTCAAGCATTCAAGCTCATTTTCTCTCTTCACTCTCTCTGTGCATCATTGTAAATCTGGGAGAGAGTTTGTGAGTTGAGAGTTGAGTTCCTTAGCCTCAGTTTGGCAATGGGTTTGGGTTAGAGTTAACTCCAACCCATGACTAAAGTTATACAGGGTTAACTCATTTTTTAGTTTGTTTTCTTATGTGTTAACTTAGTTTAACTACAGTGAGTTAACTCACTTTCTCTTGAGATTACTTTGGCAAGATAAAGTGAGTTAACTCACTTTCATATCAAAAGTGACTTGAAAAAAAAGTAGCAATTAATGTTGTGTTGAGAAAAGAGAAAGTAACAATTAATGTTGTGTTACCGCCAAGAGAAAAAGGTAGTTAACCCACTTGAGTTAACTCAAATCCACCTCTAGAGGTGGGTTGAAAATTGTGAGTTAACTCACATCTAACTCACTTTTAATCTAACCCACTTGAGTTAACTTTTTTTGTTACTAAACTACATTTTGAGTTAACTCTGAGTTAACTTTGAGTTAACTTTAAGTTAACTCGTTAGGAAACTGAGGCTTAGTGTTCATCTTGTATAGCTCTCAGTCTGTTCCTTCTTTTCTAAGAAAGACTTGGGTCCAGCTGTAGGACTATATACAGTGTTCTTCTTCCTGTGTGAAGAGAAGGCCAGCTAGGTGCTGGTGGATTCTGTCTAGCTGTGGGACTGTGCACAGTGTTCCCCTTGTGTTAAGAGAAGAACATATCTAGTGTTGGTATCAACAGAACCTAGTTGGGGGTTAATTCTTGCAAAATTGCACTAGGTTGTTCCAAGAGGGTGGCTTCTTGACCTGTAATAGAAGTGGTTTCCTTCCTACTAGGAAACGAAGAGGACTAGCGGGGATCTAGGGGTTTGTATATCCTTGGGGGGATTGTACCCTGGTTAGTGAAATCCCAAGATTTGCTTGGGGACTAGACATAGGTCTTCCATTTGAGAAGTATCGAACCAGGATAAAAATTCTCTGTGTTCATTTATGTGATTGATTGTTTGAATTGCTTTCGCACTACTACTTTATCTACTACACACAACTATTGTCACTAACCAAAGTTTTCAAGGGGTGATTTTTATTTGTATTTTCATATAACCTATTCCCCCCCCCCCTTCTCTAGGTATATCCTTGCTGCCATGCGTGGGCCAACAAGTGGTATCAGAGCCAAGCTCTTTCATTCATCTGATACCGACAAGTGGTATCAGAGACAAGCTCTTTCATTCATCTGATACCAACAAGCAAGTCTCTTCAATCAAGAAGATCTAACGATCTTAGAGCAAAGATCCATAGTAGTTAAAGGATTAGTTGAAGGTCAATCCATGTTCTTGCCTCCACTTTTTGATGGCAATTACACCTAATTGAGGATAAGGATGGCATTCTTCCTACAAGACTACGACTATCTACTCTGGAACATCATTGAAGATGGTGACTTTGTAGTATCAAAGCCCAAGGAAGAATGGACCGACAACGACAGAAGGTTGATATTCTTGAATGGCAAGGCAAAAAGCTTCATATATTACACTCTACCCAAGCCAGAATTGGATAAAATATCAGTCTGCAAGACAGTCAAAGATATGTGGGATGAGCTGAAACTCAAATATGAAGGGGAACTGATAATTGTATAATTGTTATGAATAATCGTGCCATTTGATTGACAAATAATTGATAATTTCATAAGTTCTGTTATCATTCATTACAAGTGCGGAAATTGATTAATCTCTACTATGTTGTATTTGCAGGATTAATGGGCTAAGAAATGAAGTGTCAAATGGGCCAATAAATTTGATTAGACCAAGAGAGAATAATGAGAGATTCTATTTTTTTTAATATTCCCTCTCTCTTTCTTTTCAAAAATACTTTCTCATTTTTAAAATCCCTCTCCTATTTTCCAAAAATATCTCTTTCTTTAAACTCTCCTCCCTTCCTCTCTAACACTTTATAAAAACTCTCATTTTCTCTCTCTCATTCCATGATTCTTCCCCCTCTCACTTTTTCTCTCTCCCTCTCTCTCCGATCCCTTCCTCCTTCTCTTTCTTCTTCCTCCTCTCCTCGTTTTCCCCTTCTCTTTCTTCCTCTTCTCTTCTTCTTCCCGGTCTCTCTCTATATCTCTCTTGAGACACAACAGAAGCAGCAGCAGCAGCCATCGGCCGCCGCCCACGCGTAGGCGCCCTCGCCCAGGCCTGCTCACGCGCGCGACCCTGCGCGCCTTGCCGCAGCCCCAGCCCGAGCGCCTCCACCCGGCCCTGCCGCCCACGTTGCATACGATTGCATGCAACGTGGACGGTCGCGCCGCGCCCCCTCTCTTCTCTCTCCGCTCTCTCTTTTCTCTCTCTTCTCTCTCCTCTCTCTCGCCTCTCTCTTCTCTCTCCTATCTCTCTCTCACGTGGGCCGCACCTCTCTCTCATCTCTCTCTTCTCCTCTCTCTCTCGTTTCTCTCGCCTCTTCTCTCTCTCTCCTCTCTCGCCCCCACGTCTTCTCTCTCCTCTATCCCTCTCTCGTTTCTCTCTCTCTATTTTCTCTCTACTTCATCTCTCTCTCTCTCGTGTTCTGTTTCTCTCTAGGTTTTTGTTTTAGTTGAGTTTTGTACTGTGTTAGACTATCATATTTATGTAATAATGTTAGTTGTTATTTGGTGCTTTGTTCTCTCTCTTTCTACTCTCTTATTCTCTCTATCACTTTCTTTTAATGTTTATTAACTTAGATATAGTTAGTCTAATTAAATCATTTTTATCCTATCTCTCCCTTTAATTTAGATCTATTTAGTGCAACTTAGTTTTATTACCATCACGTTATTTTCTTAAATAAAAACTCAAGATTTTCAACTCTAAAATCTAGTTCCCTGTGGATTCGACTCGGTCTCACCACTTAACTATTGTCAAAATAATTAGTGTAGGCCGATAATTTTGAGATTGTTAGTCACGTTTGTAACGACGCATTCGTGGGCTATCAAAATAATTAGTGTTATCCACACCCACTCCTTACTCAAAAGTTGACCAGGGTGTCTCCCCTGAAAAATTGAGTTTACTCTATCAAGATCCTCATGGGGAAATTCAAGGACCCTTTCTAGGTGCCGAAATCATATCATGGTTCGATCAAAAATTTTTTGGCATTGATCTGCCGGTGTGCTTAACAAATGCTCCTGAAGGCACACCCTTCCAACCACTTGGAGAAGTAATGCCGCATTTAATACTTAGAGATCAACCTATTCTGGCCCAAGCCCAAAGTCCACCTATCCACAACTTTCAACATTGGGCCCAATGCCAAATTGATATTCATGACAAAAGCCATCATGAGGGACATGTATATCCACAGTTCACTTATACTTCTCCCCCACAATCAGGCCTATTTGATGATCAATTTGGGCAATTTATGCAAAAATTCCATGATAACCAACAAATCTTTGAGCAAACATTCACCCAACAACAGCAAGAATTGGAGCAATCCTTTGTCAAAACTGACCTCCTGATTACTCAACTGATGGAAATCAGAGGAGGCAAGATGGTCAGTCACCATGCCAACCCATTGACAATCATGCACATCATTATCTTGATTGTGACCAACAATTGACTCTCAAATTCCATCCACAACTTCTCAGTCCAACATGATTGTGGACACGCCCACTTGGAAAATGAGAGATAATATAATGAGTCAAATCAAGAGGAGATGGGTGTCCACTGAAAATCAATCAATGGTCTTGGCCCAACTTGAAACTGACCATCAAGAAGACTCCATCCATAATGTCATATTTGAGGACAGCTCTAGTGAATTAGTTGAATTCAAGTTGGGGGAGAAAAGAAAGAGTGTCAACCAGATGTTGGGCCCAAGTTTGATGTGACATTATTTCAAGTGGGTGACGAGAAGAAGTGAGTGTGGAGAAAGAGCTGGGTGTAATCATCAATCATTCTGATTGGGTAAGAGATGAATTAGCAATTCTGCCTAAAGTCCACATTGACTGGGTCTCTCTTGATGTCGAGAAAGACATGGAACTCCTACCTCTCCCTGATCTTGGCAAATCCAACATGATCATGGACATGCTACCACTAGATGACTGGTCAACTGCACTTGAACCTTTTAAGCATCCTTGTGTTGAAAGTCATATCCATTTCATTCCTGATCATGCTACTATTTTGACTCAAGTCAGCCTGTGGAGTTCAAGCAATCCTCTGAGCATCCAACTCAATCTGACCTCAATATCATGAAAGAGGATCTGAAAATGGAAGTTGTGGGTGAAAATGGTGAAAATAATCAAGTCTGCATTGATGTGTTCAACACATATAAAGATCTTAAGTGTGTAAATGAAATTTCTTAATTGAAGATATGATCTTGAGTGCCTTAATTTCTCTATCACTTACTGATCTGCAAGGTATGTGTGGACCACTTGACCCACCATGGCTAATGATGCCTTACAAAGAAAAAATTTGGCGTCAATTGATTGGGGGTGTTACGTGACCCTGTTACCCCCATGTTCTAGCTGAAGACATTAAACTTAGCGCTTGTTGGGAGGCAACCCAATATTTTTAGAAAATTGATTTCTCTGATTTACTTTTTATTTTGTGTCTTAAGTGTTTGCTGGCCACTATCCTTTGATGAAGCTAGTATGCAACCACCCGCATGTGATCATCAGGTTGCATCTCTCCTTTCTTAACTTACATTGGCTTTATTCTATTATCATTACTTTTATGCCATTGAGGACAATGTCATTTAAGTTGGGGGGAGAGACAAATTGTATTTCAAATTTTGTCCCTAACATGTGCTTCATGCTTCATATTTCATGCAAGAAATTTTTATTTTCTAGCTTGACTCATAGTATGTTCTTGTGAAGGTGGTGAGTTGAAGGGGTAAGTTAACTAGTTATGTTTTTAGCATCTTCCTCAAAATACATTTGAAATTTCATCAACACAGTAAAGTATTGTTTTGAGCTATTCAAATGGATGATGAGAGTTTTACTGAACATTCAGGTTGATTGATTGATATTCTACATTCTATTGATGACCAATCGTGGGGAAAAAGCTACCTGCCTACAAATACATGTGAAAATGTGTGTAGTAGTGAAAAAAAAATGGAAAATGCCCTGATCTTAGTAACGGACCTGTGGCTCCTAAGGTAAGAGTTGAGGCTCGCGTCAAACGGTGAAGGAAAGTGCAGCACCATGTAAATGAAAAGGAAAAAAAGAGCATGAAAAATAAGAATTAGGCAGAGTGAAAGCTACCTGTAATTCGAGGATCGAATTTAAGGAGTGTAGAGTTGATACCATCCTTAGTGATAAGTAAAAGCCCATGCATCCTCTTATTAATGCTCAAACATTATACAAAAAGTCATGAAATTTTGTGTGTATCTTGAGGAACTGTCTAATGACATGAACTGACATATTTGCCTTTGACACTCTCGATTGGAACTTGAAATACTTATGACCAAGCATTCTCATTCTTACTTTCTTGTCATGGAGTATGATGTTTTAACTCTTGTTTGTCCCAATTATTTACTTATGTGCATTGCTAAGGGACTAGCAATGAGTAAGTTGGGGGGTGTGATAATTGTATATTGTTATGAATAATCGTGCCATTTGATGACAAATAATTGATAATTTCATAAGTTATGTTATCATTTCATTACAAGTGCGGAAATTGATTAAATCTCTACTATGTTGTATTTACAGGATTAATGGGCCAAGAAATGAAGTGTCAAATGGGCCAATAAATTTGATTAGACCAAGAGAGAATAATGAGAGATTCTATTTTTTTTAAATATTCCCTCTCTCTCTTTCTTTTCAAAAATACTTTCTCATTTTTAAAATCCCTCTCCTATTTTCCAAAAATATCTCTTCCTTTAAACTCTCCTCCCTTCCTCTCTAACACTTATAAAAAACTCTCATTTTCTCTCTCTCATTCATGATCTTCCCCTCACTTTTCTCTCTCCCCTCTCCTCCGATCCCTTCCTCCTTCTCTTTCTTCTTCTCCTCTCCTCGTTTTCCCTTCTCTTTCTTCCTCTCTCTTTCTCTTCCCGGTCTCTCTCTATCTCTCTCTTGAGACACAACAGAAGCAGCAGCAGCAGCCATCGGCCGCCGCCCACGCGCAGGCGCCCTCGCCCAGGCCTGCTCACGGCGCGGACCCTGCGCGCCTTGCCGCAGCCCCAGCCCGAGCGCCTGCCCGCGCGCCGCCCCGCCCGCGCGCGCCTGCCCCCCCTCCACGCAGCGCGCGCCTGCCGCCGGCCGCCTGCCCGCGCACCCCGCCTGCGCCACGCGCCCGCGCGCGCCCCCTGCCGCGCCCCGCTCGCCTCCACCCGGCCCTGCCGCCCACGTTGCATGCGATTGCATGCAACGTGGCCGGTCGCGCCACGCCCCCTCTCTTCTCTCTCCGCTCTCTTTTTTCTCTCTCTTCTCTCTCCTCTCTCTCGCCTCTCTCTTCTCTCTCCTATCTCTCTCTCACGTGGGCCGCACCTCTCTCTCATCTCTCTCTTTCTCCTCTCTCTCTCGTTTCTCTCGCCTCTTCTCTCTCTCTCCTCTCTATATCCTCTCTCTCTCTCTCTCTCGCCCCACGTCTTCTCTCTCCTCTATCCCTCTCTCGTTTCTCTCTCTCTCTATTTTCTCTCTACTTCATCTCTCTCTCTCTCTCTCGTGTTCTGTTTCTCTCTAGGTTATTTGTTTTAGTTGAGTTTTGTACTGTGTTAGACTATCATATTTATGTAATAATGTTAGTTGTTATTTGGTGCTTTGTTCTCTCTCTTTCTACTCTCTTATTCTCTCTATCACTTTCTTTAATGTTTATTTAACTTAGATACAGTTAGTCTAATTAATCATTAGTTTATCCTATCTCTCCCTTTAATTTAGATCTATTTAGTGCAACTTAGTTTTATTACCATCACGTTATTTTCTTAAATAAAAACTTAAGATTTTCAACTCTAAAATCGAGTTCCCTGTGGATTCGACTCGGTCTCAACCACTTAACTATTGTCAAAATAATTAGTGTAGGCCGATAATTTTGAGATTGTTAGTCACGTTTGTAACGACGCATTCGTGGCTATCAGGAACCCACTATAGTTGAAGAACATGCTGCTCAAATTGAGGAAAATCCAGAAACTCTTCAAGATGAGATCATTTCAGTTCTAGAAGAAGACATTGATGCTCAAGTGTCTAAAGAAACTAGACAGGAAGCTATGACTCCATCTTCTCTAATTGTCCTCTTTCAAGAAGTATTGGACAAATCTCATGCTGACAATATGATGGAAGCTGATGAAGAAGCACCCATTCATGGGGAGAAACAAGAAGCTTCTAAGGAGGACATACTTCCACATGAAAAAAAATTGTAAGGGAGAAACCTCAGGTTAGGGGAGAGTTTCAAAATTTTCCCCGGAGGATATCTATGAAGAGGAAAGTGTTAAAACAGAAATGATGAAGAAGAAGATGAGGATGAGATACCAAAGTTCCAAGGGCTACATCAAAAGACACCTTCAATGAACAACTCCTCAAGCTGCTCCATCACTAAAAAAGAAGAAAATGCCAATCAACTTTTTATGAACAAAGCAAAAAGACATTCAAATAGGTATAGTTAGGGATGTTCAAAAGCATCCGATTGTGTCTACCAACTCTTCACTTCTTTCCAATCTGAAGAGGAAGCAGTCATCCTTAATTTTTAGTTTTATTTAAACTTACATTTTTTTGTTGTTATTTCTTTAAACAACAGTGCTACTATCATCCTTGCAAGTATTTATATCTCCTTTATAAGATCAATGCAGATAAAACTCTTGAAGACTTGACAAAACAACCAGTAGATATGTCAAGTAACAACAAGATCAAACACTACAAGAGCCTCACATCAAGGGGGACCCATGAACTAAGGGGGAGCCTCACATCAAGGGGAGAAAGTAATTAGGGGAGATGTATGATAAGTATTGTTGAACACCTCTCCTTAAATCTCACAGCAAATGGGTAAGAACTCTCTACAAAAAAGGTGAATGCAAATGTATGATCATTCCTTTTTTGTTATTGACAAATAGGGAGGGAGAATTTTATGTTATGAATTTTCTGTTCATTAGTTGTATTGAATATTTGTTAAAATTTTACATGAATTTTATCATCACCAAAAATAGGGAGATTGTTGAACCACTCTTATATTCTATCCTTTTATTTTAGTGATAAAAAAACTCATGATTATCATAAATATCATTAATATATTCAATATTATTTTAACAGAATTATTGTATTTTTCATATCCGAAGTCTTTGTATGAATGTCCTACTCTGACTCTTGAAAAGTTGAAGTAGTCCTTACTCTTACTATTAAGAAGTCGAAGTAACCAGTTCAACTCCGACTCTGGATAGTCAAACTTATACATCGATTACTATTTTAATGTCTCATCGATTACATGAACATCGATTACAGTTTACTTAAACATTGATTACATGAACATCAATTACAGTTTATTTAAAACATCGGTTACATAAACATCAATTATGTTCAAGCATCGATTGTCTTAAACATCAATTAGCTTAGACATTGATTTTCTTTAAACATCGATTACCTTTCTCTTAAACATCGATTACTCTTTGAACATCGACTATGTCTGAACATCGATTACATGAACATCGATTGCGTTCACATCGATTACCTTTTAACATCGATTGTCTAAAACATCGATTATGCTCACATCAATTACCTTATAACATCGATTCCATTAGAAAATCGATTGCACTAAACATCGATTGTTTTTAAAACATCGATTACTTTTTTTGACATCGATTACTCTTAGACATCGATTATCTTCATGCATCGATTACAGTTATTTCTCACTCCGACTTTCATACAGTCAAAATCTATAGTAGAAGTTACATACCGATTACCTTTATGAAACATTGATTGCCTCTGAAACATCGATTGCTTCAATTAAACATGATTATCTTTATGAAACATCGATTGTCTCTATATCTCAAATGTTTCAAAATGTCTTTGGTGCTCAAATGAAAGTTCAAATGTACTTCATATGTTTAAATTATTATTTCTCTATCTGACTAAAGATCTTTCTGCTATCTACCTTCTATCTTATCAAGGTAGGTAAGAAAAGGAGTTAGTAGAAATTAAGGACTCCTTCCTTATGCTAAAAAGCAAAGGCCAAACCTAACATGTCTGGGTGTCAACAAAAAATATGGACAAAAAGGAAGAAGAGGTATAGGCTATCTGTCAGAAGACTTCTCTAGTCTAACATGTTCCTATTTGCATTAAATGTCTGCAAGACTATTCTACTCTTGGACCTCCTGCTAGCATCCGTTAGATACATGATGATGTCTATTAGATAGAAGAAGAAGGAAATGAGATGAAGAAGAAGATGAGCAACGGCTAGAAGAGTCACAACGAATCCAAGAGCTCCAACGGTTACTCTTCAATGGATTTGTTCAAGCTTCTCTTTAAAAAGAATGAAGCAAGGCTAAAGAACACAAGAGAGCAAACCTGAAAATCATTCAAAGAGTGTACATCAAGAGAGAAGCCTCACGCCATACACACTCAAAGCAAGAGAGAAAGAGCTCGAGCCCAAGAAGAAGTGTGTGTGCAAGCAACCATATGAAGTCTTCAAGCATTCAAGCTCCTTTTCTCTCTTCACTCTCTTTGTGCATCATTGTAAATCTGGGGGAGAGTCTGTGAGTTGAGAGTTTGAGTTCCTTAGTGTTCATCTTGTATAGCTCTTAGTCTGTTCTTTCCTTTCTAAGAAAAACTTGTGTCCAGCTGTAGGATTGTATATAGTGTTCCTCTTCCTGTGTGAAGAGAAGGCCAACTAGGTGCTGGTGGATTCTGACCGACTGTGGAACTGTACACAGTGTTCCCCTTGTGTTAACAGAAGTGATGATCAGTCTATTCTCATGAAATTGTAATTACATAATTATTTTGGTGAATAACAAAACATGATTAACTAAATCCTATCAAAGTTTTCTAACTCATATTTTATAAGTCTTTGATTACAGGAAAAATCTCAAGAAAAATCAAGCCTATTTTCGGTAAGTATTAAATTCCTTGTAGCAATGTTAATATCAGATGATACTCTCTAAGTCCACATCGACTTCCTTTTGTGCTATAACGATTTGAATTCACAACGATTTCTTAAGTGTCTGAACGACTTCATTACTGTGACATCGTTTGATTATAAACAAATCGTTCTCGCAATGATTCTATAAGGCATCGCAACAATTTCTTTAGAATTCGCAACGACTTGCTCGCCGTAACGATTTCTTAAGTTATCATAACGATTTGCCCATCATAACGATTTGCTCATCGCAATGATTTCTTAAGTCATCATAACGATTTGCTCATCGCAACGATTTCTTAAGTCATCATAACGATTTGCTCATCGCAACGATTTCTTAAGTTATCATAACGATTTTCCCATCGTAACGATTGCTTCGCGCAACGATTTCTTCAGAACTCATAACGATTTGCTTCGCGCAACGATTTCCTTAGCGCTCATAACGATTTGCTTCGCGCAACGATTTCTTCAGAACTCATAACGATTTGCTTCGCGCAATGATTTCCTTATCGCTCATAACAATTTGCTTTACGCAACGATTTCTTTAGCGCTCATAACGATTTCTTTAGCGCTCTATAACGATCTCTTCAGTATTCATAACAATTACTTTGATGAATACAACGATTTGCTCTCTATAACAATTTCTTCATTGAACACAACGATTTACTTTCTGTAACGATTTGTTAAGTGTTCATAATGATTTCTTCATTGAACACAACGATTTACTTTCTGTAACGATTTGTTAAGTGATTCATAACGATTTCTTCATTAAACATAATGATTTGCCTCTTATAACGACTCAGTTAAAGTTACTTGATCATAACGATTTCATAAGTCATATAGACAACGATTTTATAGTTTATATTTACTTGATATTTATCTTATCTTATAAGGCGTTGAATAGTCAAAGACTTACTTATCTGTCTGACTACTGTGCATTTAATGAAGACAGAACGTATCTCTGCATGCATGCAGATGATATCTTTTCATTATCATGCATTCTCTGTCAACATCCTTTAGAACAAGCTATTTGGCATTGCTATTTTGGTGAATACTCATATCAACGTTTATTGACAACAAAAGACAGCCTAGCTGTCTACTGTTCTAGCATAATATGTGCAGGGTCCTAAAGACATTCTGTCATACAACGTTGGACCATATAGACGTCAGAAGACCTTATCTCTTTGCGTGCTCAACTGGATAAAAGATTGTTGAAGGTTCCAAATGTCAAGCAGTCTAAACGTCAACCAATCTAGAGACAACGGTTACTTCAATGACCGTATTTCAAAAGTAGATATAAATTCAAGACAGAAGAACAGAAGACATCAAGGATTTTTTCTCGCATACAAGCATTCAAATTCTTCTGCAAGAAGTTTAGAGCCAAGAATCTCATTCCTCATCATCTTTAGCTCTTCGCTCTCTGAGCTATAATAGAAATTCTAAGAGAGCCCGTGTAGTTCTGAGAGTGTGCCTTGTTTAGATCTTTTGCTCTCAGTGCTTGTTGCTTCAGATCTTGGCTTGTAAAAGCTTGATCTAGGGGCTTGAATTCATTCTATTCTCTTTGTGGTGTTTCCCTTCGTGTGTGAAGGAAGACCTGGTGGGATCCAGGGTGTTGTTTCCCTTCGTGTGTGAAGGAAGACCTGGTGGGATCCAGGGTGCTGTTCCCTTCGGTTGTGAAGGAAGACCGGTGGGGTATCCAGGGTGGTGTATTTCCCTTCGTGTGAAGGAAGACCAGCTGAGCTGGGTGTTGTAGTGTCCATAGGGGGACTGTACCCTAGTTAGTGGAATCCTGAGTTGTTGCTCAGGTACTGGACGTAGGACTCCTAAGAAGAGGAGGTCTGAATCAGGATAATTTCTTGTGTCGTGTGGTTGTTTTTTTTGTGTGTGTGTGATTGTGCGTTGAACTAACTGTTACTAACCTTCATCGAAGAACGTCTTTTGTGTGAATGTTTTAAGTACAGGTACTAATCAAGTAAAATTTTTAAAGACCCATTCACCCCCCCCCCCCCCTCTGGGCTTGTCAACCGGGCAACAAGAAGAACCTATCTAGGGTTGGTGTTAGTAGAACCAAGCTGGGGGTTTAATTCTAGCAAAACTGCACTCAGTTTGTTCGATGGTGGCTTCTTGACCTATAATAGAAGTGAGTTTCCTTCCTACTCAGTAAGGAAGAGGACCAGCAGGGAGCTGGGGGTTTGTATATCCTTGAGGGGATTGTACCCTGGTTAGTGAAATCCCAAGATTTGCTTGGGGACTGAACGTAGCTCTTCCATTTGAGAAGTACCAAACCAGGATAAAAATTCTCTGTGTTCATTTATGTGATTGATTATTTGAAATGCTTTCACACTGCTACTCTATCTATTGTACACAACTACAGTCACTAACCAAAGTTTTCAAGTGGTGTTTTTTATTTATATTTTCAGATAACCTATTCACCCCCCCCCCCTCTAGGTATATCCTTGTTGCCATGCATGGGCAACACAATTGATACCTAACTTCAACTTCACAAAAGTCATAGTGAGACATCGATTGCTGACCTTTGTTCATCAATCAATACCTAACTTCGACTTTCGAGGAGTCGGAGAAAGTCTTTGATAGATGACCTTTGTTCATCAATCGATATGTCACTTCGACTTTCCAGGAGTCAAGTAAGACTTGATATAAGTACTAGTCGTGGACTTAGAAAATATTATTAGAGATATATAAGTGTCAGTAGAAAAAAATCATGTGTTGACACCTTTGACTATACATAGTTACACAATATAATGCATGCATGTCTTTGACTTAACACATCAAATCCAAATCAAAATGAATTTGTTTATTACTTGAAAATATTTTATTATATCTGAAATGATTTTGTCATAATCAAAACAAAACACATGCTATTGTAAAAATAATTGCATAACAGATAGGTCATGTGTCAGTCAACATCCATACCTCTTGTGTAGAAGTCCACATTTCCAGCTGACAATTCTGCTATGTTAGGTGGAAGTTTTTTTCTTTCTAGAAGCAAAGAAGGAGTCCTTGAGAAATGCAAAAAGTAATTTCAGTCAGAGAAATAATATGTTAAACATATGAAGTACATTTGAAATATCACTTGGTGCCAAGACAGTCAATTCAAACTGAGAATATGACTAATCAGTATGAGACTAACTTAATTGTTCAACAGTCAATGTGAAATAACATTTACAACACCAATCGATAGGATATGGCTTAACTAGTCACCAATCGGTATGTAGAGACAATCGATAGAAACTCTTAAAGATAATGATATGATAATGACAATCGATATGATGAAAGGCAATCAATATGCTTAAAGGTAATCGATATGTGATAAATAAATCGATATGATTCCATCAAGATAATCGATATGATCAAGACAATCGATATGATGAAAGGCAATCGATATGCTCACCAATAGTTATAAAACTTAACAGCAATCGATAGTGCACTTGAACACCAATCGATGGAACTTCGACTGCTACTTATACAGTAATCGATTGGAACTTCGACTGCTACTTATGCAGTAATTGATTGGAACTTGAGTGCATTTCTTTTTACTGAGATAGTAATTAATTTATTTTTGGACATAAATAATTACAAAAAATATTAGTAAATATAGCTTTTTATGTCCATGATATTTAAAATTTTTGTTATCACCAAAACATAGAGATAAAAATATATGAGTGGTTCAACAATACTTTGCATGGGAGTGATCTTCCATGTAGCAAGTTGGTCCTTATGAAGTTGTGTTGGCAGACAACCTAAAAAAGGCAAAGTAGATATCATAAGGTGTAACTAAAATAGAACATGATGAAGAATTGTGGATTTAGACATTTGTATGGTATCAAAAATGAAAGAATTTTTTCATTTTCATACCTCCTACACCGAACATAGGAATAATTCCTGATAGTGTACCATGTGCCAAGGCTAATACAAAATAACTCATAGCCTCTTCAAATAGCACCACATGACTGTCCTACAAGCATAACAAATTGGAGAAAACTTACAATTGAATTCCCAAATCGATCGAGCAACATCCTCTGAATAAAGAGATGGTATGCTATTTCCTCACTAGGCTTGCAGCAGCAAGAACATCTAGAACATATGGAAATACCATAATGAAGAATCATGTCATCTATAGGAACTTGGTGTGAATCACCCTCCATGCAAATATTGACCATTCTATATGACGGTTTTTGTCCTAAATCTTACTTCAATGCAACTTAGTAGAGTTCCGATTCCATAGTAAGAGTCTTGCAGATTTGCAGGAGAATCTACCATCAACAGTGGGGGGCCATATCCACCTATCAATACCTTTATCATTTAAAAAAACCTGAGAGAACACTAAAGGCTTGACATACTGATTAGCCATCTGCATTACATTGCTATCCATTAACTTGCTTTGGCTACCAATGGTGACATATGGCGATCAATAATAGTGGAGAAAACTGCCTGAGGGACATAGTCTTTGAGCGGTTTATGACCTACCCAAGCATCAAACTAGAAGGATGACACAGAAGACTGACCACCAATTAGACCCTATGCTTGGCATAAATAATCTTTGTCACTCTGAGCCAAGTCTCTCGATCAGCAGCTTAAAAAGATTTGAATGTTGTTTCAGAATAAAGCTTGTTGTACAGGTGCTTAGCTGTGAAGAAGTTTCCCCATAACCATGATGATGATATAGCATTGCATAATAATTTTTCCCTAAGAGCCATTTGCAAATGTTGAATATTCATAATGCCTAGCCGCCCTCTTCACATGGCAAGCATAATTTGTCCCAGGAAATAAGATCACTTAAAGTTACATTAAGAGATAAACTTGTTGGGATTAAAACACGTCATAATATAAGTCATCACGAAACTAGAATGATCTAATTATAAAGCATGTTTTGATCATGATGATAAATAAGAAATACATACATCAAGATTTCATTAACACATCACTATAAATATTAATTCTTTAGTCTACTCAATGTGCGAAAAGACTTGATCAAAAGAGATTAGCAAATAATGTCTACAAAACAAATCACCATGAATTAGTCATTAACAAAATCAAAGTTGATTATTAAAAAATTCTCCAAATGAGCATAATCGGTGTACTTATCTAGCTGATGACTAGTCAATTCTAGCAGAGTAACTTAATCGCGTGTAGTTCCTTGTGAAGGACTTACCTTAGGGGAACACATAATCAAAATTTCACTCTATAGAGGACTTAGTCAATTTTCGGCACATTCGAATCGACTATTACAATCAGTACTTAGAAACTTTTTTAGCTTCAGAAAATAGTATTGTCATCTCACATAAAATAACCATTTATCTGATAGACACTGAGAAACTTAATTGATTATTCCTTCTGTGAGGACTTAGCCAATTGAAAGGTTAAAACCAAAAGCACTTGGTTAGGTCACATAACACTTACAAAAATTCAGCATGAGGCACAATGAGACTTAATCGATATATCTTTATAGTGAGTACTTAGTTGAATCTCAAAGTTTCAATGACAAACATAGTTGATTAACTCAATCAGTGTCTAGAACATCAAAAACAATTTGTGAAACTTAGTACAAATAGTAAATCGATTCTTAGGATAACATAACCAATTATTTCATTGTAGGGCATATACTTATAATTTTAGCAACCAACCTATACAGTTAATCAATTATCGAAGTCTATAGTGAAAGCCTATAATCTTTTTTTTTACTGTAGAGAAGCATAGCATCTGCTACTGAAGACTTAGAATTTTCTCGGCTTTCACATAATGGTTTGCTCAACTGATTATCATTGGTCACTTAATCGACACTATAATTATATCTAGTACTTAGAATATTTATCTTCAATATGATACATACAATCGACAAGAACCAATTATTTTCAGTCTCTAATATTTGAGACCGATTATTTTGGTCCCTATTCGGTCCCAAAATAGGGACCGAATAGTGACCGAAATTTCGGTCTCTAAATCGTCTCTATAAGCGTTTTTTCCTGTGCAAAATGTTAGTGTTCTTGAGACTTTTTTTTTAAATAAGGTTATACCTAGCAGAAACGATATGGAAGCCATAGCTCCATATCGTGACTACCTAGGCAATTTTATATATATGAGAAACATAAAGGAAAGGATACAAGAGTACCCAGCCCAAGCCAATTGAACCCTACGCAGAGGGGCATTTAAACAGGTTTTGGCCCAAGAAAATGAAAGAGTACAACTCAGATCAGTCCTCTAACTTCTCTATTGAATTGACTCGACGAAGTGCACTGCGAGTCCTAACTCAATGTGGGCGTGGTGGGGGATCTGGTGGCACATACAGGGATGCCCAATTGCTATGAAGTTGGGACAGTTCTTCATCAGATAGAGGGCCAACTTTTGTGCTGCCATCTATTAGATTTCTAACCGAGTATTGGACTGAGAGACAAATAACAGGGCCATCTGAACTTGCCTCCAGGTGAGGCCGAACCGGCTATGCAGTGTCCATAGAAAATGGAAGTCAGGATGGCATAGGAGGACTGGTTGCTGTCATGCGGATTTCAGATCGCTTCGTCTTCTTGTGCAAGGTTCGAAGAATGACATACGAGGGGCCGACGAAGGGGCCTCAGTAGAAGATGGGGAAGCTTCCACCCCCAGTGGTGATGGAGGATCAGGTCTGTGCAAGTCTGAAAGGAGGGGGGCAGCACCAACATCCTGTTCTGCAGTGATAACTGGAGTGGGAACCATGCAGACACAGTGACATTCAATACTGGAGATGATTGGGGGGGGGGGGTATCATCTCAACGGGGAAACAACAAGTGATGGGTCCCTGATAGAGATAATTGTACCTTCATCCCTGACAGAAGCACCTTCAGTAGGAACATGTGGCTCCACAGGCACATCTGCAATGCTATACTCCATGCACGAAGTGGCAGCAAGCCATCTTGCTGCAAAATAGGGGCAGGGAGCACAGGGTCCTCCTAAAGTTGAGTGTGATCATTCTGCGAAGACGAGGGCTCAAACGGAGCTGCATCGACATGCATATCAACAGCAACAACCTTGCTTAAAGAGATGGTGAGAGTCGCTACCAATGGATAAGAGATATCCTTCAGTCCAAGAACTACTTGTTGTTAAGGAATATCATCGAGCACATTTAGAGCAGTGTTGGACGCAGCTGGTTGCTCAGGAGAAACACATGGCCAGGGCCAGGAAGAACATCAGAAGGAGTCTTCACCTCAGTAGCACATCTGGAGTGGAATCAACTGAATGCACTTGTGCTGGGGTACGTGACTTTCTCAACAGGTTGAACAGGGCGCCAAGATGGTTTGACATCAGCCCGAGAGGTGGCTGGTCAATCAGGCTTAGCATTCTGGTTGCCATCAGTCACCTTTTGCACTTCAATAGCTCATGACCTAGACATTTGCAAGAGGGGCAAAAGAGGGTGGGTCAGGGTGACAAGTGGCTGCCAGTAACCATCTGATCCTATCTGCTAGCAATGATACGAATCATAGCATCGATGTAAAAGTTGGCGGGAAGACAAGGCATCTCCAGCCACACAGGAACTAAAGGGGAATCTGCATCAGGAGAAAAATCTAGAGTTCATTTGAGAAATTGGAAGAGCCTGCCCTGAATAAAGAGGGACTCCTTAAGCAATACCTGCAGACTTAGAAGTTACCACATGCTCATAGATTTGCCAATGCTTGTGAACAATGAATATATATCACTACAGGAGGACCAACATTTATCAACAAATATATGTCCGCGGTTGAAAATTCAGGATAAAGAGATATAAGGCAGCGACTATAACAGACCGCTACCATAAAAATTTTGTCTGCGTTAGCGCTACTCGTTGACAAAAGTTCAGCATACGTCAGCGGCTGAAATGTAACCACGGACAAATGTGGAGTTAAGGCCGCGGCTATGTTCAACCGCGGACATATAGTCTTCAGTGGCTTCGGGAACCGCTGATATATAGATGTTATGTCTGCGGTTCTACAAACGCTGACATAGATTATAAATGTCTGCGGCTAAGGAAAGCCGCTGACAGTATTAGTCAGCAGCAAAAAGCCGCTGACAAATATAAAAATTTCATTTTATCATTTTTTAAATAAAAAAAACTTCAATCAGAAATATCTAGAACATATAAATTTTTAATAATAATAACTTATTTAGTTAGTGATTGATATATACATATGTTATTTATATTGGAAATATATATGTCTATTTGTGCTAGATATAATATACTTGTAATATTCTCAAATATAATATATTATACACAAATTTAGTGAACATATATATATATATACATATGTGTTTATATATATTTCATGTGTTTATTAAATTAAATCTAGCAATTAGAATTTGAGAACAGAGTAAATTTATCTTTGAAAGAATATACCCATGAAGCAAACTAATCAACTGATCTCATATATATGTGCGTGTGTGCGTGCGCGCGTGCGTGCGTGCGCACGTGCGTGGTGCGCGCGTGCGTGCGTGCGTGCGTTTGTGCGTGCGTGCGTACGTGCGTGAGTGCGTGCGTGCGTGCGGCGTGCGTGCGTGCGTGCGTTGTGCGTGCGTGCTGTGCGTGCGTGCGTGCGTGCGTGCGTGCGTGCGTGCGGGCGTGCGTGCGTGCGTGCGTGCGTGTGTGTGTGTGTGTGTTTGTGTGTGAGTGTGTGTGTGTGTGTGAGAGAGAGAGGAGATAGATAGAGAGAGAGAGAGAGAGATAGAGATCCTGAAATGGTTCGTAGAATGGATTGTGATCCATCACAAAAGCTTATTGTTCTTTAGATTTTTATCATGTTATCATGTATATGGATGCATATTGCAAATTCAAGTGTTTCCAAGTGCTACTCAAACGGTGGTGACAGAGATGAATCGGCAGTCGAATAGCGTAGGCATGCTAGTCTCGTGAGTGAGAACATGTTCTGTCTCTGAGAGTCGAAGGACTTAAGTCTGTTTGCGCACTGTTTGACTTCGTCAAACAAAAATGAGTTTGGGGCTTGGGTTTTCAAGTAAGTAAGTCAACCTGGGTCCTCAAGTAGGTCGATCGACCTGTGTCTTCATCCATACTGGTTTAAAATGATGAGTCCATATGGTCAGATTTTAAATATGAATCAAATTCAACGATGACTTTAAAGATGAATCAAATTAATAGAGTAATTCTAATGTACTTATAATAATGGAGATCTTAATGAGATGTAGTCTCTGATTCAACGATCATATATATATATATATATATATATATATATATATATTATATCGGAGATCGGGATCGGGAAGTAGTAGAGAAGTGGAGAAGGAGAAGAGCGGAAATGGGGACAGAGAGATGGAAGAACTGGATATATTGATCAAATTTAAATGTAAGAGTAAGAATTAAGATCCAAAGATATTCTATGGAAGTACTGATGATGAAGAAGTTTAAACTATTTTTTTTATCCTTTTTAGTTGACTTAGGCATTAGAAGTCAATATATCAGTTTTGCTCGTCAATTGAAAATTCAGATTTTCTTATACCAGTTTACCTAAGCATTAAAAGCCAATACCAATTCTTTCTTATTACGATTAAATTGATCAAAATATTATGTGCCTTAATTGTTCATTCCCTGAAATTCTCGCCCGATCCTCTTTTAGTGCTGAAACATGCTCTTTAGGGTCGATACAGAATAACTGGTATCATCACAAATAATACATAATAGATATAGTAATATTAATAAGAGTAAATTAATTAGTGGTCCTGATTATAATGAGAGGACCTTATTGTAACAAACTTATTTAACGTACGTATACTGTAACATGAGATAACACTATAATGAGTTACAACTCTATCATGAACTAAAAAATAAGTAAAATATCTGATAAGGAATCCTAATTAATTATCATATTTATAATTATAAAAATTAAAATATATTATGCAAGTAGTAGTAAATTATTATTTTTCTAAAGGTTATGTGTTAAAATTAATACATATGGCAGCGGCTAAGCGCCGCCATACATTATATGGTAGCGGCTTGTAAGCCGCTGCTAAAGAATAATATGGCAGCGGCTATGTAGCCACTGCCATATTTTCGCCCTGTCCCGCCATAAAACGCCCCTTCCCCATTCCCTGAGCGCTCTCACACTCTCTCACTCTCGCTCTCTCTCTCTCTGCTTCTCGACGGTCGACGACCCCGTCCGGCGACGCCTCGACCACCGACGGCAGGCGACCCCTTCGGTGACGCCCAGAGCTCCGGCGGCAGCCCCACCGCCACGGTGAGACCCTCTGATGCCCCAAACCTCCCTCCCGGCCCCCTCCCCTCCGGCGACGCCCAAACCCTCTCCCCCGGCCCCCTCCCCTCCGAGGCAGCCCCCACCCCCCATCCCCTCCCTCCCTCCGGCAGCAACCCAATTGGTTAGGGCAAAATTGATTCGGATGCCTCCTGCACCCATTCCTCACCTCCTCACCCATTCGACTTCCTCCGCAGGGACTCCCCCTTCACAGCAGCGCCGCCTCCGTCGGGAGAGCCACCTCCACGCCGGTGGTCCGGCATCCCCCTCTGTAGAAGCGCCGTCGGAACTCCCCCCTCCGCCTTCACCGCTCAGAGGTACCAGCCTCCTTCCTGCCTCTGCCTCCACCGCAGCTGCAAGTATGCTGATAGATTTTGAATGTGGCATCTATATTCATGTAAATTTTGAATGTGGCAACTAATAGATTTTGTCCATCTATATCATGTGATTACTGTAGATAAATATAACCAAACCCTCCCAAAAGCCTAATCCCAATGTGTAAAGAGATACTTTTAGGAGAGAGGAAATGGAAAGGGAGGCGTGTCTCATGGGCCTGTCTAAAGGAAGAATGCATGGGAAGGTGCCTGTTTTTTTTTACCATTTTATTCGTCACTCTAATTTTGATACATCTGATCTTAACATTAGTTGGTACAGAGGTGAAGTCTGTGACAAGCACGAACCCAAGTACTGATCTTCTCATCCTTTGGTTTTCAGATCAAATAATAAGGAAAAAAAATAGGATGAATTATGCATAGAAAGTAAGTATTTGTTAGATTTTTAACATTTAATTTTATTAGGCATAAATTAATGACATAAAACTAATGCTTTTGAACTTCGAAACTTGCAAAGAAACCATCTGTTGTGTTCTAGGTACTAAATCTCTGTCATCTGATTCATCATCCGATTGTAATTAACATCGAATAATGAACAAGACGACAGTGAAATTAAGGTACTCGCCTTCAACATTAATTGCTCAAAACATAATACTTATTTAGCCTTTATAAATAATAATGTCTCCACTCTGTGACGTCTCCACATTAATTTTCTTATCTGGTAGTCTTTTCTAAATAAATGAATGGTCTTCTTGTATGGCGTGTTTTGCAAGCTTTAAAAAAATTCTTCTACTTTTTATACCTATTTTCAGAATATACAAAAATTAATTAAAAAGTAAATTGTCAAAAATTTTGGTAAATAAAAATAAACTAGTTAATTGTGTCCACGTCTAGCATTAGAGTTTGCCTTATTACTGTTTAGTATATTCCTCCATTGCATTATAATATATCAATTATGTAGTGAACTGTTGTAGTTGTTAATTGGTGGAAAATGATCATGTTAAATTATCAATAATTCGTTCTTTTGTTCAGATTTGCTTTAATTAGTTAGACCACCAGTGACACCATTATGACTTGCAAACACTTCATGATAAAGTTAAGAAAAAGGAATATAACTTATAAGAAGATAAGGCAAATTCCAGTCATGATCTCATGTATAGCAAATTCAAGAGCAGTGATGTTTCCATATCCAATAATTAAATCAACTTCCATGTTAAATAGGAGCTAGCATCCGGCCATCAGGATAAGGCCTAACGTACATCCGGCATTGCACTAAATAAAACTTAATATATTATACTTGATTTTTATTTCGATATATCACAAATCATGGTTTAGATTAGGATGACAATATGCGGTGGGGCTAGGAGATTAAGAGGAAATCTATCTTCAGTGTGGGATATTGTGGATAGTATAAAGTACAACAGATGTGCCCATTACTAGATGTGAAAACAAGTTCGGATCCTTTTATAGGCCCATTAGGTCCCCACACAATTATGGGTCTGGATATACCCCATCTCACCCATCAATAATAGACCATCAAACTATAATGCAAAGTTGTGAACAAACTTATGAGAATCTGGCCATGAGGTCAATATCATCTGTTCTACAGCTTGGAAATTGAATACCCCTACTTAGAACAACATAAAAATTTAATAAGACAACTATTCACAAAGTACAATATAAAATAGTGAAAAAGTGAAAAATAAAAGAAATCAATGAGGAAAATAGTGAGAAAAAAAAAATGCAAGTGAGAAAAACAGCGAAAATAAAAAGCTCAGTGAGAAAAATAGTGAAAATAAAAATCAACGAGAGAATCAGTGAAAATAAAATAAGTGAAAATAAAAATAGGTGAGAACAACAATGAAAAATAATCAGTGAGGGAAACAGTGAAAATAAAATTAATGAGGAAAACAGTAAAAGATAATTACTTGCAATCTATTAGTAGAAAATATAAGTATAAAACGACTGAAAAAAAAATCCTGCAAAGACCTGTGCAAATAAAAACTAGAAAAAAGCAGTGAGAAAAAAATTGCTAAAAACAGATGCAATTTATACGGTTCGATTCGGTTTCTAACCAAACCAAACTATTTAAACTAATACAATTTGATTTGGGTTATTGACCCAAATTCTAGAATGTTCTAGGTTCAACCCAAGACTGAAACTCCTACTACGTTATTTGTTATTGTTATACTATAACACACTGATTTCGGTCAATCGGCTCGATAGAGATAGATGTTGAGACAAAACATTGTACTTTAAACTAAACGCTTCAGTTTGGAGTTTCAAATATAGTTATGTGCTTCTTGTTAGCTAACTTGGAAATCCAATAAAAAAGGAAGGGTGACAGAAAGAGTTATGTATTGCAAGACTACTACTGAAGAAAATGAGGATAAATAAGGAGAAGAAAAATCATCGACTCGACCATGATTTCCAAGTCAAGCACTCATTCTTTGCTCCATTTCAGCATAGATGTCCACTTCATATCTTGCTTGGTAGCCTTCAGATTCCTGCTATTCCTGCAGTACCTCTATGCATTGCTTCTTTAGCCTGTTAATATGTTTCTTGGATTGAAATGGATGAAAGAAATATACTTCTTTAACCTGACTCCCCCCAAAGACTCGGAATAAATCAACTTGAGAGCCATCCCCCAAAAGACTGCACTACTTCTTTAACCTGTCATATGTTTCATATATCTTCAATTAATGATTAGTATACACTTTCAGTTTCAGTTTCAGTTTCAGTTTCAGTTTAATGATAGTAAATGTTCACTTTCAGTTTAATGATTAGTAGTACACTTCTTATTTTAATGTATTTGTTTAGTATATATTTTTTATATGTAATATTTCTTGCAGATGTTGAAGAAGTAGGCTAGGGGAAAAAAATGGTGCACGCCCTGTGTTCCTGCTTTCACCTACTAACACGAACCAGTAGTTGACAGAAAAGATTATTTTACATATTTACTACACAATTTTTTTTAACAGATGGTTCTGGTAGTGAGCGCTCTTCTCGTGATGGCTCACGCCTACGGAGGCATCGGAATTCTGTCGGTCCCTCTCCCTCCCACCTCTCAGGCGATCCATCCCCTCCCACATCTCAGGGCTCCCTCCCGCTCCCACCTCTCAGGAGCTTCCTCTCCCTCTCACTCTTCAGCAGATAGCTCCTCTTCAGCCCTCAGGGCTTCTTCGGCGGCATCTACATCTCTGTAGCAGGTTCATATTTAATGTCATGTAACTTTATATTCATTGTTTAATAGATATTCTCTAATGATGTTTAATGTTTATATTTCAAAGGTCCATCTGCACCGTCTGCACCATCTTGGGGGAGGGGCACTGGCCGTCGAGGGCCGACTAGGGAAGTTACAGAGAGGAGGCTGCCTCATGGACAACAATGGAATGTCTCCCTCGTCCGAGGATATGGCGTGGGCCCTACTGCAGATCACTTTACGAGTCACATGGCGTATATAAAAAATGTATGTAAGATTTGGCAAAAAGACTTTGCGAAGCTGCCTGTTGCGACTAAGGAGTTGATATTCAGAGATCTTTAGGTAATTATTGTTAAATTGAATAGTATATATGTGTATATTTTCTATATAATTGAGTGACTTTGTTTTGCAGTTGACATACCAGTGGGAGCTAACAGAGAAAACAGATAGGGAGATGCTTGCTCACATGAGCGCCATGCATCGTAGCTGGCGTAGCAAGCAAAAAAAGAGTAAGTTAATATACTATTCATTTTCATATGTACTTATTTTTTTAACTTGTTATATATTGACAAAAAATTTTATTTTTCATGTCAGTATTTTATGACAAGTCTTTAGATGATGCGATTGCGTCCATCCCATCAGGTGTGTGACTCCATCAGATTGGCAAACAATGTGCTAGATGTGGACTACTGGGGATGAGCGGGTAATATTTAGATGCTTAGAATATAATTATTTATGATTATTTTGTTTCTATAAATGGAACAATAACTGTCTATTCTTATCTTTTTTGAGGGTTTGTTGAGCGAAATAAGCAAAATCGTGGCACTCAGTCTATGCCATATAGACGGGGCAGGACTAGTCATTATCAGTTGATGAATGATTTTGTGAGTTATGTTTATGAATTATGTTATCCCTTTATTTAGTTACTTATATATTTTTCTTATTTTGTCTCAATTTAATAGTCTAATATGCCATGGACGTAATCCGCATGACTTGAGCTTTTCAAGATGGGTCGATGCAAAGACTTACCAGACGACAGTGAGAGCTGGGTAGATGAGGAGAGCAGGAGACGATATGTAAGCAACTTTATTTCTATTTCTTTTGTGTGAATATGTTTTCATTACAATAGTTGTATCATTAATATTTTTTTCTCTACCTTTTGTTGTAGGAGGCTATGACTCAGATGATTGCTCCTTCCTCAGACGTTGATGTCGAGAGCCACACCCCAGCGACTCCTGATGACGCCTTCATTTGGTCATGGGAAAAGATCGACCTGGCCGTGTTCGTTGTACGGGTAGTGGAGAGACGTTGAACTATGTATAGATCTACCGAACGTCTACCATTTCAGAGCAAGAAAGGATAATGCAAGAACAATTAAAAGCACAAGAAGAAGTTGAAAAGCACAGGAAGAGGAGATGACTCAAATGCGAGAAAATATTTCTCGATTGGAGAGTGGTAGCTACGAAGGTGGGCGAGATGAGCCTACCTCTCCCAGATACAGGCGTCCACAGGCACGTACCCAGCATGTACCTCCTGCAGTTCAGAGCGGGAGCGATAGCGAGACAGATGAGGGGCAGAGATTATTCTGATCATGATGATCATGTCTCTTGATTTCCCTCTTATTATTACACTTTCACGTACATTTTCTACTCTTCTGGATATTTGTATAACAATATTTATGCATTATGTGGCTCAATAGATGTATTTGAATGATCAGCGAGCCTGGGTGGTGGCTCAATAATATATATGTGATTGAATGATCCAGGTGGTTCATACATGAATAGAGTGGGTAGTAAATTAACAAAAAAAAATTCTTTCTGACAACAGTCAGCGGCTGGAAAGCCGCTGCCAAA
The DNA here is from genome assembly GCA_014218235.1 of Colocasia esculenta. Lineage (NCBI taxonomy): Eukaryota > Viridiplantae > Streptophyta > Magnoliopsida > Alismatales > Araceae > Colocasia > Colocasia esculenta. Next base: position 137,554,496 of record CM024756.1, read on the forward strand.
GGTACATATGTCCGCAGCTACCAGATGCTGACAAAAAGAAAATATATGGCTGTGGCGCTTATGACTGCTGACATAAATATTAAGGAAGCAATTCAGCCGCTAAGAAAAGTGACATATGTCCGCGGCTACAACCGCGGCCATAATATTCTAATGGCCACGGCTTACAGCCGTTGCTGTAAAGTATATGGCGGCGGCTGTTTCGACCGCTGCCAATAATACTTTCTGTCCACGCCTGTAAAAGGTGCGGACAAATGATATATATGTCAGCGGCGATAGTGAACTGCAGACATAAGATCTGTCCGCGGATTTTTGGCAATAGTTGTGGCAGCACTTTCACAGCCGCGGACATAATAATATGTCAGCGGTTTTCTTAGTAGTTGTCAGCGACTTTCAACCACTGCAAATGTTCGTTCTTTTGTAGTGTATTAAAGACACATATTATTAGTAATAACAAGAAACTTAACTATATGTCCATGAAACATTTAGTTATTAAAATCAAGGCATTGCATTCAGATCATAATAATTATGTAAGATGCAATTCAGACAATAATATAGGTTTTGTAATAACTCAAAAACAAAAAAGATTTTGAAAATTACAGTGCTATTTGCAACATCCATATTGGGTCGGGTCTATCAGGCCGATAATCTATTAAAGTCGATTTACACCATATATCGATTATTATTAGAAGAGAACAACTAGTGATCTTCTTATATCACATTGTTTGTCATTTCAATCTCAATATGTCCAATTATAAGATAGAATTGGTGCTTAAACAACTTTATAGGGTGTTTGGTTATAATTTTTGTCTCTTTTTTCTCTAAAATTAAAAAAGAGTGAGAAAGACACAAAGAGGTGTTTGGTAAGTAAATTTTTTTTAGTGCAAAATTTTTATCTTATGTAAATCTCTCCAAAAAAAAAAACAAGTCCTAACCTATTTTTATTTTAAAAACACACACTCTCTCTCTCAGCCCCTTGCCCCCCCCCCAGCCGCGGCGGCCCCCTGCCGCCCACCCCTCCCAACCTCGGCGGACCCCAGCCTCGCCCCCCCAACCCCGGCAGCCCCACTTGCCGCCCCACCCAGCCAGCCCCCCCAGCCCCCGGCGGCCCCCTGCCGCCCACCCCCAGCCCCGCCCCGCCCTGCCCGCCCCCCCAACCCACCGCAGCCCCCTACTGCCCCACCCAGCCCAGCCCCCTGGTCCCTCTGCCGCCCCACCCTCCCAACCCCGGCGACCCCAGCCTCGCCCCCCCTAACCCCGGCAGCCCCCCCTGCCGCCCCACCCAGCCCAGCCCCCCCAGCCCCCAGCAGCGCCCCCTGCCGCCCACCAGCCCCGCCCCCTTGCCGCCCCCCCAACCCCCGGAGCCCCCCCTGCCGCCCCAGCCCCCCCAGCCCCCGGCGGCCCCCTGCCGGCCCACCCAGCCCCGCCCCCCCTGCCGCCCCCCCCAACCCCCGGCTTCCCCCAGCCTCGTCCCCCCTGTTCCCCCCTCTCCGGCCTTCAGCGGCGGCGCCTCCTCCCCCCCCTCCCTCGCCCCTGGCCGCGGTGCCCTAGCCCCTGCCCCCAGCGCCCTCCCCCCCTCCGGCCCCTGGCGCACTCCTCCTCCCCCCTCCCTCGCCCCTGCCCTCGACGCCCCCTCCCCCCCTCCGGCCCCAGCGCCCTCCCCCTCTCTCGCCTCTGGCACCCTCCCCCTCCTTCGCCCCTGCCCGGGCGCCCTCCCCCCCTCTGGCCCCCAGCGTCCTCCTCCTCCCCCTCCTTGGCCCTACCAAACATCGTAGAACACTTTTTCTTATTTTAAAATTTAGATAGAAAGAGAACACATTATAGTTCTTAGATAGAAATAACCTTTTAAAAAAGTTGCTCCCAAACACCCTATAACTTTGATGCTCCCACCTTCTGTAACACAAACTCGTAGGATTGCGTCGCATAGAACAACACACAAATTAAGATGTACGTTGGAGAGTGGGGTCCTCTCTATTCAATATCCTATATATCCTTTCAAGTTAGATGACTAGTGCTTTAATATGGTCCGATAGTTTTTATAGACATGGCATAGGTTTCAGTTCATGCCTTGTATCGTGCAATCTATATTTTCTCTCTCTTTTATTTGGACAAGACAATATATATTCTCATCTTCTACGTAATAAAATCTGTATAAAGCTTTTGAATAGAGCAATTCAATAATTCCATTACATATTTGGACACATGTTTGCGAAGGCTTTATAAATTTCTTACTAAAAATTTGCCAGCGGTGTCATCCACGGGCACCCTCGTGTCCAATCCCCCCGCGCAGGCGCAGCATGTCCTGGCCAGAATAAGTCAAGGCCGGGCTTAGAAAGGCCCAAGGCCGGCAAGGCCCGTTCTAGCTGCCGCACAAAGTCACCATCTGGGGCCGCTGCTTCATTCAGCCACCGCGCCTTCATGGAACAGCGGGAGCCACGACCTTGAAGGTTGATGCAGGCTGCTACTGTAAAAAGAGTGGCCAATATCGGCGTAACAGCAGTTTTTTTTTTGTTAGAATATTCGATTACTTAAGTCGTTGAAAATCTTCGATCTATCCTAAATTCGAATATGAGACCCCTCACATTTGGTATCCATTCCACTAAGGCGGAGACGTAACAGCAGTTGATGGTGCCCATTGATAAAGGAATTCAGTAGTTTATAATCACCTTTTAATAAACATTTACGATTTTACAAGCATAAATTCGAAATGAGTATCGTGATTTATTTTTGGGATCATTACAAATAGTAGACTCATAGAATAAATGGAGCCCGGTGCCATGATACAAGGAAGGAGCTTACTCCTGGCAAGTTCATTTATTTTTTCCTCCTAAATCAAATTTGGAGAAGGAAAACGATGCTATTTTAGGGTAATTGTAATTTATTAGTGCGTTTTAGTTCTATCATGATTCTGTCATTAGAGTCGGTTGTAGGTTAAGTCTTAGAAAATCTTCTCTTACACGTACTGGAGGTTGAATTGAGAAAGGGGAGAAGATGTTACTGTCTTGGTTAAATTCTTTACTTAAAATAGAAATGGCTTATAACGTAATGATCACACGTCCAATAATAGAATTTGGGTTTTCCACAGGCGGAGGCGTCTCGTTTCTTCCACCAATATCTCCTTCAACTTCGTCCCTTCTCTCTTCCTTTCTAAATCTTGATAATGCTGCTGCATCAGAAGATCCATTAATTTATGATTATCTATTCGATTGAAAGATTTCAATTCATTTATTATGAGTTAAGAGGTGCACCAATTCTAAATCAATGAAGTTATCTCTAATAATTTTAATTTTTTAAAATTTAAATTTAGTAAAAAAAAATTAAAAAGATGTGCAAATTAAATTCAGTAAAATAATATGATCTTATTAGATACATATTGGATCCGTCACTACAAAGGAAATATGGTTGGCACAAGTTATATTAAACGGATTGGAATTAATGAACGCAATTAATGTAATATACACTTTGGTTCGTGCCATACCTAGAGAATCCAACAAGATCTATTTCATCAATCCGGACAATTATACTCCTCTTGCTAACTGTGTGTTTTACACTAGGGGCACTCATTAATATTGTTTGTTGTTAAAAATAATCTAATATTAACCTACAATGTCCAAGTCCCATCCTGTTGGAGGCCCACTACCATGCCGCGATGGCGAGTGCTTATCTGGTGGGGCAGCTGGATGCGGAGATTCTACCCTCCACCCCCCACCCACCGTTTTTCCTCGTATCAGAACTCAGAAGGGCTTCCACGTGTGTGGCGTCCCATACATACTTGTTGGCCTACAGCAATCACATACTTATGAAACCCTACTATTTTACCCACAAAACGACGGTGAGGAACTACCGAAGGAGACGGCCGCTCGCTAGCTAGCCTTCTCTTCATCAGTAATGCGGATTTGAAATTGCTTTGGTGTTTGCTTCCGGAGCTGGCTCTTCTAGTTAGCAGTTTGCTAGCTCCTCGAGGGAGCCAAATGTTGCTCCTTTCTTTTGATCATCGTCTTTTTTTTTTGTCCTTTTGTGGTTAATTTGTTGTTGCCAGAGAGGCTGCAAATCGGGAAACGTCATAGAAGAATGCTCAGTTGGGGATGATTGGGAAGTGGGAAAAATGAATTAGGGAAGTGGGCAAAATGCCGATGCTAGATGTGCAGATGGTGACGTTCCTACCACCTTCTTGTTTGTGTTGGAATTACGATGGTCTCCAACACCCCACGACTGTAGGGGTCTTTGATTGGTCGGTCCCAAGGTGGGGGCAGTTCATGAGTCCCCACCATGTTTTGTCACCTTTGAAGGCCCTCTCCGAGAGTAGGCTTTCAATAGTCTATGAAACTTTTGAGGGATGAACATGACCACAAGGAAAAAACAATAGTATATATGGGGGGATCCGTATTAAACTTTTGAGGAGATGAACAAGATCATATGGAAAAAAAGGAATAGCATTGGGGGATCGGAGTAACCATCATAAACAAGGAGGAGGAGGGCATGGAAGGGGAGGGGGGAAGAGGAGGAGGAGGAGAGATAAGGTGATGCACAATATCATAAAGTATTATGTTAATTTTCACACATGAAAATAATATTCTTTTATTTCTTACAATACTTTACGTCAAATCAGAAAGGTGGCGCAGTCTTTGGTTTGTTTTCATGTGTGACAAGGGCTGTCGAGTTGGCACCCGGGGCTTTGTTGGTTTCCGCGAAAGCGAGAGATCTCGGAAGGTCTTGCCGTGAGATCATGTGGTCCAGTCCTTTGTAGTTGTGGTGGGTGTGAAGCCATTTCATGGGAATTATATACCGCACAAGTATTTCGAGTTCAACTTGAATATTATTTGATTTTGATTTGCTTAATGTACAAGATAAATAAGTGAAAGACAAAATTTTAAGTTAGTTTTATAAACGAGTGTGTGAGCAAAGATCTACTGATCAATTCGTTAAGATTGCAAATAAATGTATTTAATTTTTTAATTATATAAATTATAAATATTTTAATATTACACTAAAATAATTAAATTAAAAAAATTATTAAGATTCTTGAGATCTAAGTTTTAAATAAGATAGACTTAGGTCTTATGAATAATAATTTTTATTTATAGATTAAATTGAACTTATATATATATATATATATACTCGTAAATTTAATTAGAGAATATTTAAATGAAGCAAATTTCAATAACTATTTTCAATATTTGATAAAGCAAGTTCGAGTTCAATAAAAATTAACTAACAGAGTTTTAAATAATATAATACTTAATTCTACTCGGCTAGCTTCCATCTTAAATATTCTCTCTACGTACAATCTTCGAATTGTGTAGATTTAAAAATCTTTCAATCAAATGAGATAAAGATAATACCGATAAAAAAATTTATCAGATTTTAATCTTGAGATTCACGAAACTAATTTTTAAATCTACAAAATCACACGGGACATATAGATTTATAGTTACCCCAAAAGATTAATAATTTTCATCCGGAATGATAATGTAGACACTTCGAATGGCTATTTACTCTGAAACACCGCGCTTGCGCCCGTCCGGATGCACCTGGACCATGATCGATACTTCCGCTTCAAAGTTACCCACCAAAATGTCACGAAGGAACAGGTCAAGAAACACGGTTGCTCCGATCCACCTTACACTTGGCCATGCAACGTGCATGTGGCTCTGTCCCATGGTTAAACTCGCGCCATAATGTTAGTTTCCCTTGTTGAATAGTGATCATGTATACACAGAATTAATATAAATATGATATGATTGATATAATTAATACTCTCAACTCTCAAGCCAAAGCTAGTCAGGGAAAGGGTGTAAATAATAATTACTCTAGTGACCAGTATGCTCAAGCTGGGCAATTTTAATATGGTGACCCTCCTCCCACCACCTTCTTGTGGGAGAGTGGAGTTTGATATTCCCCACGACCAAATGAACCTCGTAATTAGAGAGAGCGTTCACTATAAGGAAGCATGTATTGTTGGCGCCTATATATATCATAGTTATATATATCCGTGCATGTTATATTGAATCGACTCTTTTTACATTAATATTTTGAATTTCTGTGTATTTATATTCTATAATTAATCTTCTTATGATAGTTATGTCCGTCAATAATTTTTTTTAATGATCTAACGAACTTAAGTAGTGACTTATTTATGTGTATGTTATTGATTGATCTAGTATATCTAGATGGTGACCCATTTATGTGTATGTTGATTAATCTAGTGAATCGGTGGTATGTCAACAGTGCTATATCAACTGACATAAAGTTGACAACATATATTTAATGTCAACAGCTACCCGTCGTTGATATATATCCTTTTGTTAGCAATTATAGAGCCGCTAGCATAATTTATGTCAGCATGTGCAGTCGTAGCATCTGACATTGAATGATATGTCGATGGCTCTATGCTACTTGCTGACATAACATATATGTTAGCAAGGCGCCTTATTACTAACTCGTTGACATAAGTGTTTCTCAACGGATTGGTGTCATTTGTCTGCAGCTCCTAACCGTTGACATAAGTATGTTTTCTTGTATATATATTCTTAATGATGTTTGATGGGCGGTCTAATGCATGACCTCCTTGGCCAAGTAATTTAAATTGGAATCTTCAGCAGAATGTTATATTAACCCTCACCAACAACTTCATGGTGCTTGTTGTAAGGCCAGTAAAAGATTTGAGTTTTTTTTTTAAATAACATTGTTTTTTTTTAAATAGTCAAATAACAACCTTAAAATTTTAATTCTAAACTAACATATTTTTTACCGTCAATTGTCACATCAGTGCATGCGTTGGTACGGCCACACAAAAGATTGTAAAATATTGAAATCGGCCGATTCAAACAAATAGGTCAAAGAACGTTTCGATTACTCCAAATCGGCCGACTTCGTGGTGCCTGTTAGTCCCTCTGAAAACGAGAGTTCTTGGAAGGTTCTGTTGCTGCAACATAATGATCGATGTCCTCCCATCTGCATTTGGTCGTCCATCTCGTCGGCAAAGCCATCTCTTGACGAGAGGTGTGGATGGCCATTGCGTGCTACATGTCATATATATGAGCCATGGCAACGCTCCGCAGATCATCTTGTGTCCTGCTGTCTCACATCCCACTTATTCAATAGCATGTTTCGACCAGGCCATCATCGAAAAATATTTCCGTGCGTTTATTCCTCTACGGGGAGACAAAAGAGACACATTTTGTAGAAACATCTAAGGAAATTCTTCTGAACTATTATGTTTGCAGTAAAATTTGTGGGTGGGGGGGTGTTTGGTTGCAGTTTTTTATTTTTTTTCTCTAAAATTTAAAAAAAAATAGGAAAAGTAAGTAAATTTTTTTAGGCAACAATTTTTACTTTATATAAATCTCTTTAAAAAAAATAATAAGTACGAAGCTATTTTTATTTTAAAAACATACGGCTTTCCGCCCTGCACCGCGGCACCCCACCCCCCGCCGGTGCCCCCCCTACACCGCGGCACCCCACCCCCCACCGGCGCCCCCCCTGCACCGCGACACCCCCCCTCCCACCGGCGCCCCCACCCTGCACGCGGCACCCCCCCCCCGCCCCCAGCCCCCCTGCCCTTCCCCGCCCCGCCCCGCCCGCCTGCACCCCCAGCCCCCCCCCCACCCCCCCCCCCCCCAGCCCCACCCGTCCTGCGCCCCCAGCCCCGCCCGCCCTGCGCCCCCAGCCCCACCCACCCCGCCCCGCCGGAACCCCCACCCGCCGTGCACCTCCCCCCCCCACCCCCCACCGCCCCGCTCCACCGGAACCCCCACCTGCCCTACACCCACTCACATGGAAGTCCTGGTTCAGTTCCTGGTTCGGCCCTTCCCACATGAAAGTCCTACATCCAGTTCCCAAGTAATCTCTTGAGATTTTACTAACCAATGGTACAGTCCGCCTCAAGGACCAATACAACACCCAACACCCCCAGCTGTCTCTTCTTCTCTTTCGGGCAAGAAGGCAGCCCACTTCTTTTACAGGTCAAGAAGCCAACATCCTAGTACGAACCCCAGTGCAGTTCTACTAGACACAAACCCCTAGCTGGGTTCTACACTGTATACAGTCTTACAGCTAGACAAAAATCTTCTTTAAAAAAGAAAGAACAAAGCTGAGAGTTGGAACAGATGACGCCAACTAAAAGAAAACTCTCAGCGAAAAGACTCTCTCCCCCAAATACAAGATGCACACAGAGAGAGTGAAGAGAGGAGAAGGAGCTTGAAGCTTGAGGGCTTCAGATGCTTGAACACTTCTTCTTGAGCTCGGGTCTTTCTCTCTTTTCCTTTGAGTGTATGTGGCGTTGAGGGTCCTCACAGGATATACACTCCTGTAAAGATCTTCAGGAAATCTCTCACTTTGTTCTTCAGCCTTGCTTCATCTTTTATATGAGCAGCTTTGACCAAATCCGTTGGAGTTCTAGCCATTGCTCATCTTCTCTTTTTCTGATACTTTGTGGTTTATGAGGTCTGCAAGCATAGAAGAAAGTGTTTAGTTAAAAGTATATTCTGTCAAAAAAGTTCATACCTCTATGTTTCATGTTGTCTCCCAGAAGTGGTAGGTAAGCCCATTTTTATCTGACAGGAGAGAAGAGATCTAAAGAGATAAAAAAATATCTTCTGTCAGAAATATATTTGACTTTTCACTAGACGCCAAAACATTTTGAAATATCAAGGAAATCGATGTTTAAGTGATCAAATCCATGTTTCACTTATGAAATCCATATTCTTTCAAGCAAATCCATGTTTTAGTGATCAAATCCATGTTTCACTTATGAAATCCATGTTCTTTCAAGCAAATCCATGTTTGAGTGAAGCAAATCCATGTTTAAGTGATCAAATCCATGTTTTACTTATGAAATACATGTTCTTTCAAGCAAATCCATATTTGAGTGATCAAATCTATGTTTTCAAGTAAATCGATATTTCACTTATCAAATCCATGTTTTCAAGTAAATCGATGTTTCACTTATGAAATCAATGTGAGACTAATCGATATTTTAACTTATGAAATCGATGTGAGACCAAATCGATGTTTTACTTATTAAATCGATGTGAGACCAAATTGATGTTTCACTTACGAAATCGATGTTTGAGTGAATCTATATTTTCAAACAAATCAATGTGGCACTTTGTGAACTGAAATCGATAAATATTGAATGAACATCGATTTAGCTTTTTAGTGCAAATCACACGAAAATAATGCCATAAATTTATATTTATTAGAAAAACATAATATTTAATTTATTATTAGAAAAATATGATATTAAATATATTTAATATTAATTAATCACATAAATTTATATTTATTTAAAAATAATATTAAATATATTTAATAATATTTAATTAATCATAAATTTTGTTATCACCAAATATATTTGATATCACCAAAATATAAGAGTAAAATATAAAGTGGTTCAACAGTGCCCTCCCACCCCCCTCCCCCGCCCCCGCCCCAGAACCCCCACCCGCCCCCGCTCTCTCTCTCTCTCTCTCTCTCTCTCTCTCTCTCCCCCCCCCCCACACACCCGCCTTGCGTCCCAACACATCAATATAAATTTTAAAATTTTAATTTTTTTATCAAACAGATAATATCACATTTTCATAATTTTAAATTTAAAATTAAAACGGTAGAAATAATTTGTTTTTTTTAATTGGGGGCATCGGTCCAGAAGAGGACGTACACAGCCACCTTCTTCCAAGCCACGGCTCACAAGGAGGGTCGGCCGGGGGGACCCCATCAATGCTCGTGCTCTGGCATATCCTCTCTACCTAGCTAGCTTGCTAGCTAACTCCCTAGATGATCTCCTCGTCGGTGTCCACAGATCCTGCGAGCAGCTACAAATGAAAAGGACGGGGTGACCGGAGGGGGCGAGACCCATGAATCTGCCAGGACTGCCCAAAACTTACCAGAACTTAAAGGCACTTAATTAAGGACTCTAATGTAATGATAACACCACAGAGAGGTGCATATGCTTGAATGGATCGCGAAGGGACCTCAACGCCTCTCATATGTATCTAACCTTCCAATTGCAGCAGACGGCGTATGCGGGGGTAACGGAAGCTCCCCGCTCCCCGGCCATGCACCAGGGCAGCGTATGCCATGGGAGGGAGCACAGGCATACGTGCACAGCCTTAGTTGCCGCCGGAAGCAACTGAGATGTCTCGCCATCGCGGGGGCCATTACGGGATCCATGGTACCAACCGCAGCGTGCCCCTCCTTCGGGTTTCTTTGATGGATTCGGTGCTGGCAAGGGCTCTCGGCCGCAGACCTCGAGTCACATGAAAGAGACGCTACCGGCGCAGGATGGTTCCGGAGAGGTCCCCCGGGCTGGTTCGTACGTAGTTTCGTGTACATAAGGGATACACTGGTGACCGTGGTAGGTGCCGTTATAGAAATGGCCAAAAAGGCCCCTACCCCACCCTTTATTAATTATCAAGTTTCTCCTGGTAGGAAAATGATCATTTGACGGCATCATTCTATAACACTTGTATTCGACATCTAATTTTAAAATCACATGACACAAATTTCAAATATATGCCACCAAACTATTTTCGATCGTGATATGGTATGTGTAATTAATTCAACAATAATGCACGACACTACTAATTAAAGTGCATCGTTTATCTTTTTGCTCCAGCTTTTTCTTAAGTTTAATACATTTTGTGTCTCCATTAATATTTGATTGCAACTTGCAGGCCTCTCTTTCTTGTTCTGTCAATGAGAGAGGCACCATGCAAATGCATGAACCCCTTATCATGTAGAGTTCTGAGCTCAGTGGCTGGTTCCGCAGTGAAGTTAATTTATGAGATACCTTGATGCCTTGGGCTACGGAATGTCCTTACTGCAAAATGGAGTTCTCTGTACTCAATTTTGTGGATCCTTTTATGCTTGGTTCTACTTAAAATTAGTGGACATTATTAGTGTACGTGCCGTTTAATACTTAGCAATCATTAATGCTGTCTTATGACAGGCAGATGATATATATGTTTGTGTTTGTTCAAATATCACCTTCCTCTCAGATAAGCGATAAAGAAATTAATTTTATGAATTTAAGAACATCCATAGTTCAAGTGCTCCGCTGGTCCGCATGTGATAGAGTCCATCAGATTCCTTAGGTACGTATTTAAATCTAGAACATCCATCTGAATAAAGTTAACTCATGACCAGAATCACGTGAGAAAGAAATCTGAACGAAGAGGAGAACATTCGAGATTAGTTGAAACAACACATGCTGACAAAAACAAAAGTGCAGGGCATGCATTTTATTTTCTCCTCATGGGATGCATATGGCTTCAATTGAAAGAAAAAGAAGGTAAGGAAAAGAAAGAAGAGAGAG